>JAQQAC010008864.1:17098408-17149047 GCA_029783875.1 Phataginus tricuspis
CAGGCAAAAAAAAGTTTATTGTTCAGGATAAGTTTGTAATTCATAATGATCTGGGTTCATCTATGACTTTCACATACCTGTATGGTATTGTATATAAAGTTTGGGTGAGATATTCATTCTGTTTGGTCCTTGGCATACATTTTCTTTGGTATTATTGATGTCATTTGCCTCCTAAGTTTAAAACTTACCCCCAAATGTGTACTGAAACCCAAATAGAATTTAAAAAGTCTTAATCTGATACCAGAAAATGAAAAGAAAACCATTTGAATGATGTTTTAAGCTGTCCTGGAGAAAGTAATTTGTCTTACATCTTTGCTAAAATGACATTACAGTGGTTTAAGCAATAAAGTTATAATTACTGTTAGTCATAGTATGGATTCTATTTATAATTTACACAAAGCTAATTATTTGTTTTTATAAGAAAATGTTGGCCTGATTATGATTTTAATGAATGTCCCCAGGGATTTCAGTTTTCATGTGCTTCTGGTTTAGACTATATATAAGATTTGAGAATGACGCCTAATGGCTGCTTATCTGAAATAACCTATTCCGTTAGCGATGCTTTGATTTCCATATCTCATTTCAAAAAGCAATAATTTACGATTAATCTAAAAGTTCAGTTCTCTGCTGTATTAAGCATGTTTTAGGGTGTTTTATGCACCACCGTATACAAACCCTGCAGATGGCCAAGGTCTGAATTCCTGCTCTGCCAGCAGCTCGCTGTGTGATCCGGGACATCGGAGCACCTCTCGGTGCTTCTGCCGACTCACCTGCCCAGCAGGGTGGAGATGTGACTTAATCCCGCTGTTGTCAGAAGGCTTAAGTGCAGTGACTTTTGTAACTTGCTTAGAACAGTGCCTGGCACATAGTTAAGTGTTGTGCAAGCACTGTTAGCTGAAGCATTTCTGGTCAATTAGGAAGGAAAACATGTAATTTAGGAAGGTTTTGTCATCAGGATATAGGGTTTTTAGACAAAGGCTTCAGCTTTTCTTTGTGAATGGTGGTTAGGAGAACGGACTTCATTCTCATCTCAGCTCCACCACTGCCAACTGCATGGCTGCTCTGGACAAAGTATCTGCTCTCTCTTTGCCTTAGTTTCTTTCCTTTTGTTCAAATTGATGGAGGGATAGTACCCACATCATTGGGTTAACGTGAGGGTTAAAAGTATCAGTAGCGAAGTATTAGCTGCTAGTGGTAGTACTAGTAGGAGTGGTAGTGGTAGTACTAGTGGTGGTGGTAATAGTGGTGGTAGTGGTGGTGGTAGTGCTAGTGGTGGTGGTAGTAATGGTGGTAGTGTTGGTGGTAGTGGTAGTACTAGTGGTGGCAGTACTAGTGGTAGTGGTAGTACTAGTGGTAGTGGTGGTGGTAGTAATAGTGGTAGTGGTGGTGGTAGTACTAGTGGTGGTGGTAGTGGTAGTGGTAGTAGTGGTGGTAGTACTTGTAGTAGCAGTAGTGTGGAGTAAGTGTCTGTTGCATGGAATTATCTGATCATTGCAAGTTCAGGTAGATTATAATAAAATATTCTAGACTCTGAACTTTGGGGACTAATAATTTGATAACCTTTTCAGTTTTTTCTAACTTGGTGATTTGTTTAACTTTTCATTTGATTTGCTGACCCGATTTTGATAATTTTTTTCTGAAACTAGTCTATTTAACAGGGAATTTCAGGTTTGTTAACAGGCAATATGTATGGTGTTCTCTTTTTTTGTGATAGTCTTGTGTCTTTTCAAACTTTGTATATTTTGGTCCTATTTTTCTTGATTTGAATTGCCTGAGTTTTTCTGTTTTATTATTCTTTCCAAAGAAACATTGCTAGGATTTATATATAACTCTTAATTATTTTTCTCACCTAGAAAACCTATAGTTCAATATGCATATTTTACTTACAGTTTTATTTTTTATTAGTGGCAGTGAGCCTCATAAAATAAGTTGCTTTGACAATTTTTGCACATATGTTCCAAAGTGAGATTTGCCTATTAATATCTCATCCAGTTTTAGCCTCTAGTTTTATCGATGAGTTTGATAATTTTCCTTCATTTTCAAATTTTTTGTAACATTTTGTAAAACTAATTGTATCTATAGTGAAATCATGTTATGATTGTTAACTTTCATTTAACTTCTTTCTGAACTTGACATTTCCTTTACCATTTTGAAAGTTTTTCCAGACTAGTTTTGTTTGGGAAAGATTTGGATTTCACTTACTGACTTTACCACTGAACAGTTCACTGGTATTGGTTGTCTTTCCCCACACCCCATGCCCTCAGTCCAAACTGAGACCCTGGGGTGGCCGAGGGCTCCTGTCTCAGTGGCGCTGGGGATACCTCAGGTCCCCGTCAGGGGGCGTGTGTGTGCAGTTCTTTGTGTCCTCCTGCCCTCAGTGCTCAGTAGTCAGAGGCCTTAGAATGGGCTCTGTGGGAACAGAGGTAGAGAGTGTTGTGTGCAGGAGGTTTGTTGATGAGTGCTTTTGGGAACAATACCAGTGAGAGCGAGAGACACAACATGGGGCAGAGTGGGGAGTCGAGCTCTGGCACAGCAGAGGCCTCAGTCAATCTCGGAGGAGTTCCTATGACCCTGCAGAGTCATCCCTAACTCAGGCGGGACAGCCAGGCCTTTGTGTGTCTGCACTGACCGGCCCCTGGATGTCTGCCGAGAGGGGCCGTGTCCTGGGGCGAGGAAACTCCTTTTGGCGTCAGGAGAGGGAGGCGGCTGGGAGGCACCGCAGTAAGTAGGTAGGAGAATGAGCATCTCAGCTCTGAAGGGCGATGCAGGTGACCCACCGCAGCATCCAGCTACACCCAGCCGTTGCTGGGCCTCTAGCTTTCCTCTGAGAAAAATAAAACAAAACTGAGAAACTAACCAAAACACGTTTTCACTAGGTGGAATCACACCAGCCCGATTCACTCTAGTCTCTTGGTTTTGAACAATGAACCTGGCTCCTAAATTCAGTCTTTCGTTATTTTGCCCAAGGTGTCATGAGCTTTCTTGTTCGTTTGTTTGTTTTTAAGACCCAGGTCTTTAAATCTGGAAAACTTCCTTCAGTTACAATTTTGATTATTACTCCTGTTCTGTTTGTTCTCTTTTTTGATTGCTAAAACCTGTTATTCTTGGGTCAGATCCAAGGGGTGATACATTCAAATCATTTAACAACTGGTTTGGCAGCGAGCACTGCCCAGGACAGTTAAAATAAACACTGGTCTTAGTGCTCGAGCAGTTTTGGAAGATCTGTGCTGTACATACACTCAGTCGCTGACCACAGGGACGTCCTGCAAGGGCCTGGCTGCGTGGGGGCAGGGAGAGTAGCTATTACCAACCAGTATGGAAGTATTTTACTGTTTTAATGTTCTAGACATATTTCTCAAGTTGAAATACCTTAAGCAGCCTCTTGCTCTGTCCAGTCTACTGTTACCTGCCTTTACACGAAATGTTAACAGTATTCCTTTAATTTCCAACAGTGGCTTGTTTTCTTTTCATAGCCTGTTTTTGTTCTGTGGAGGTCACCTCCCATAGTGCCTTATTGCCAAAACCATGAAACTCTTCTGTCAACAAATCAGTCCTCCTCTATCGATGTTCTATAGAGGCCTTGTGGTGACGGTTTTCTGTTTTACCACTTGGAGAGAGGTTTCCCCGGGTCCCGTGTGAAGAGCGCTCACCCCTCAGCGCTCCGGCACGGCTGCTGGCGGGATCCCTTTCTGACCTGAGCCTGAAGGTCTGGTAGCTGTGCCCCACTCTAGGTGCGCATCCTTGGGCCCAGCCGGTCTTCGCCAGTGTTCATTCACATTTCCACTCCCCCAGGGCTGGAAGCAGCCTTCTCCAAATCTCGCCTGGCCGGAGGTGGCATAGGACATAGGAGAGAAAGCCCTTGCAGTTCATGTACTGGTTATTAATAGAGGTGGCTGACAACAGGTCATCTTAAGTTTCTTCATAATGCCAGCAAGATTTAAGACTCAGTTAGGCCCATGAGAACTATTTTATTTGGAGTCTTGGAGCAAATTGATTTTTTAAAAACCTTCCTTCTAAAAAAAATATCCTCCCACCATTTCTCCAGTTAATTGTTTAATTCCATCCAAGATACATATAATCATTGTTAGCATGAGGTTTGCAAAATATCCTCCCACCATTTCTCCAGTTAATTCAGTTGAATTCCATCCAAGATACATATAATGATTGTTAGCATGAGGTCTGCCATCTTAACACCGTCCCCATTTTGTGAAGAAAAGAAATGTCCTGCCTGAACTCGTGCCCTGAGAACATCCTGCTGGCCCCTATCAGCACAACTTCAAAAGTTACCTCCCTAGCAACCCCTAGCAACAGTAACCGCAAAATTTCCCACCTCCCAAAACACCTCCTCCCTCTGCCCCGTATCTCCTCCAGCCTGTAAGCAGATGGGAGCTTCAGTCCTGCTGGTTACCTCCAATAAACCTGTGTTGTCATTGAGCCGGTTTCTCCTCTGTTTTCTTTCCTAACCTAAAACCTTACGCTCGTGAACCTTTTTTTTTAAGTAATACCCACCATGCTACTGAATTTGACCTTTGTAAATTTTTACTGAATACAAGCATTGTATGATCACTTTTTTCTTTCTTTTTTTTTTTTTGCTTCTATCTCCTTCCCCTGAAAGATAAAATAACTCATTGCCACCATTGTCAGAGGTCCATCAATGAAGGATTTTATGCATTGGCCTTCAAATTTAAGCTCTTGTATTCCTGGGAAAAATGCAGTTTTGTTTTCTCTCCCTCATTCTGTCTCAAGGGCGGCTGATACGCAGAATGAGTTGAATTCCATTTTGTAACATGCTAGATCCTCGCTTGAAAAATCAGGCTTCCTTTTTGACTCCATAGCAATTGGTTTGTTATTTTGGTTATTAACCTTGAAGTGATCCTCAAATATCTTTCATTCCTGAATTTAGTATCTTGGGGCTAATTTTATCTCCATTTGTTGGTGCTGTGATCCATTTATTTTACCCAATCACTGTTATTGTTCATCCTTTTATATTTAGTCACTACTTAGTTACTACATTTAAAAAAAAAGTGGTTGACAGATTAATCCCATTTTTTCTGGCTTTATTTTTTTCCTTTCACATTGAGAGTGTATTTCAAAGACTCATGGAATATTCACCTGAAAGAATTATTGACTCCTTTTCATTTTGGCCTTTTTATATCCAGTGCAGGCACTATGATAGGCCTTCCTTTCAAGATAGGAATAATTTCTGTCATTTGCTGATCTTTACTGTATGTCAGACACTAGAATAAGCATTTTAAAAATATCAGGTAATCCTTACACAAATCCTGTTACGCTGTTTTAGCCAGGGTTAGCGAGCTAGTGAGCAGCAGAGCAGGGATTTGAATCCAGGTTTATCAGACTCAAACTTACCCTCTTGACTGTGACCCTGTACTTTGTATTTGGAGGCAAGAGATGCAGATGCTCCCTGTCTCAGCGTGGCTTCAGGCTTGTCCGGCAGACATTTCCTCACTTTAGGGATAGCTAGCCTGCATTGTTTTGAAACTGAAATGAAACCAAACAGTTGGAGATTGTCGTCTCGCGTTTGTCACTGGCTTAAAGGGATGGGAATGAGGTCGGTGGAACGCATGCTGTAGCTTGTTGATTTGGACTGTTCGGACTTGAAAGTAGGAAGCTGAGTAGAATTGAGTCTGCAGGTAGCAGGGAGCGTAATAAATAGTTCTCTTTCCTCTGAACGTGCCCTGCTTGGTCAGCCTACAACGCAGTGGTTTTGCTGAGCCCTAATGAGAACAGACCTGTAGGAAGCAGGTTCTCATGCGCTGTGGTGGTGAGGACGTCTCTTTCTACTCGGAGCCATGTTTGGTTCAGGTGGTGGTCCCTATACTGAAGATTTATTGTCTTGCTTTTCCATGAAGCTTTGGAGGCTTTTTCTTTCAGGGTCACCTTTATCAGAAATGTCTTTTATGAGGGTTAATCTTCTGTATCACTCTCTCCTACCCTAAGCCAAATCAAGAATTTTAACATCTGTATTGAGATTGAGAGGCGTGGTGGCGGGCTGGTATGTGCACATTCTACAAGTCTGCGAGGGTTGAGGATGTGCTGTATTGAGGATACGCTGTGTCCACAGGGGCTGATACATTTGTAAGTGCTGAATAAATAATTGCCAAATGAACAATTTCCATATAATAAATAGTAATCATAAATAGTAAAGGCAGACCTTTTTCCCTCCTGTTTTCAATTCTTAACAGAAGAAAAATATTCCTCATTTGATAATTGTCTAGAGAGAGAAAATAGTGAAACCACCCATAGATGCACAAAGTCAAGTCTCTTTACACTGCTCCCACCTGACATTTCTTCTTCTGATATTAAGGAAACCCAGAAATTGATGATGTTTTAATAATAATTTCCAAAAATGCATTATATTTTCCGAGTCACCAAAGTGAGGCTTGCATATTTCATTACTATCTTGCATAATAATAAGTAGTTTATTTAATATCAGGTTCTGGTTTTATTTAACTTTTATTATCAAAATAATACATACTTGTTAAAAAATAATTAACAAATATAGGGAATTAAAAAGAAGGTCAGAATTACCTGTATTTTTATTTTCTAAGGTACCATTTTCTGAATTTTGGTATCTATTTTTTTTTACTTTTCATATCTCAAATACTATACAAATTTACAAATTACTTTATAAACTTTAGTTTTTTAAGTATATAATATTGCAACTGTTTTCATATATCTTGCTAACTGCAAGATAATATTAACTATTCCCCCTAGGGTTGAATGTAGCATCATGTACTGAACCAATCTCCTTGGGCTACCTAGGCTAGTCGTTTTCTATCTTTCACTGTTATAAGCACTGTTGAAGTAAAAAATCCTTAGTAGTTCATTAGGATTAGGTTTGTGTGTATGTGTATGATGAACACATGTTAGTGGCTTATGTGCGGTAAGAGCAGTTTATTTCCCTCTAGGAGGAAGTTCAGAGATAGGTGCTCCAGGATTTAATGGTACTCAGCGGTGTCTGGAAATCATGTTCCATCTGTCTTGTTATGCTGCCTTGCAGAGTGTCTATTCCCAAGGCCACATCTTGGTCAAAGGTGGTTCTGGAGGGCTAGCCATTCAATGGCATTCTACCCAGTTGGGAGGAAGGTTAGGGTGAGGGAGTGGTGCTGGGCACGGAGCTTTCAAGACATTGTAAATACCTCTTCTGCTCGTATCCCATTAAGTCTTATGGCCACGTCTGGCTGTAGGGACATGCAGTCTTCATTCTGGTAATTACGTACCTAGCAGAGAACCTCCACAATTACTTTCTTAATAGATGATTATTAGCATTCATGCTTAATTAGTCCCTTAAGATGAATTTCTGGACTGGGACCTACTGAGTCAAAGGACAATAATGCACAGGGAACCTGTTACAGGTGAGAGGAAAGACTTTTGCCCACAGCCTCTTCAGACTTTGAGTGTTTTGCCATACTTTAGTGTGATGGTGCTGTAATGGGAACCACCTTCTGTCTCACTGAAAGGTGCAGTCTGATTAGTGCAGAGCAACCTGCTGACGCGGAGGGCGTATGCGGGTGCCAGTTCTGCACAGGGAGTGAGGATTTGAAATTTGAATGTAAGGGATTCTAACAGCGCAGTACCTGTGCTGGGTAATATCTCATGTCTCTGTAGGGTCAAGCATCTTTGTGGTGCCATATCCTAAGACTGGGAACTGCTTTTCAGCTGTCCCTGATCTGACTTCCACATAGATTTCATCCTTCAAATTTGGCATAAAAAATCTTATTTTTTAATTTCTTTTCTACTAAAACATTCTGATCCTTATGCCTCTTCAGCATAACCAGGTCTCATTGTCTCTATCTCTCTCATACCTGCTTCACTAAAAAAAAAAAAAAAAAAGTTTTATTTTAAGAAAAAATAGTGATTATTTGATTGAATATTGGTCTGAGTGAATTGATTCATAAATATAATATTATTTTTCTCTGCACTGTTCTATGTTTCTTATTTTATATACTATAAGGTTTCTTAATTCTTGTCTACCACTTTTGAGGATGATACCTTCAGTTCTACAAATAAAATTAATTCTTGGATCAAGAATAAGAATTAAAATTCCCACTCTATAGTGATTTTAGTCATTCTTAGCCTAAAATATTTTTACCTACATTTGTGCTTAAGCATTCCTGTCCTAATTTATTTCTATTTTAAGCAAACTAGAATAAAAACATTTTTTTGAAGAAAGAAAAAATACCACAGAAAGCCATTGCTTTTTACTGGGGGCAGGGGTGGCACTGATGGTCCTAACTTCCTAAATTCCGAAGACTTAGCCTCCTGTTTTTGTTGAGAGTGCCCCTCCCCTGTTCCTCTTTCCTTCCCTTCCTCAAGATATACCAGAAATACACATCCCTGACAGTCTTAAACATTAGAAGTCATCTAGGTGGTATCTAGACAAAGCAAAAAGTTTCTTATGACCCTATTTCACCTTTGCAGGGATTAGTGAGAACTCGATCTGGAAATCACTCCCAGTCAGTCTACCTCCCGTGGTAGGGCATTGAGTAGAACGGCAGAACTTTGGAAGGAAGCACAAAACCTGAAACCACGTGGGTGGGGGAGAAGTTTGAGGCATGTACCTTTGATAAATTTTCATTTCAGGAAACTTTCAATACAGAAAAATTCCTAAAAAGTATTATTTTCATGCAGGTAAATAGTTTGAGAGGAGGGTGGTAAGAAATAAGACTCTAGTGAAATCATGGTAGCAAAATTGTCTTCCAGAGCAAAAGACTTTGTTTTCCGAAGCAGACTGTACACCTTCAAACCCACTCTTCCTTACTCTCAGCACTGGGGCAGCTGCTTTAAGCCAGTGTCTATTTGCGTGTATTTTAGTCTATATGACATGTTAAAGTAAAGACCTGGAGTCATGTTTCTGTGCAATCCAAGGAATCAAATGCACATTCACTCAAATGAAGTTGTTTTCAGGGTAAGCAAAGATTTCTTCAGTGGATGTTCAAAGCACTGACCATGAAAGGACTTGTGTTTATCAGAAGGACCTATTGAGAGTGAAAAGGAAGACGCAGAGCGGGGATAGGTATTAGTGATACTTGGACAGAAGATCTCCGCCCAGAGTATATATAGGTGACCTGTCCAAATCAGTAAGGAAGAAGAAGACAAGGTGAACCAGGGGAAGAAGTGGGCATAAAACTTAATAGTTCACAAAAGAAGTTCTCCTAAGGCCAATAAGCATAGGAAAACATTGTCAACTTCCTTAGTCATCAGATAAATGCACTTGTAACCACAATATGATACCATGACACATCCATCAAATTGGTTAAAATGAAAAATGTAATTCCACATGCTGGTGAGAAAGTGAAGCATTGGTAACACTCTTACGCTGTTAGCAGATGCATATCGCACAGCTGTTTTTGGAAAAGGAGGAGAATTTGCTGAAGCTTAAAGTGCACAAACGGTGTAGCCTCAGAGTTTCACTCTGCAGTATATGTGCAGCAGAAATACATGCATATGTTCAAGAAAAGACATGTACAAGAATGTGCATAGCAGCACTGTTGCTAATAGCCAAAAATTAAAAACAACTCAAATACCCATCCATTCCAAATCAGTCACAAAATACTCATAATAGAAAGCCATACCACAAAGAGCAGGTGAGCTCCAATCATATACAGCAATGTGGATGAATGTCACAAACGTGCTATTGAGAGAAAGAAGCCAGATACCAAAGTTTTCATCTAAATAGAATTGAGAAGTAGGTTAAACAATTTGTGGTGTTGGAAGTCAGCAGAGTGGTTACCCTTGCTGGGTGGGGTGTGATTGGAGGGGACACAGGGAGGCTCGGGGTGTGTGGCCCTGTTCTGTTTCTTGATCTGGGTGTTGGTTATATGGACGTGCTCACTTTGTGAAAATTCTAGGAGTTGTACACTTATGATTTGTGTACCTTTCTGTAAATCTTACTCTTGAAGGAAAAAAAATTTTTTTAAATACTCAGAGATACAAAAGCCCAAACTTAGGTGACCATCTGGCAAAGATGTGTTGCAGAATTGAAGTACCGCTGTAGCCGAGCTGGTGTGTGTGTTTTGGGGGTGGTGACTTTCTTTTGATGATCTTTTGAGTAAGTAGCTTCCAGAAGAGATTTCTGTTCTAAAGGATCTTAAGGAGATAATTATTGAAACTCTTAAGAGTTTCAAGGACATAAAATCATTTCCAAAAAAATCTTAGGAGAGCAGCAGTAAACTTGGTTTGGATTCAGAAGATCTAGAAGATAAACAGAATGTTCTGTGTTTTGATTTTGATGTCCACAAACGAAGGACAAAAGCATCTGTCTTTCTGCTGTTTTATTTTAATTGTAATAATTTCATATCCTCCAAAAGAAATTAAGTTGGCTGTTTAAAAAGTCAAGGTGTGATTAGGAAATAGCAACTGAAAGGACAAAGTAGAGCTGCGTTAAAAGGAGAGAACAGCTCTAGTAACTGCAGGGTGAACACGGCGGCTGGACTCGTGTGCACAGCTTGGCTGTTACCTTTGGACATCCAAAGCTGGAAGGGAAACAAATACAATTTCTGAAGGTGGGAGTTATTTTCCTTGCCGCCAAAGCTCCGAGGCAAATTTCTTATCTGAAGCATTAAAGAGACAACACTGAATGCCCAGTGACGCATGTCTTCAACAGTGGGTGATGTAGCAAACATGTAAGTTGAATTTACAAGTCGTTTCTTAGGGTGCCCTTCTGTGAAGACAAAGAAGAGAGCAATTGTTCAATTGCTAAAATGTTGAAAAGAACCAGCGTTTTAATTGGCCTTCCCAACTCATTATTTGGAGGAGACACATGGCATTTGGGGCTTTTTTTTGTGGCTTTCCAGCGAGTGATTTCCCATTTGTTTCCATCACCAGGTGTCCGGGAAGAGCCTGGCGTACAGCAGGCACAGCGCCGGTCGGCTGTCTTTCTGTCCTTCAAGTCCCCGATTCCATGTCTGCCTTTGCGCTGGGAGCAGCAAAGCAAGCTCCTTCCAACCGTAGCCGGAATCCCTGCCAGTAAAGTTTCCAAATGGAGCACAGATGAGGTGTATTTTACTTTCTCTGTCTGCCAGCGACTAGAGATAGCAGTACTGGTTTCAGGAGTGAACACAGTGCATGTGTGTGGGGGTTAGTCGTTTTTCCAGAGAGAGAAGTCTTTATACTGAGAGAAACAGCTGAAACATAATAGGTTAAATATTTTGAACCTGTACCATTGAGATTCTGACTTCTTTTTTTAAACTAGGTTTTTGATCTTATTTTTGACAGGTATCAGAATTCATACAGAGCTTACCTGGGTGTGAAGAACATGGAAAGGTATTTAAAGATGAAGTAAGTGTTGCACTAAATTGCAGTATGTTACTTAATAGGATCAAAGCACTGCAATGGGATGAATGGTGAAATATTTTGAATTGGTAGAGGAGCGAAGAAATGAGTCGTATTGAAACTGATAACACCGATGTAGAGTTGTCTAACAAGCAGCATGAATCAGTTGTATAAAAAAGTCTTTGTATAAATTAGATGCAGAGGAAATGTTTGTACCGTTTTATGGTGCCCCACAGCAGTATATAGACTCTTTATTAAAAAAAAAACACATTATTGACTGTATTCCCTAAACACAAACTTAATAGAATGCATTTATAGTACAGTGAGAAACCAAAGAATTAAATAGCAACATTTTATTCTTAATAAAGTGAAATTAATTCTGATTATTTTATTTTCAAACATCATTTTAACACCGATTAACTTTATTTGATGCTTATAATAAATAATATTACCATTATTGCTGCAACAGTCCCTTAGATCTTACATAATTTCAGTAATGTTAATAATAACTGGTATCCATTATGTTCATTAAAGTCGGCCTTTGGAAGATTATTTTATTGTTTTCAACTGCCTGTTCATCTGTGTGGCCAAAGCTTCAATATAAGGCATGATTAATAATGTTACCACCTATACTGAGCATTAGAACTAAAAGGAATCCAGCTTCTAACTACACTAGGAGTAATGCTGTTTGAGCAGAGCAGGACTCTTCCCTAGAGGCCTCTAAAATCAAGCCATTTGCCTGTCAGCGCCGCTAAGCTGAACAGTCAAGTATCACTCTGATCTTGGCTACCGGAAGGTAGAAAGATGACTAAGTGATCTCAGAGGCTTTTTCCAACACCCGCTGTCCAGAGTGATGACCATCCACACCTTGTTTGTGCCTGTTTAGCCTCAACTGTTAAGAATCGTCCACTTTCACTGAAGAGCCTTGAGTCTCAGGGCGGCTGCAGGCCATGAGATTGCTTATACTATCAGACGACATTTATGCTTTAGATGGATGCTTGTTAAAACACACAAAGACCTGATTTCTCAACATACTTTTTCTGATTTATGTTCTTACTTCAGAAATGTTTCATCTTTCTAGTTGATCTAGTGGATTGGCAATTATTCAGATTTTAGCTCCTTTCCCTAACCTCTGAGTGTGACCTCTCTCAGTTAGTTTTGATCCCTGAACAGACTCAGACACTTGAAAGGGAGGCTGTTGTTCTTTCTCTGAAAAGGTCTAATAGTTATTACCCTAAAAATGGTGAAACATCTTTAAAACGAAACATATAGTACATCTATTTTATAAATTCTGTTTTTGATTCTGTTGATATCTAGATAATCCATGTGGATTTGCTCTGTTATTTAGTTTAAGGTTCAAATTCAAATGACACGTTATTTCTTTGAATAAAAGTTTTTTCTTTGTGGTATATTATCTTTGGAGAGACTCTCTAGGCACCAGATATCCTCAAAGCCAGATCCTTTCTGTCCACATGTATCATTCATATATTCACCTATTCTTTTATTCATTCATCCTATAAGCTCTTGTTAAATTCCCACCATATATATGTTACTCCATGTAAAGACTGATGTGGAGATAGCAAAACTCACTCCTCCATTCATATGCTTCCAACGGTAAATCAGAGTGAAAGCCAGAGGCCATAGGAAGGCCCACTATCTGACAGCCCATTACCCTCTCACCTCTGACTTCTGTCTCCTCTGCCCCTTGCTTACACTGTCCCACACTCTCCTCGCCGTTCCTCGGGTTGTCCGGGCGTGCTCCGGCCCTGCCCTGCGCCCGGGATGTTCTTCCTCCAGGTGTCACGTGGCTTGCCCCCTCTGTCCAGAAGCCGCCCTCTCAGTTAGGCTCGCTTCAGATCGCCACCAGTCTTCCATCCCTCCTCCGCTGCCCAGCCATCTGCCCAAGCAGCTGTTTTTTCATAGCACAATCACCTTTTAGAACTTTTTATTATTCACTAATTCCTAATTAATTTGTTTATTATGATTTTTGCTTATAGTGTATTCTATCTCCCACTACTAGAATGTAAACTCCACAAGGAATTTTTGCCTGTTTACTTATGATTGATGTATCTGTTTAATTCTCTTCTGTATGTCCAGGCCCAAAAAGAGTGTCTGGAGTATAATAGATGTTTAATAGTTTTTATTGAGTGAATATGTTCACACCTTCACACTCTGAGAAAGACATTCAAAGAGCTTGTTGACATGATTTGCAAAGTTAAAATATTGGAAAAGAGTCATGAGTGGAAAGAGTAACGAATTGAAAGGCGAGAACCCCGAATTCCAAACCGTCCTTCAGAGTTTTGGGCCTTTGGCCAAATACTTAATCTCTGGGAGTTAGAACAGTTTCTGTGCATTACAAACCAAACAAAAAAAATAAACCCAGCACCACACTGCAATGACCACTGTTCTTAGAAAGTACTTTCTTGAGTTAACTTCCATCCAGGTGAGGCTTAACGTCATGGCCACACACCAGCAGAGCCTGCACCTAATACACTGTCAGGCACTGGCCTCAAGGTGAGGTTTTTCTTTCCAGGGCAACCTTAAC
Organism: Phataginus tricuspis; assembly: GCA_029783875.1. Classification (NCBI taxonomy): domain Eukaryota; kingdom Metazoa; phylum Chordata; class Mammalia; order Pholidota; family Manidae; genus Phataginus; species Phataginus tricuspis. Next base: position 17,112,249 of record JAQQAC010008864.1, read on the forward strand.
TTTAGCAGTAATCATTTCTAATACTTCTCATCCTGCTCTTACTGTTAAGATCCCAGCCTCTCAGTTTTCTGAGTGCTCCTCTTCATCGGCCGTCTGTCAGATCAAACTCCTACGTAGTCTCAGGAGGAGTCTCCATAGGACTCAGCAGTCTCAAGGTTATAATAAACCATTCAGTTTATATCGGGAGCTCCCTGGGGCCTGGTGTGGCACTTGACACTTTCCTTAATGACTTAGAAGACTTCTGTCAGACCGGTCATTCTGCTAAGATGTGCCTTGGTTGAGTGGAGTGTTCGTAGATCTGCCTGTGCTTAGCCTTGCTTTCCGAGAGAACCTTCATCAGACCAGCACGTGAGACCCGAGCAAATGTCTCCGAAAAACAGTAGAACAAAACTCAGAGCTGCCACTTGTCTTACACTTGGAAATTAACATTGGAATGTCTTTTCTTCTGGTTTATGTGACAGCAGGATGTTTCCTTGCTGAAAAGTAGCAAACGAATTCCACGTAATTGTTACTTGAAGTTGTATAAGGTGACTCTAATTCTTACTGATTAAGTGTATAGACAATTTAGATTTATAGGTTTTTTTATTTTGACAGGAAGAAGGAAAATCTTAAGAAACAACTACTTGATTATATCACCCTTCATTTAGTAAACTGTTTACAGAATTTAGAGTGGTATTAATTTGCAGTATAGAGACAGCAGACAATTTAGCCTGGAGTATTTCCCACACTACATCCAACTAATTCACAATATTTATTCTTTTCTTCCCATTTTAGCAAATTGATGGAGAGGCATTTCTGCTTATGACCCAAACAGACATTGTTAAAATCATGAGCATTAAGTTGGGCCCTGCTCTCAAAATTTTCAATTCTATCCTGATGTTCAAAGCTGCAGAGAAGAACTCTCACAATGAACTTTGAAAACAGTAAATTTCGAATACCATCAGCTTTCTGCTTTAAAGCTCATGTTTTATTCAAAGCACAAGGGCAGTATAACTCCCAAGCAAGAAGTCTCCAGAACGCAAAAGCGCAGCGCTACCAGGTTATTTATATTCCTCAAGAGACAATATATATGAATTCTTATGAGTGCTTGAGCTTTTAACCCCAGGCACCGTCTAACAGCAGTCCTCTTTTGGTTCTGTTCAATGAGCTAAATTTATCTTTGTAAATCTTTTTGAGGCGGGGGTGGGGGGAAGGGGGGACTTCATTAATTATTTATGGATATGGGGGAGCAGAGTAAGAACTTTTGGCATTTTGTAAACATTGTTGAATCCTCTTTCATGTACACTGTTTCTTTTTCAATACTTTCAGGAACCTTTTTATATAATCAAACTTCAACTTAAACCAAATTTGTCAAAACCTGGCTAAGTTTAGCCAGTGGGACTGTTACCTGTATTGTTAATTCTGTGCCATATTTTGAATTGCAACATTATGCTAAGTATAACTTTGCAAGTCACGATATTGCCTAACTGCTTGTCATAAATTTGTTGGGGCTGAATGGTTGTAAAGATTACTTTTCTTTAAATCAGTGTTTTTACTTTTGCACGTATTATGAAATGTTAAGCAAATTACTTTTCACCAGCATCTTTACTATAATTACCAAAAATGTGTATATAAATAATGAAATTGAAAAATAAAAATATATGAATAAATTAGGTGATGTATTTGAATGGCATCAATCTCATACATCGTGGTGCCTTAGGTGTTTACAAGTGTCCGGTGGTGTCAGAGAATATGCAGTTTATCCGAGGCAGTGTTTGTAAAGATCTAGGACCGTTTGTGAGGTTATCTTGAGCTCTCTAATTGTCATTGAAATAATTGTGGTGCTTTTCAGCGATGAAGGACTCGTTCTGTCTTTAGAAAACACTAATCCATAAAGAGCTCTGCCTCCGATCTTGCTGTGTCCTCCAAACCCAAAGGTTTCTTCAGGGTTGGCTGAAAAGAGAGTGTGTAGGTTTTATTGAAAAGCCAAGGGTATAAGCGAGTACGCAGCACCAGTTGACACAAAGATTACAAATGCTCACTGATCGGAGAGTCAACTTCCAAAACAATTATTCAAGAACCTCCGTTTGGGAGAGATTCTTTCTCCGTGGAACTGTCCGCCTCACTATATAAGCATACAGATGCACTTTAAATGACAGCCCTTGATTGTCTATAAACTGATAGCTGGTAGTGTTTCTTTTGCAAGAATGCATTTCCATCACAAAAGGTAAATTATTTTATCAACCTTTGGATGAAATTTGTAATTCCAGGATTGGACATTTATTAAGGACTATTTTAAAAGTAATAAGTAAACTTGAAGCATGCTGTCTGAATTCTGGGGAAAGTTACACCTCTCTCCTTAGTTGCTCTCATTTCTTCTGATGTAGGACTTAATTAGCAGCCTTTGGCATTTGTCATAATTCAAGCTAAAATAAGGCCTGTGACATCTGCAGTGTCCCATTCATTTCGTTGTTGGTTGTTGTTTTTTTTTTCCTTTTTTATGTTTTGTTCAAAAATTGTATTTTCAAGTTGCATTTGTTATATCTGACGTGAATGAAATAAAATCTTAATTGCAGATACTTTTTAACACATGTATGGTTTTTAAGAAAACTTATCAAATAGGGGTGAGTGAGAGCAGGAACAGTATCAAACACATGGGCATTAGCTGGCTGTGCAATCAAGCTGTTAATAGATGCAGTGTGTCCCGGATGGGGTGAAGAATGACAAAATTGTTTTTTCAAAAATTATGTTGTGAGGTCAAGTGGGCTTCACACCCATTGGGGATTTTTTCCTTTCTGATTTAAAGCATGTATAATAACAAAAGAGACTTTTGCTTTTCAGTTGGCATTCAGTGTTATATTAGTATCAAGTGTACGACGCAGTGATCTGGCGGCTCTACCCATTACGGTATGCTTACCACTCAAGTATAGCATCTGTCACCACCCAAAGTTATTGAAATATTATTGACTATATTCTCTATGCTCTATATACCTTTCATCCCTATGACTTATTTTACAAGTGGAAGTTTGTGACGTTTCATTCCCTTCTCCCCTACAACAAACCGCCAATTCTCTGAGTCTGTTTCTGTCTTGCTTGTTTTCTTGTTCATTTGTCTTGTGTTTTAGATCCCACATATAAGTGAAATCATATGGTATTTGTCTTTGTCTGACTTATTTATTCAGCATAACACCCTGTAGGTCCATCCATTTTATCCTGATGGCAAGATCTCATTCCTTTTTAGGACTAAGTAGTATCCCATTATAGATATGTATCACATTTTAAGAGACTTTTAAGTGTTACTGAAAACTTTTACTCTTCCCAGGCATCATGTTGTTATATAGTAAGAGGTAAGGCATTAAAGCATCCTTACGGTAGAACAGTATACCTCAGGGAAAAGAAACCTTTTCACTATTTCATCCTTGGGAAATAGTCTTTTAAGTTTTCACAGTGGAAACTGGGAGCTGTGATGACAGGGAGGTCCCCGAAATGAGAAAGCAGGCTTGAGTAAGACAGGAGAGAAGGATAGGGCATGTGGAACTGATAGGATCTTCCCATCTGAAGGCATTTTAAAAATTACACTGTCCAAGTCAAATGAGACCTGCCTACAGGTTGGCCCCAGGCTGCCGTTTTACATCTTCCAGATTCAGTGGACTCAACCTCCAAAGAAAATTATGTTATGTGGGTCATGTCAGTCAAGCAATGTATTTCCCAAGCGGCCCGGCCGTGCTGGACCCTGAGAACAGCTGCGTCCTCGGAAGAGATAAAGTCTGTGTGCTGCTGCCCTCGTGGGCAGCTCGTGCTGTTGTCTTGCTTGGAGCCAAACCACCAGTCCCTGGCAGCTGTGTGCTGATCTCTGCTCTGCTCTAGAGGGACAGAGAGGGACCTTGGTCCAGCTTCAGCCATAGGGACTGTGCTCCTCCCGAGGGCAGGATCTTTAAGAACTTGGTAGATGCATTTGGGAGGAGAAATAAGATTGTGAAACCAAAAATGGAGGAGTAGGGAATAATTGGGGGAAATAAAGACAAGTTTGTAAGGAACGAAAGGCACATGCTAGGGAAAAGAAGGAAAATGGAAACTGTGGAATAAGGACCTGGTTTATGCACAAAATGACCCTCCGAATTGCTCCCTCTTCCTGTCCATTCCTGGCTAAGTGGTGAACATGTACTGCAGAGATGGGCAGCGGAACCTTCGTTTTCTTGTGTCTCACTGACTTAAGCATCGTAATGAACAGTCCTTAGAAAAAGGTTATAGAATAAGTATTTTGCAGTACTGTTGATTGTTGAACAACATGGGCTTGAACTGTGGGGGTTCACTTACATATGTGGATTTTTTCAGTAAATATACTGGAAAATATTTTGGACAATTTGAAAAAAAACATTTTTTCTCCTTAGCCCACTTTACTGTAAGAATACATATAACAAGTGGCCCTGGGAGTGAAAGCCAGGGTGTACTAAAGATGCAGACCAGCCCAAGTGGCAACCAGGGCAGACGCGCACAGCTGAAGGCAAGGCCAGGGAGACCGGAGGCCACGTGGGGAGACAGGAACCAGGTGCATCAGTGCATCTCAAGGGAGAGGAGCAGGGGGGACAACACAGCTCTCAGACGCTCATCATCTGCCAGCCAGGTCGGCCCACAGCATGGAGACCAGGAATGAAGCAGCCCCTGCCGCCCTCAGCAAACATGACTGATGGGAACAAAACACCCGGAACCAGGCAGGTCAGCTGGGAGAACGAGAACTGAGGAGTATGTGCCTCTTCTTAAAACGTCCAAGTTCAAAATGATTCCAAGCAATGTACAGGCCAAAGAGGCGGCCCATAGGCCACAAATGTGCAGCTGCTGGGCATGAAGTCTTTCAAAGTGGGGACTTTGGGTTAAGTGCAAGGTCGTGCATAGCCTATTCTGAAGGATTTGAGTAAATCTGAAGTGTAGTGTCTTAAAAACCAATGCATCCTTGTTTGTGTAATCTGGACCATGGAATTTCTTAGAATGCAAATCAAAATAAACAGCTCTTCAATGAGTAGTATTTTATTACAGAATTTCACAAAGAATTTAAGTATAAAGATAGAAGGCATGGAAATTCATTTGCATCCTTGAGACAAGATGATTTTCTAATACTTCTCTCTACGCCCCTAAGTCAAAACAATTGTTTATAAAGTTTCAGTTGTCCCAGGGGTCAGTTCTGATATAGTATTTAGCATGTTATTAAGTGGCTGGGTGTTGAGATCCTACTTCCTCTTCCTTTTCTTTCACACAAGGAAAACAGGGACTGTGCATATCAAAGATCAGTGCCTCCAGGAAGTTGAAGGTCTGGGATAGTCTTCCTGGACACTCGATCCCGAATACATGAAAGGCGGCTATGAGGGCAGCCACGGCGGTGACACCGTCCTCCACCTTTGTGAGCCTCTCCTTTTCTAAATACAAAGAAAACTCACAGTCATCCATGTTGAAAGGATTCTTAACTTCTAACACGGGTGTGGACACTTGCACCTGGAAAAAAGATAGTAGAGTCACTACCCTGTGATATGTAAAACAGCTAAATAATACAAAGTGCCTCCGTTTGACCATGGTGTTACAATAAATGAGCTTGCTGCCATGTGTTGTATTTGTAAATATGACAAAAACACCTTTCAAAATAGACCAGGGCCCTGCTTTCCAATAAATGATGGTGATGTGAAAGGTCAAACCAGTGATCACTGACATACAGCGTACCTTCTCATTCACAATGACAAAAAGGCTGGGATTGTCCCCAAAAACATCTGGTAGAAGTAAGCATGTGGCTGTCATCTTCATATCTGTCAAAGCAAACACGCTTATACTCCAAGTAAAAGTAAGCTCTTATCAGTTGTAAGCAAAGCCAGTATTAAAACATATGTACTTTAAAAAACCTTCTACAGAGAACAAACTAGCCTTCTTAGATCAGTCTTTCAGAACCATTTTAATCAACATCCCCTTCTAAGAAACGTTCCAGCTCTCATGTTCTGCTCTCCACATCATGGCCAGAATATGAGAGCTCTGTATACTGTCCATCAGCCAGAATGATTTTAGCATGCTTCATCTTGTGATTTGCATTCTCAAATTAACAGGTTCCTAGCTTCCTAAATATAATTTTACAATACCGAGTGCACTTTTTAAATCTATACCTGAACTACTATTTTTTCTTTCCCACGTTTCACTTTATTACCAAAGTAGAGCTTTTCTCATTACCCCGAGTTACACAGATTCCTGAGGCCAAGTCCCCCCACTTCCCCTGGTTTACTAACGTTTCAACATGTCCTCATCTGTGTGCTGCTTCATTTTTTCTTGCAATGCAATGTTGATTGGATTGTCCATCACTGAAAAAGAAGTCAGTATAGTCTCTGAATAGGATTCCAAAATGTGCCTTGTTTTCTTATAAATATCTATCCTCGTTAGAAGTTGGAATTCTCTGAACATCTGAAAAAATAAGAAAAGCAACAGGTCACAAGAAAAGCTAGTGTATAGAATGCACGGAAGTAGGTAACTTTCAGGATTATATTATACTTAGAATGCTAGTCCAAAGTACAGTATACTATTTGAGTAGCTTTAGTGGAGAATAAAGGCTTACAACAGAGGAGGAGAAAAGAATGAAAAGCTGAAGTCAATAGGAAAAAAACAAGTAATGGACATGGCCAATTTCTAAGCCCACGGAAGTAAGACTTTGAATACAGTTTCAACTAAAGGAGGGTTCCGAAGTGTGTATACATATTTTGGCTATTTGGTTACTGAGCTGAAATTCTAGGATCTTACATTTCTTCAGGTAAACTACATTGTTAGATCTGGGCTGTGTCCAGCAGGAAGCCAAAGAAGAAAACTTGGATGTTGGGAAGCAAACCTTGAAAAATGCCTAACCATAGCATCCTAAAGGGAAAAGGCAGAGCTTTAGAGACAGAAATACATGCTGAAAAACAATATAAGTGTTGGAGATGTAACTATAAGGTGTAAGCAAGACCACTTTGCCTGTATGGAAACCCCTTTGCTCAAAGCCACCTTTGTCTGCCGCTGTCCAAGGTCTCCCCCTCAGAGAATTTCACCACCACTGCCTCCTCCCCAATTTTTTTTTAACACACATTATAAGACAATTCACCACGCACACTAGTGGGATTAATGTGATCACCGCTCCCTAAAACTGTCAAGAACACTGACGTAACCCGCTGGGTCTCATCGTCCCTTGAATGCTTTGGTAGATCATCAGGTGGCCGAAGCCTGGGTCCAGAAGGAGTTACCAGAACACTGGAATGCCCGTGCCCATAAAGGCATGGTGGCTGTGTTATCCAGCAGCCCTTAGTGGGCCACTACTGTAGATTAATAACCTAAAAAGCTTCTCTCAGCAGGGAGCCATGATGCTGGACAGTCCTCCATTTTCCTGGGTGCATAGGTAAAGGAATTTTTTTTTAACCTTTTACTTTGAAATAATTTTAAATTTACATTAAAGTTGCCAAAATGGCAAACAGAGCTCATAAATCCCCTTCATTCAACTTCCCCCTGGGAAGCTAACATTTCTTGTCCTTGAAAGTAAGCTGTAGACATAATGCGCTCTGACCCCTTAATCCTCTCTGTGTCCACCCGAAGTACAAGGACGCTCCTGTGTAACCAGAGCACAACCATCAAAACCAAAAAGTCTAATCATGGACCCACCCCCACTGAAGTTTGCCAGTTGTTACAATCATGCTCTTTATATAGAAGTCCAGGATCTCATCCGGGAACACATGAGATTTAAATATGATGTCTCTTTAGTCACCTTCAGTCTGAAACTGCTTCTTCGCTTTTCCTTATATTCCTTGACATTTCTTTAAAAGCAGAGCCCAATTATTTTGTTAGTCTCAGTCTAGGTTTGTATGCTGTTGCTCCATTTATGCACTTTTGGCGAGAATGCTGACATCATGAAGCCCAGGTGGTAGTTGCTCCTGTTCCTGGAGGTATTAACTCACATCACTTGGTTATGTTGGAATCTGCCAGGTTTCTTCATGTTAAGTTAGTTTATATATATGCTGTACTTACTAATATACAGTCATATTGCATGAGGAGACCCTTCAGTCTATCTAAACATCTCTTCCTCCGTAACTTTCATCCATGAGACAAGCATCCACTGATGATTCTTGCCAGAATCGAGTATTCTGTGACAGTTGCCAAATGGTGATTTTCTATTCCATCATTTTTTCTAAATTTATTAGTTGGTTTTCTACTTTAGGATAGAGCTTACTCTTCTCTCACATTTGTTTATTCATGTACTTAACATCACTACAGATTAATAAATTCCTATTTGACTCACATGGTTATGTCTGGTCCTTTCATTATTTATATTAATAATCAGATTGTCCAGATTTGATGACCAGCAGCTGCTTCAAGCTGACTTTTGTATCCTCTCGACAAATCCTATTGGTCTGTGAGCACTTCCTTAATTTCTGGCACACAGTATTTCACGTTCATCTTGTATTTTTTCTGGCCCAGCCCTGAAGTCACCTATTTCTCCAAGAACACCTGGTTCCTTTTGATGGAGAAGGGTGCTTACAGACTAAAATTGAAGCCCTCGGTTTGCTCATTGCTAAAGGTGTTAATGCTCTATTGTAGAGCAAAAACATGTAAGCTGGGGTACAAACCTAGGAAATATATCTTTTTTTTATTAATTAATTAATTTATTTACTTAGGTATCATTAATGTACAATTACTTGAACATTATGGTTACAAGACCCCCTATTATCAAGTCCCCCACACACACCCCATTGCAGTCATTATCCATCAGCGTAGTAGATGCTATAGAATCACTACTTGTCTTCTCTGTGTTACACTGCCTTCCCCATGCCCCCCCCCACATTATGTCTGCTAATCGTAATGCCCCTTTTTCCCCCTTATCCCTCCCTTCCCACCCGTCCTCCCCAGTCCCTTTCCCTTTGGTAACTGTTAGTCCATTTTTGGATTCTGTGAGTTTGCTGCTGTTTTGTTCCTTCAATTTTTTCTTTGTTCTTATGCTCCACAGATGAGTGAAATCATTTGATACTTGTCTTTCTCCACCTGGCTTATTTCACTGAGCATAATACCCTCTAGCTCCATCCATGTTGTTGCAAATAGTAGGATTTGTTTTCTTCTTATGGCTGAATAATATTCCATTGTGTATATGTACCACCTCTTCTTTATCCATTCATCTACTGATGGACACTTAGGTTGCTTCCATTTCTTGGCTATTGTAAATAGTGCTGTGATAAACATAGGGGTGCATATGTCTTTTTCAAATTGGGCTGCTGCATGCTTAGGGTAAATTTCTAGGAGTGAAATTCCTGGGTCAAATAGTATTTCTATTTTGAGTTTTTTGAGGAACCTCCAGACTACTTTCCACAATGGTTGAATTACTTTACATTCCCACCAGCACTGTTACCACTCCAAGAGGAAAGGGAGAAAAAATCAATTTGGACACTATGATCAAAGAGCACCCCAAGTGAATAAGGATACCTGGTAAGGGCACTTCAAGAAAGGAAACATTTTAAGAATGTCCTTCAGAGGTGTTCTGCTGCCAATCAACTTTCTTCTTATTTCCAGTGTCTGGCTCATCCTCTTATCAATTTCTCTCCAGTCCTTTTCTCTTTTCACATATTCTTGCTGGAACCATTTAATATGATCGTCTACTTCAGAATCTAAACAAACAGTTTCTTCCTGCAAAATATTTTCAAAATGTCAACATGCTCCATGTTTCCAGTGACAGTGCAACACTTCATCCGTGAATTACGGGCTGTTAATGCACACTCTTAAGAATGCACTCAGAAAGTGAGCGTTCTCATGTGTGATTACACTTGGCCTTGAATATTGTGACCAAATGGACAGTCTTTAATATTACAAACAAATCAGACAGTTACTTACTTACTATGGAATTATAATCTGTTCTCTTGACGTATCTAAGAGTTACTCCATCTTCTACATACCCATCCTCCTGGAATTCTCGATTCCCCAGAAGGTTCACACTTTACAGGAATGTTTTTATTTCTACTCAAATTTTACAAGACAAAATATTAAGAAGAGGTATAAAACGGTTTGAAATGAAGATTTTGTTATGGCTATTGTATTTTTCCTTTTCAGATGACTCAAAATGATAACAGTAGGTATTCTGTGGTACTAAATCAGCAAACTGTCAATTATATTTACTGCACATTGGCTACCTTGTTGGGGTGGGATGGCTAAGAAATACCCCCACATATTCTTATTAAAAATCTAAGACAATCAGCTTTGAGGAGACAAGAAAAAAAATCTTTCTAGAAAAATTCATTGAGAGGACCCTCAGGTGAGCTGTGTTTGAATTAACAAGTTCACAGACTGTCTTGCTGACCAGAATGTGAACAGATGTTACCTGTAAAAGATAAAAAAGATGGTAAGTAGCCTAAAATTCTTCTTTATAACTGCTTTTAGAAGCACGTTAGAAATCTTCAGGTAGACTGACTTTCTGTGAACATAGGGTGACTAGCAAGATGTACACCAAGTGAACAATTTCTTAGAAAAATATAATTTATCAGAGTAAAAAACATTCCTATCATTTTACATACATTTAATTAGAAAATAAAAATCTTCCCATAAAGAAAATACCAAGACTTGGTATTTTCTTTTACTAAACTTTTGAAACAGAGGTTGTTCCAAATGTATGCAAATTAGGGAATCAGAGAAAAGGAATTCTATGAAGAGCTCCAGCCCATTCTGTGAATCCCCAGACCTGAAAGAACAGTATAATAGGAAGAAAAGTACAAGCCAGTCTCATTCACGAACAAAGTTGCAAATTTTAGGAACAAGGACCACCTAAGGAGTTTATCCTAGAAATGCAGCAAAAGTTGACATCAATAGGGGAACTACTGATGAGAAGCCTAAGGGAAGTACGGTTTGCCGTTACATTTCACACACTTTCATACTGAAATCTGAATTCTGGGGCCACTGTAATGGAAAGATGTGGACCAAAAAGAAATAAGTTTTGAGAAATGTAGCTCATTAACAGTTCTGTAATTCACCTGGATTTTCTAAATATGTGTAAATATTGTATACTGCATTAACCAGTTAAAGTGGGAAAAAATAATCATCTCAAATAATACAGAAAAAAGCTTTATAAAATTAAACATCCATTTAAGATTAAATAAAAAACTTTTCTTAAAAGACAAAGATAAATTTTTTAAATTTATAAAGCCACCTACCAAAAACCCAGAGCTAACATTATTACTGATGAATTTTTAAAAGAATTCTCCTTAAAATCAGAAATAAGACAAGGATGTTCTGTTATACTCTGACTCAGCTTTGTGCTAGAGATCTTAGCCAGATAGTAAGATAAGAAAGAAAAACAAGAGGTATAAAAATTGGAAAAATAGAAACAAAATTTTCATCATTCATAGATGATATGATTGTTTAAGAGAAAACTCAAAATGATGTACATATAATTTATTAGAATTAAAGAGAGATTTTCAGAGCAATGAATGTAAAATCAATATGTTTACTAATAAACAGAAAATGTAACTTCTTACAATTGTAACAATAACTATAAAGTACCTAGAAATAAAACCAATAAAGATGTGCAAGACCATTATTGAGAAAATTACTGGAAAGTATTAAGAAGACCTAAATAATAAATCTACAGTGTTCACTGTTAGAAAAACTGAGTATCATTGGGTAGTCATCTGTCTCCAAACAGAGCTCCAAAGATTCAATAATATTTTTACCAAAATCTAAAAATCTATCAAAAACCAACAATGTTTTTCTGAAGATCTTGACAAGCTGATTCTAAAATTCATATGAAAGATTAAAAGGCCCAAGAAAAACCAAGGCACGCCTCAAAAAATAACAATTAGGTAGTGATGGGAAAGTATTGAGACATTTTAATAACTATGTAAAAATAAGGGAAGTTGGTAGTCATGTAGGAATAGATCATTTTACTAGTGTAGCACAGCAGAGCTTCTAGACACAGAGCGATGGAAAGAAGAGGAAAGAGGAGATGACATCACATATCCCTGGGAAAGAGGAGGACTACTTTATAAAAGGTATAGGAAACTGTTTTATCCCTATAAGGAAACAAAAAAAGAAAACTTCTCTATACCATACCCGTTTATAAGAAAATAAATTTGACGTGGCTTAAGAAGTTAAATGTTAAAGGCAGAAATTAACTTTTTTAAAATATAAGAATACTTATTATTTCAAGATAGTTCTAAAAGCACAAATCATAATAGAAATTATTGATAAATCTAGCTGTGTTAAAATTACAAACCTTTTACCAAAAGACACAATAAAAAATTTAAAAGGCAAGGCACAAATGGGGAGAAGAGAGCAGGTAAAGGAGTAGAATACACAATATATAAAAGATTCTTACAAATAAATAACAAAAAAGGCAGCTTCATAGAAAAATAGGCAGAAGACAAGATCGGACATTTTACAGCAAACTTGAATATTTCATAAACAAAGGAAAAGATGATAAACCCCAAAAATAATTAAAACGAAAATTAGGACTAAATAAGGAACCATTCTTCTTCCAATCTATTGTTATCTTGGGATAAGAGGGGGTTATCTTGGTATCTTCTCTAAATGTTATTTTACTTGGGGGGTGTGGCAGGGAGAAGTCTGATAATAACAAGCTCTGTTCGGCCAGTTTAAATAGCTAGAACCACCTAGGAAAACAATTGGTGGTTATAAAATTGTTCTGATAAAACCGAATTTATTTGAATACCCAATGTACCAGCAATTCCACTCCTAAGTATCTATGTCCTTGAAAGCAGCCTGCACACACACACCAAGACATACAAGAATGATCATGGCCGTGTGGTTCGTAACAGCAAAAACTGGGAACAAGCAAGTGCCTGTCAGTAAGAGAAGAGCCAAATTAACTGTGTTTTGTTGTCACAACAGAGTTTTAGGCCAATATGAAAATGAATGAATCACACAGCAAAACTTAGCCTGGATGAACCCCAGTGACATTAGACTGAGAAAAAGGCAGTCATTGATAACATATTGTTTTTGCACCATCTAAGAAATCATGCATGCGGATGTCGAATCATGTGTAAAGAAGTGATTGATAAAATTCAGAGCAGAGGGCAGTAGGTTGCAAAGGAAGGAGATGGGCGAGGGTTTGAGAAAACACAGGCAAACACAATGGTACGGACAGTGTTCTGATTTTAAAGCTGAATGTTGGACGCTCAGTGTTCATTCTGTCTCATAAATTACACATATACTCTGTATATTCTTTTATAAGTCTCAAGTTTATAATAATGACAAAGTTTTCAAATTAAAAAAATCCTAATTGTTAAAAAGGAAAAAATGTTTAATTATATAAACAGCTTTCCTTTTATTGACATATAGTAGAAGTTCTTTGGTCGCTGACCCTGACATTCGTAGACTGCTACGCACAGGGGAGAGCGCCTCCCCCCAAATCCCCACTCGGTCCACAACAGGTCCCAGAAAGCAGAGCTTCTAGGAAGCTTCTGTCTGGCCCGACTAACATTGTGTCTACATCGAAGTTCCTTGTTAGAAGGAATAGCTGGCTGCATCAGAATTTAGAAGTCTCACCCTTTAAACATTTTTTTAATTTATATTAAAAAAATTTTGTCAATTGAAGTATAGTTGACATGCAGTATTATATTTGTGGCAGGTGTACAACATAGTGACTTGACAATTATATACATTGCTAAATGCTCACCACGTCAAGTGTAGTTACCATCGGTCAACATACAAAGTTATTGCAGCATTATTGACTGTTTTCCCTGTGCCAGACCTTCATCCCCTTGGCAAATTTATTTTATAATTGGGATTTTGTACCTCTTTATCCCCTTCCCCTATTTCACCCTTTTAATGAATTCTATATCATTAGAGCTGAACAGAACTTAGAAAAATCATCTGGTCCCTGCTTCTCACTTACTGATGAGCAAATCAAGATTCTCCAGGGGGAAGGGGCTCTCCCAAGCATGGAGGCGGCCAGCCGCTCGGGCGCCTTCGTAGGGCAGCCCGCGCTTGTCTCTGGGGATGGATGGCCTTGTTCCCACAGACCGGTTTCCTTAGCAGCGCACACTGAGATGCAGGAACCGGGGGATGAGAAATGTCTGCATCTTACAGAACAGCCAGAGGAGCCGCAGAGTCTCCCGCCGGGCATCTGTCTCTGTAGGCAAAGGCAGGTGGGTGACCTCAAGTAGTAGCACGAGGAAGCGGGCATGAAACAGTCCTCGTTTGGGTGCCCTGAGGGGAAGTATGGGAGGCACCCATGGGACTTGTGATGGGAAGGAATCGGCGTGAGTTAACCAGAACATCGATGGCGTTGGAACCAAACGGGGTGACGAGTTTAGGCCGTGCCTTCTTTACCGCATCTGGGGTGGTAACGGCGTGGGCTCTCCCAGCACCTCAGCGACCCACGGCCCCTAGAGAGGTGGGTGCGAGAGCAGAACGCTCAGCTCTAGCCAGCTTTTAGTCTAAGGTGACAGCTGGGATGGAAACAAGGGGGATATGATTTCTAAATTATATTTTAACAGAAATTTGAGGCTGCTTTTGAAGTAGTAAAACACAGCATGGTTTCAAATGTACAGTTACAATGTTTTCCTCCCAGAGATGAATAAAAATTCACCTTGACTTTCATTAACCATAACTTTGTTCTATATCTTGCAACCTGAACTAGTTTACAAAGTATCTTATTATGAAAGTTTAATAATTCCTACATAAGTACCTCATTAAAAGTGTACTTTAAAGGCACCCTGTAAAGGTCCTATACTTAAGATTTGGGGATATAGCTCTGAACAACATCAGCAGATACCCCGAGTCATGCTTTCTGCTAACTATGGTGTTTCCTAAAGAGTGTTATTTCACCTTCTAATTCTCCTAAGGCCGTGTTTATCTGAGTCCTTCAGTACAGTAGCCACTAGCCATATGTGGCTTCCAAGCATGTGAGATGTGGCTCGTCCAAACTGAGATGTGTGCTGGAAATAGTGCATTTCAAAGCCTGAGTATACAAAAAAAAGAATGTAAAACATCTTATTAACAATTTTTTGTAATGATAACAAGTTGATAATATTATGGATATATTGGGTTAAATAAAATATACTATTAATATTATAATTCCACCTGCTTCTTTTTACTTTTTTAAATGTGGCTACTAGAAAATGTTAAATCGCATATGTGGTTTATATTATATTTCTCCTGGACTGTGCTGCATAGATGCTAGGCTCTCCTTCATAAGCAATTCCAATCATTCCTGTTTTCAGTTCCATTGCCATCAAATCGACTTTGGAAATGATGCTTCCTTATTCAACTTAACAGTCTCCTTGCTTAGCATTCATCACGGGGCTCAGCCAGCAGCGAAACTACAACTTGGCCCCATGTCTTCAAGTGCACAGCTGACGTGTAAAACTTCACAGTGCTAGTAAATTTGCCACCTGCTGAGGGCAGTAATTGCATTATATCCAGAATGCAATAAACTGTCAACATTTTTCTTCAACTTTTGCTGTCTTGTTCAGTTTTGCACCCTGAGAGGAACATCTGTGGTGGAAAAGACTATAAAAATGATTAGTATTTATATAATAAGTCATATGTCAGGTCCAGCAAGGAACAAACAGTAAATGCCATAAAAGAAATCCAAAGGAACCTAGGAGACAGTCTCAACATTTGACTAAGCGGGGTTTGCCTACCTTTCAATTCCATTTTATTTCTAAGCCAAAGAAAGCTAACACACAAAACTACTTCATGACTTTCGAAGTTATAAGTTACATGTTTACCCAATAAGTAGAAAAAGAAAAATTATAAGAGAGGAGTTAGGTGTAAGTATAGTGTTAGTAATTTAGCACCAGGCAGGTACTTTATTTATCTGGCAAATGTTTGGAGGACTTAGGGATACAAGGACACCTTGAAAAGATTTATTATATCCCTGCATCACTGTCCTAGACATCGTATACAGGTTAAAAAAAAAGTACGTTAACCTTTCTAGAGGGAGTACCACCACATTTCCAGCATATGTTTGGGTTTTCTTTACCCTCATCCCCAGCATGTTTGATAGGACATTTCCCATCAAGATGGGGAAAAATAATTAGTTTTATTCATTCCATGTTTCAGACTGAAAAACATCCTTAAAATGAAGGTCCCATGAATTAACCAGAACATTATACTAGTATTTACTCCTAGTATTGAGGAGCTGGAAAGAATCTCCAAATGAATTAGCTGAAAAATGAAAACTAGATATTTTTACATAAAGCAAAATAATGTTTCCCTATGTTTTAAGCATTTGTTATTATAATGTATAACCCTGCCTTTCACGGACCTCCCCAACCTAGATATAGTACAAGACACAGTGAAATCCCTGGGGAGGATGGAGGGATGGGCTAGATCCTCAAAATGTCTCTGTCACTGAATGAAGGCGCTTGGCTGGGGACCCAAAGCCTCGCCACCCCTGGCGTTACTCGGACGAGCAGCATCATGGCGCTGGGGGGCCTCACAAGCCCTGGACCGTAAAGCCGCAGAAGCCCGTTTATCACTCACGTGACGCGTCCCTCTCAGGGCCTAGCCCCCTTCAGCGCCCTCGCTCAAGCACCTGCCTCCATCATCTGCAAAGGAAAGGGCGAGACGGGACACTGCCCATGGGACCCTCAATGCGCATGTCACTTCTGCCCCCATTTCATTGGTGGAAGTCAGCCTCACGGCCACGCCCAAGCTCCCGGGGCGAGCGGAGAAGTACCACCTTGCTGCCTGGAGGAGGTGAACGAGTGAATGGGTGAGCGGCAGCGCCGTCCGCACCCAGCCTCCTCTGGGTTTCCTGTCGCGCGCGAGTCTAGCTCTCCTTATAGCTTAGCCAGTTTTACGCAGGACTTTTGTTAGCTACAGCCTGAGATGCCAGAACACCCAGGAGTTCTCCAAGCAGGATGCAGTTTCCTAAGTGGATCATATTTTCAGCAAAACACCCTCCAAATAGGGAGAAATGCAATACGTTCTCAGATAATATAAAACATAGTCCTTCAAGATGGAATGGAATGTAACTCAAACCCCCATGAAAACATAAGGACACCAGGAAAGGTCATTCGATAGGTAAATATAAAAGACAGTATAAGTGTACTTCCTGTTTGAAACTCTTTCTACCTTCTTATTTTAAAGACAATTGCATGAAGTAATGATTATAAATCTATATTGATGGGCACACAATATATAAAATGTGATTTATGTATTGAAACAGCACAAAAGAGAAGAGATATAGAGTTACATGGGGCAGTTTTTGTAGGCTATTATAATTAAATTGGTATTAATCCAAACTATTTTATACATTAAGATGCTAATTGTAATCCTTAGGGCAACCACCATGAAAATAACTAAAAATGTGTGTGTGTATAATGTGTGTGTGTGTGTGTGTGTATATATATATATATATATATATATATATATATATATATATATATCCGAAGAAACAATAAGGGAAATTAAACTAGCATCCCAGAAAATTTCTACTTAACACAAAAGAAGGCAGTAATTAAGGAATAAAAAACAAAAAAAAAGAAATGACATAGAGGAAACAGCAAAGAGCAGACATCAATTCTACCTTATCAGGAACTACAACAAGTAATTGACAAAATGGGCTCAGAAAGTGATCTAACTATGTGCTGTCTCGTAGAGGTACACATTAGATTCAGAGACACAAGTAAGTTGAAGATAAAAAGATGGGAAAAGATATACCATACAAGCAGTAAATGTAAAAGGTATGTTTACATCCTGATGTTTCAAATGGTGCATTTGGCAAAAGGCCAGAGAGGACCAAGAAGGAATCCTCTGAATAAAGAGATTCCTGAGAATAGATAAGCATCAGGCTGTGACAGCGTAAGGATCCAGGCCCAGTGCCCCATGAAGACCAAACGCCCTCCCCACGTACCCCCCAGGATGACAGGAGCCGGATCCATCCGTCAGGGCACCCACCCCGTCACAGCAAGCCCTCCAAGCAAGACAGAGCTCACCTGGCGCTCCTGTCCTGGCAGATACCCCAGGAGTCCCGGGGGCTTGTTCCTGGGCAAAGGACCCCCTGTCCTTCCCCTTATTCTGGGAAGGGAGTATGAGGCAGTAAGTAATACTAAGCAGTAAACATTAAGTAATCAAATGTATTGTGGTAATGGTATAAGAACAGATGGACAGACTGAAGGAGTGAGAGAGAGAGTGCCCAGAACTTACAGTCTATTTGGGAACTTAATATACAATAGAAGTGGCACCATGAAACAGTATGGAAATGATGGATTGTTTAGTAGTCAATGTTGAGAAAGTGACTCACTATATGGAGATCCCTACTTAACAGCAAATACAAACAGGGACTCCAGGTGACTTAAAGATCTAAACATGAAAGTGCAAACCATGAACATAATAGAAGAGGAAAGAGTAGGAGAGTTCCTTTTTTACTTTTAGGGCATGGGAAGTACCGCCTCCTACAGATTCACAAGAAAAAGATGCCAACTCATTGAAAAATGGGCCCTGGATCTAAAGAGGTGATTTTCTAAAAGAAGAAACTCAAAAGATTAACACACACATGAAAAGATGCTCACTCATTCATTATCCAGAGAAATGCAAATCACAACAAGAATGAGATTCCACTTTATGCCTATTAGACTTGGCAAATATCAGAAGGCTGGATAATGCCAGGGTTGGCAAGAATACAGGGACATGTGCTACTGTAGGAGCGAGACTAACAAAGTCTTTCCGGAGAGTAACTGGTCCAATTAAGTACATGCCCGCTCTCTGCCCCATCAGTTCTGCTCCTGGATGTGCAGTGTGAGAGATAACACACAGGTGAGCCCGTAATCAGGCATGTCTGATGGTGTTCTCTGCAGTGCAGTTCGTGGCAGGGAGGAACAGGGACTGCGGCAAGGAGTACTTAATAATTGTTACAATCATGGGCTAGCACCAAATAGGTTGCTCTGTTAGTATCAAATAAATATACCAGCTGAAAAAGAAAACAGGGTATTTACACCAAAATTTACTGACACAAATGTGTTTGTGGTGAAGCGTTAGGATTTACACAGTCGTGGGACTGAGGTGGAAACAGAATTGAGAGATGTGAGATTTAGTTTCTTTTATACTTGGTAGTTTGGACATCCTTCCTATTGACTCTATCAGCAGGGGACGTTTTTGTTTCCTACAATATTTAGGGGCTCTGAGGTAGTTAAGGATTATTTATTGGATCTCAGATAATTAGGACTCAAATGGATGTCTGCACAGCAAACCCACAGCTGAGGCAACACTCTCCAGGGGCTGCCTGGGGCCCTCGGCCAGGTTCCTCGGACACCACTGGGTGGGCGTGGGACACCGTCCGTGCAAAGGGCAGGGTGGAGTTTTGTGTTCATGTATGTGGACTACCTTCCTCCCTAAAACTTGAGATTGAGGCTGCCTAACATCTACAATGTGAGTATTAAAAACTTTCTGCAGCAATAAGAACATCAAGAACATAAGATACATTTTATAATGAGAAGAAGAGAAACTA
Organism: Phataginus tricuspis; assembly: GCA_029783875.1. Taxonomy (NCBI): domain Eukaryota; kingdom Metazoa; phylum Chordata; class Mammalia; order Pholidota; family Manidae; genus Phataginus; species Phataginus tricuspis. Next base: position 17,131,672 of record JAQQAC010008864.1, read on the forward strand.
TTCAAAGACCCAGAGTGTAGGGTTTGTCCAGGTTTTCTGAAGGCTGTGAAAGAATAAACACGAGATGATCAATGGAGCTTACTCTGCTCACACTGGCTTTGAAAGGCCTCTCCTGGGAATATCATCATTCACACTATTAGTCAGGAAAAGCAGGTTTTCCCCACCTCATATTTTTGAAAGGTTATCTGATTTTGTTTTAATGATTTTAAATGGTATTACTTAAGCTATCAATCGATAAAACAACAGCAAATTTAAAGACTCAGTCTTACTTTTATCTGGACAATTTTAATCTCATCAAATCTTATATTAGCAAGAGATCTCCTGGTCTGGCCTCGTCGGTGTCCAAACTTGCACTTATTTCTCATCACCTGCTCATCGTCTTCTATGGGTCGTCGAACGTATTTAAAGCGATCTTTGAGGGCACGTTTCCATAAAAACTGCGTAAAATAACAAAACAGGGAAGTTAACCCTTAAGGATGTTGGACTATTCCTGTGCAAACCATAAAATATTTAATTGTCTATCACTCTTGGGCTCGAAATTATTTTCACATCACAGTAATAAAAATCATTGCTCTATCCTTCCGTTTATCCTCACAACAATCTTGTGAGATTGTTATGAAAATTATAATCTCTAAATTATAACCAAGGAAACAGAGAAATAAAAATATTTTCCCAACATCATGTAACTATTGAGTAATACAATGGCTCTCAAATTTAGATTTTCTAACTCCCAAAATTGGCTATTTTCCACCATTCTCTGATATCGCCAAAACACACTCTACTTTTTTGCTGGGTTCTAGCAAAGAACTGATACTGACTTATGCATCTATGGACTAATGCATTTTCTTAAAAATTTTTTTGTCACCCCTTGAAATTCACTTTGGCAAATACTATTAGGAATCACTCTGCCATAGTTTTGAAGCACCTATTGTATCGAATGCAAAGATCAGGTTCCATCCCTGGAGGGAGAGAGGCGCGAGTGGACCTAACTTTTAGTCTAGTAGAAGGACGAGTAATTTCAGTAAGGAGTGAAAAGGGTTAGGACAGCAGAATCTTGCCCTGTGTTAGGAGCCCACAGAAGCTTTCCTGGAGGAGGTGCTTCTAAGCGGAGGCTTAAGGGAACTCTATGAGGGGCATAGGGTGGCAGGTGGGTGGAGAGAAGTTGCAGGCAGATGGCTTTCAAAATTTAGTCTGAATCACAGTTCCTGGAGGACTTGTTACAACGCAGGTTGCTGGGCCTGTCTTGTGGTTCTGCAGAGTCTCTGATTCAACCGGTGATGGGGTGGGAATGAGAATATGCATTTTCTACAGGTCCCTCGGTGCTGCGGCTCAGCTGCTCAGACTCGACAGGTCCTGACTCAGTAGGTCCGGGTGAAGCCCCGGTGTCTGTGTGTTTTAAAAACTAGATAATGTGGCTGCAGAGGCAGGCTAGGAAGTCCTGTCGGGCCAAGTTGAGTGAAGAGAGTAGACGGGCAGATCTGAGCTTTGGAAGGACCTGGCACACGGACTGTCTGGGAATCAGAGACACAAGCAACAGCTGAGGGACACAGCTGGGCTTTCCCAGCAAGGTGGCCTGCCTCCCTCGCCCCCGCCCCTGTTGATGCCCAGGGAGCCCTTCCTCGTCCGTCCCAGTCCTTGGCTCAGCCGCCACCCTCTTATGGAAGGCCTGCTGGTCTCCCCAACAGCTCGTGCCCCTTGGTGGTCAGCTCTCACCTTCCCCTGTCGCACGCTGGTAGTTTACCTTCCTCTGCGAGAAGTTTTTTCTGTTTCTGTGTGGTCTTTTCATTCTTTCTCTCTTCATTTCTTCCATCCTTTCTTTCTTTCCTATCCTCTCACTAGGCTATAAGGACTTGAAGACAAGCTCGGGTTTTCTTTTCTCACTAAGTGTAGCCCAGTGCTCGATGCACCTTTGGAAACTATAAATATTGGATGCCTTATGTCAGTCCTCTGTGAGGTAGGGCGACCAGGTGTCGAGGCGACAGACTAGATGAAGCAAGACGCTTGAGTCTTGGCTTTACTTGGTAAGTAACTCACTGTGCAAGGAGTGGCCCTACACTTCTTCAAGTGTGAGCCTTAAGGCTGCTTCTCAGCCCCTTATCTCCTCCTAACACCATGTGCTTGAAAAGGCCCAGGCTGAGTGTGGGGAGGAAATGACCCTTTGCAACCGGACAGGCCCATGTTTGCCTCCTCGGCCCGGCCCACTAGACAGGGTGGTAAGTTGCTGGGTGACTTTGGGCATGTTCTCTAACTCAATTTCCTCATGAGGAAGTGGGGATGCCCCGAGTCCGGGTCTGGTACTTAGATTTTGCCATTCCTTGTGCCCCGGGTTAAGTCTCAAACAGATTATTCCCCATCCTGCAAAAAGCTCTGGGACGTAAGGTGGGAAGACCCAGGGTCTAGGGCTAGCTCTAGTATATATTAGCTGGGCAATGTTCAACAGGTAACCTCTCAGCTTTAGTTTCTTCAACTATAACCTGGAACAATTAGATCAAGCTTGCCAGATGTGCTGGATTTTGGAGAGACTCAAATGACTAGCTACTCATAGAAGGTATTTGTAAACTAAAGTGCTGTTCATAAAACTTTTGCAGACCTGGTGAGGGTTCTGTGGGTTGAGGCTGGCAGATGGCTTTGGCCCCGATGCAGCTCCTGGGTTTGTAGGAGTCGAGATGCTTCAGCACCTCCCATGAGCCTATGGGTCTAGACTGGGCTGCCGCTGTTTTACAACAGCACAGAAATGATGGATGGCTTATATTTTTCTTAGCCCTGTAATATAAACTAGTGCAAATACATTTTTTCCCTCATTTTTCTCATGTTTCCTACAGTTCTGAAATTTTTCTAAACTTGCTGACATGGCGGGAGGTAAAACAGAAATCAACTACTAGGATATTTCAAAACTGCTAATTTTTTCTTAGCCTCTCCCTTTCTTAGCCTTTCCCAGCCTCTCCCTTCTCTCCTTATTAACTCTCTAATAGCAACAGAAGAAAGACAACTCAAATACAATGGTCCACATGAGTACTCAATCCCCAGGTATTCACTGAGCGACTGCTACATGCCTGGTACTGTGAGCTGTTTACATCAGAGCCTCATTAGAAAATATTGTGTCTTTGAATAACCATCCACCTTTCGTATACTTTTCTAGCTGGGGGGTGTAGAAACATCTACAAGGATACAGTTCTCCTCATTCTGGAATACAAATCAGCCTCGTAACAGGCTCCTGATCTGATGCATAAAATGGTCCATGGCATCACTAGAGGTCTTTGCCCAACATTAAACCCAAATATAATCCTTAGGAAATATTTAGGTAAACCCAGGATACGGACCATCTAAGAGAGCAACTGGATTAAACGTGGCCACAGAGCAGATATCAGGGAAAACAAAAAAGGTCAGGGAGAATGTCCTAGATAAAAAGCAATTTAAGAGACATAATCAAGGGCAATGAATGATCCTGGATTAGATTTATAGCATTGACTCCATTTCAGAAACATATTTTGAGTAATTGGAGAAATGGGGGTGTGGACTGTGGATGAGATTATTCAATGATTGCTGGTTTTCTTAGGTATAAAAAGGGTATTGTGGTCATACAGGAGATGGTCCCTATCCTTACGAGACACAGGCTGAGGTGGTTAGGAAGGGCATGAACTGCTTGGGTTTCCTCAAATTGTTGGCCAAAACAAACAAATATAAATAGAGGAAAAATAAATGTGTGGCAAATGTTAATACCTAGTGAATCTAGATCTAGCTGTGATTACTTGTTGGGATTTCTCCTCCTTCCCAGGATGCCCTTGGCGCTGTCTGGAGACGCGGTTGCTTGTCACAGGGGTTCGGGTGGCTGGGGCGCCGGGGCTTCTCGCACCTGGGGAGGGCGGGGGGCACCTAACCGTCCTGCAATGCAGAGGCCGGCCCCCACCGCAGAGAACTGTCCGGCCTGCAATGGAAACACTGCCGAGATGGGGAGACCTTACTCCAGGTGAACGGCATCTGGGTTAACTGTAGCATTCGCTCAATTTCAGTGCAGATTGAACAGTTTCAAAGTAAAAAGTCGAGAATAAAATTAGCCCTAAAAATGACCAAACGTTTCCTCGGGCGTGTGCTCTGTCTCCCCACTCCCTCCTGCCTCGCACATCGATGTTCTCAGAAAGGTTTTATATCTTCCACTGTAACATTAGAAACACAAGCTCAATGTGCTTGTAGGGAGAATGTGAGGAAACATCTACCAGGCACCAGAGCTTCCCCTTCCACTCTGTGCGCATAAATAAGGGCCACGAGGGCCAAGCCATTTTGCAGGTCTCCTTATCAGTGACATCTTTCGTGAATGCCACTGGGAACAGACGCGGTAAAATGCACACAAGATCAAAGTAAACATTATTCATTACTTTCTCTTTGTCCCACTTTGAGAACCATGAAACTAAAGGCTAAATGTAATTGTATAGATACATATTTGCATATATGCAAATATTCTCTGGAAGGAGTCTTTAATAACATTAGTTTCTTCTGGGGAGGAAAATTAGGTGACTGGAGGACAGAGTGGGAGGGAGGCCTTTCCATTTACGTCCTTTTGTAGTTTGTCAATTTTAGACTCCACGAATGCATTACTTATACAAACAGCTAATTTAGATTATTCTTTAAAAACACAATTAGCTTTATACGCAGAAACACTTAATAGCTGGCAGGCATTCTATCTTCAGTGTAAAAGGAATTCTTAGACTCAGTTGTGCCATCCATATGATTATCAATGTTGGGACCCATTGGTTTATTTTGTGTTTTGTGTTTTCTTTTAGTATAGTTCTTTTTTTTTTTTTAGAACAAATTGGGTTTATTGTGTAGTATGATTTTATATACAGCAGCATTTTTTAAGAAAGATTCATACTAGAAGCTTAGATCCCTAAATTCCAGTCTGGATTTTAATAGTTACTAGGTCCAGACATGGAATATTATATCTTCCCTGAGTCTGGGTGGTAACAGAGAATACTTAAGGCCCTTTCCCACTCAGAAAATTCTGATTCTATCCATATTTAATAAACTTTTCTTGAAAATACAGACAGGAAGAAAGAAAAAGAGAAAGAAAACAAGGCCTCTAATATTTTTATATTCACTGATATTGGCATTTACCCTTTGTTGGAACTAACTGCTTAAATTCCACATCTTCAAGAAAGCAGAGCAAAAAATATTTTCTCACAGATATCCGTGATGATAAGGTCCAAAAATACATACATCTATCTCTTTTAGATAGTATTACCAATAGACATGTATGTGGCATATAGAAATATAAGGAATAAAAGTACATGTATGTGGCATATAGAAATATAAGGAATAAAAGTACATTTACATAAAAGTACAGAAATATAAGGAATAAAAGTACCTACACACAGCTATAGGTCCCCATAATTATTCCTTAAATCACATAGTTCCCATTTTTCAACACACTCAATTTTCCTTTTATCACCTTCACTATGTTTAAGGATAGAGTTCTGTAGTGTTCAGTATATTCACATTGTTGGGCAATGGAGATTGCCAGGTTCCTAAAACAAAGAGCCACACAGGTTCACACAGCAAAGCTTGTATCACCTCTAGAGTAGTGTTTCTTAACCCTGGCTGCACGTTAGAATCATCTGGGGAACTTCAAAAAATATCAGGGTACCTTCTTCAAATCAATCAAATCAGAATCTCTGGGGATCCTGCTGTGTAGCCAGAGTTGAGAACTGCTACCCCAGAACAGCCTGAAGGGTCTGCTGTTACCAGCACGGCAGAGATACGGGAGGGCCAGGTGAGGCTGAAGGCCAAGACCTCACACCAGACAACTTCCTCCCTGGGTCTCAGCAGAAGCAAGAAACACTGTGGTGGTGGGAGCGCTGACGCAGATGCAGTCATCTTTCTCTTTCTAGATAGCGTATCTCTTAAAGGTCCTTCCTAGAGACTCATCACACCATGTGAACTTCCAAACGGCTTTGAGGGAGACACAGAAACACGATGGCACAGAGAGACAAAGACAAAAGACAAAGGAAGAGGTCGGAGAGGCGTGAATAAGGGAGCCCAGAGGAATTTTAGGGCAGTGAAAAAGTGTATGTGCTGTGATACTGTAATGACGGATATGTGTCATTATAGATTTGTCTACACTCTGAGAACGTACAACCCAACAGTGAAACTTCTAAGACCACCTATGGGCTTTGAGTGGCGTGTCCGTGTAGGTCCATCAGTCGTGACAAATGTAGCGCTGGGGCGGGGATGTTGATGGTGGGGAAGTTGAGCATGTGTGGGGACAAGGGGTAAGTGGGAGACGTCTGTACCTTCCTCTCAAGTTTGCTGTGAATCTGAAACTGTTCTAAAAATATAAAGTATATATATTTTTAAAACAAGACCAACGGACAGAGAGACAGAGAAGTCATCGAAAAGGGCAGAGTGAGCAAGAGGGACCGAAGCTTAGAAAGAAACAGGAACTGACAGAAAGAAAGCCAAAGGAACAGAAACAGAGACTAGACAGAGACAGAGTCAGGAAAATCAACAGAGAAGGAGAAATAGAAAGAGACTGAAGCAAGGAGTACGAGGCATAAAATCACTGAACAACACAGGCTATTGGTTTAAGGTGAGTTGGGGCTGTCGGAACAGGGGCACGTGGTCACTTACAAAGCCACAGCCGTCCTCGTCCAGGAAAGGGTGGGCCTGCAGCAGGGCGTTGACCACATCGTTATACTGCTGGGTGGTGGGGTACCTGTTCCATGCAACAAGGAGGATAGTTTTCATTTCAAGAAACCTGCATTCCTTCCTAGAAGCTGAGTCCAAATTTCACTCATTTTTCTTCAAATCTTCCTCTATAGCAATGTAGACACTCAAATATTGGGCAATATGTCACCCCAAATCTGAAAAGAATTGGTTCCATATGAATTCTACTCTACTTTGAAAACAGACCCTCTCCCAAAGCAGCGAATCTGTTATTACTCACAGGGAGCCTTCCAGATACTTAGTCATGTCGGCCTGGAGAAACTCAATGATCCGTATCCTCGTGCTGTGATCTGGACTCTTCTGTTCTGCTAACATGCATTTGATATCATAGGGAAACTCTGGTAAAACATAGGACTTAATCCATTGTAATGCTTTATTCCTTGCTTGAACACGTTTCGCATTCCTTCTGTTAAATAAAAGCACACACAGAGTGAAATTCTATTTCAAATATATGCAACTTATTTTCAACATCCTCAGAACTTATAACACAAACCATTTTCCCAAGACCTAAATATATGGAAGTTAACGATCCATCTTCCAGCCATTCATCTATCTGCAAATATTTGAGGGCTTATTAGGCATCTGTTTTCTTTCCCTCTGCACACACTTAAATACTTGTTCTGGGGGGATAAATGCTATAATAATAAAGACTATAGAATAAGGTCTGAAGTTGGAAAAAATATCAATCTTTCTGTCTGGAAGAGGTGACATGTAATGCATAGCTCAAACCTGAACAAGATCTCTAACTAGAAGAGAATAAATTGCACTTCAGCAAAGTAAATGAGGCATACGATCAAGTCTTAGCATCAGATTAAGGAAAGTCTTCTACTTAATATATTCTGTTGCTGTTTATAAGAAATTCTGCTGCTATTTATAGAGAAATCCAAAATCCACTTAACTGAGTGGGCCTTTGGCTACCTTAACAAGGCAAACTTAGTTGTTGAATTAAAAATAACTATCAGATACTCTTATTTCCATCCAGATGAAGTTTCCATAAGAGGCTCCAGGAAGCTGATCAGCCGTTGCCTGGGGCTGGGGATGGAAGTGGAGACTGACGGCCAAAGGCCACCAGGGAATTTTCGGGGTGATGGAAATGTTCCAATAATGGATTGTGACAATGGTCGCACACCTGTATAAATATGCTAAAATTAACTGAGTTACATAGTTTAAAGGCAAATTTTATGTTATGTAAATTTTATGTACATAAATGTTGTGTTATGTAAATGTCAATAACGCTGTTTATAAAGTTAAACATCAGAACCATTTTAAAACCATGAAGTAAGTGACTGATCATTAAGAGTGCAAAAAAAAAAGAACCTATAGTAAAATTTCCAAGCAAGTTACCAGAGGCAATAGGTAGCTTTCAATCCATTTTACTTAACAGGATCGATTGGAAGTAAAGCAATAGAGGCAAACCAAGAACACAAAGAATAGATTTGTCTTTGTGCAAAGAAGAAAAAGATGCCCTAAATGCCTCAATTAGCCTGAACAGGTTGATTCTCAGCCACAACCATGGAATTTGTAGTAGTCCAAACAAAATGCAGATAAATTTCGAAAGGCCAAGCTTCCTTCAGATTCTTAGGTTATATTTTATAAGAATTGTGTAAGAAATGCATGAGGTATAATGAAATCAAGAGGTAAATCATGAGCTATAATGGGGAATCAAGAAAAACGAAACCACTTTCCTCTCTTTTCACGATAAACTCTCTCCTTTCCCCCCTCCTTCACAGTCACTGTTATCAGTCGTGTCCTGGCTGAAATAAGCACATTGATTATTTAACACTTCATTCAGTAGAGCAACAGGCAATTCCTGAGAAATCTGTGCTTCAGCCCAAACTATTTTCCAGTAAGTTTCTCTTTCATTTCATTTACTCATTCAACCAATATTTATTGGGTATCTATTACATGACGATTACTCTTCTACAATCCCTGTTTCTTTTCCTAGTCTACTATCTTGTTTCTCTCCTGAGTTGTCTCTTATCTACTCAGACCAAGGGTGTAAAGTTATGGCAAGTTTGGTCGCTGTGTTTTGTGGCTTCTCAGGGTTTTTAAAAGGCACTATAATGGCACAGTGTTAAGTTTGGTTTCAGTACAACATTTTTAACATTTCTATCTCTTTCTACCCAGGAGTTTCAAGTGGCGAAATTAGCCGCATGACCCCTTTCAAGCTTTTGAGATGCCATCTCTTATTCAGTACTCCATCGATAACTTTGATATTCCAGTGTCATAAAATAGGGCCTGGTACACTTTTAACCTTCTTGGTTTTTACTTTTTTCTGTATGTCTCTTCTCTTCAATATCCAGGCTACAGACTATATAGCATGGTATTATTCTGTCAAATGCCTAGACTGTGCTAGACACACACAGGCTCTACCAAGCCAGAGATTCCATCTTGCTCATCAGAAAGCCATTAGGCAAAATCAGAGGCATTAAAATTTCCTTTTCTTTACACTAAAACAACTTAACAAGGTGTTCTGGAAGTGAATATGATACAAGCTATGATAACAAATACAAGTCAAATCTAGTTTTACTCAAGAAAAGGGACTCATCAGAATTTAAAAACATACTCCAGTAAGAAAGAGAAAACAAAATGTTTTTTTAATTGCTGTAAATCTCCAAAACATTTACTGAAAAAAAGTCTGCGTATAAGTGGAACCATGCAATTCAAACCCATGTGGTTCAAGGCTCAACTGTAATCCTATCTGAAAAATAAGAAGGGATTGAAAAACAATGGGGTAAGAGCTCATGTAATTCTGTTTTCATATTTTATTACCCTAGATAGCCATAAAATCTTCTCCTCCTTGACCTTGTACCCAGTTTTACATAAACACGGATTTTACCACATCAGTCCCTTGAGGGGCCAGGTGGAGCTGGCCAATGGCTCCCAGGACACTCCTGACTCTAGACACTGCCCAGGGTCCCAGATACAAGCCGATCTTGCTTTACAAAGGAACCATGTCCAAGAGAAAGAAGTAGCCCAAGTTTTGGGCCCCATGGCTCATGATCTGATTGAACGATCACAGCAAATTATACCAACTCAGAGTTGGCTCTCTGGGGTCTGGACAGGTTAAGAAAGCTGTCAACAATGATAGTCAAAAGTAAAATCTCTCTGTAGCTTGCCAGCCTCACCAATTCCCAGACAGAAGTTCTTTCTAGGACTGGGTAGCCCTTTCAGATAATAAAATGGATGTCCAGGAGGAAACCACAAGAAATCTGTCCGTAAGAAAACTGTCTCCAGGGAAAAGGAAACCTAGACCATATAAAGACCACACAGAACTGAAAGGGAAGCATATCCCTTGGAGAGCTGGCTGTTGGTAGCTTCCTACATTTGTCCTGATCCCATAGTGAATGTTGCCCTGACCTGATGAACCTGGACTGTCACTTCAACTGTTGTCTTTTGAAGCAGTTTATTTTGAAGAGCCATTCCTGGTTGTCTGTCTGTCTTTGCTTCGATGACCGGAATCCACAGAGAAGCCGAGCTCTCTCTGGGTCTGTAAAATCTGAAAACTGTACATCATGTATGAGCCACTTGCAATCCAAATATCCAAGAATTTGGCATTTCTAGAGGCTACTCCCACTCTGCTAATGATTTTCAAATGCTTTTTCAGGGGCCTAAAGATGGCTGAGATTAGACAGGAGCCAATGTGGAAACTGAACTTCAAATCTCAAAGTCCCATAGTTTCAAGACCAAGCGTACGGGAGAGCTGAATTTCCACATTCAGTATCTGACCACACTGGATGCTGAGGCTTTTGTGATCCCTCATGCAAACTTCACCCTTTTTCTAATGTTATAGCCATGATAACCTTCCTGTTTCCCGACAATGTAACCCATACATGGAGTGACATGGGTGCTTTAGGATTCTCCTCTCTCCAGCTATCAGATCCTTGGACTGAGTTGAACAGGGTAGGCAGACCATCAGGAACAGGGAGTTATGCTCACTTCTTTGACCAACAGCATCTTCAGTGTCTAGTCTCCCTGAGAATAAAGTTTCTGCATCTTGTTCCTATGGGCATCTCTAAGCTAAGCTCACCCTTTAATTATCAGCCTGATGGGTTCCTAGGACTCTCTGAAAAGAGGAAAATAACTGATTTTTTAACATATTTGAATGTAAAAATGTATGTTTGGAAGAAAAAACCTGGAACTATTCTCTGCATTAAAATCCCATTTAGCGCTATTGAGGGTTGGCAGTTATTTCGTGCCCACGAAAACAGAAAATCTTGCTTGAGGGGGACCATGAACTCTTGAACCTCCAGATCAGAAAGCTTCCGTGTTTATGAAGCAAAGGAATTTTAAGCATTCAAACTGTTGCTTCCAATTTCATTGACTCTCGCATGCAAGGGAATTTTCTCATTTTCCTTTTATTCATATCCACAAATAAAGCAGATGATAGGATTTTCAGATTGTATGAGAAAAGATCCCTGGTGTGTAACATCTTAATATACCAAATCTGAATTCCTGATGCTTAATAATTAGGATAGTTGTAACATGGTCCGATTTTGTGGGCTGTCTTATTATCAGCTATTATCCAATGTGAGCTTTCAGAGCCAGTCCACATATGAACCTTCTAAATCTGCAGAACAGACTGTGTGTGTCCGCAGGGGTTTATCTCACCCAGAAGGCCCTAAGTCTCTCTCATTTCCTAGGCTTATCCTCAGGTGGATTCCCCCCCACCACACACTCTCCTGGCTCTCAGACAGTCTTCCTTGTCTGAATTCCTCACACGGCCTGGTCCAGCGCTGACCCTGGGGCTACTCAACTAAGTCCTGGCTGCTTATCTGTCTCGATTTTCCTATGTCCTTGTTGAGTGGAAATTTTTTAAATAAAAATGTTGTAAAAAGGTGTAGGGACATTTGAGAGAAAGGAAAACATTAAATGTAACATTTTATGACAGATAAATACATTAGTTCCATAAACTTGTGTTTTCATACCTAAAATTGACATCTTTCAAAAAGAAGAGCTCAGGTATATTAAAAATCGCCCACCCATGACAAAGGGACCATTGACTGGCGAGGCGTCCAGCAGTGAAAGGAGGCGCCGCACCACTAGCTCCTTAAGTCTGAGATACAAAAACCAGTGGGACCCAAATGCCAAAGAGGCAGACCTGGGGATCGGAGCGGAGTCCTCTGTAGACATGAGGGGTACATGAGAATTAGACTGTGGCTATGGAGAATTACAAACGATCAAACACCACCCCAAATGACAAAGTGATCAAACAATCTCCAAAAGGAGTTTTCTCAGTAGTTCACCAGGCTTCCGCTGCCCAAGTGGCTTCTTTATAGAACCGAGCGTGGAGTTCATGTCTCACTCAACTGCGTCCTGGTTGACTTCCACAGTCATAGTTCATGAATTGTCTTTGCTCTCCTGAACTTCAAGGCACAAATGGCACCTTTCGCCAAGGACACCTGCTGGAAGATAATCTGCTACCTTAAGGGACTGTGACAGTTTTCTAGTCTTGAACAACAGCCTCGCCTTCTGATCCTCAAGGAAACAGAGCAAGGGAGAGTGGAGCACTTTGCCATGAAGAACAGCCATTCTAGGTACAGGCACTGGTCTTCACGTCAGAAGTTCCACCCGTGGTGACACTCCCACCATGGGAAGAGAAAGCAGTGACAACCCCATGCTCTCAGGGACCGAACTGAAAGACTGTGTCCCACGAGCCATCTGTTTTGAGACCCCATTTTCATTTCATTCTTCTCCACACCCAAGCTTGCAGAAGGACATAGATTAGGACACCCAGTTTTATGTTATCATCTCTGAAACTAAATGGTATGTAACCATGCAACATGTAAAAGCTTAAGTGTTTTTGGAACATACAAGAAGAGGAAGAAAGCTAGAGGAGGCTTAGACATCTATTTAAAGAACTTGCTGTCATCTTATCCAAGGACAGAAAAGGACATTATACTATATATCTTTAAAATAGGGCCCAGACATTATCCAACAAGTTAAACAGAAACGTTGCTTCTGGGTTATTATGCCGGTACTCTGGAAACCACCTGCTTTACTTTACCTAGGCCAGGCTCTCCGATGCGAAGAAAACAAGCAGACAAGAAGTTCTGAAAGGCCTAATAAAGAGAGACACGCCGATGAGCAAGGTGAGAAGCCACCTCTGAAGAGAGTAGCCAAGTCATTGCAAGACATGTGTGCGCCAGGAAGGAAATGGCATTTCGTCACTGCAGCTGATGGTACCCACCACTAATTCAGAAAATATTTGCTCAACATTCTCAGACTTTTGATGCTTGTTTTTAATTTATATTTTATAGATCTGGACTTTCACATCTGCCACTTAATCTACGGGACTTCCAAAGGAATTTCGTTTCTGGAATGCATGTGTGAACACATGAGCCAGGGACGGCAACAGGCACTGTGCCCCGGCACAGACAGACAGATGCCTCTCGGACCCTTGCCGTCCTGGGTGAGACTCAAGGGCCCGGGAACGCTGGGGAACCTGACTAATCAAGAAAAGCAGCATAAAATAAATACATCTTTTATTTCCCACCACCCCTCAGTTCCTCTTGGCACTGACAGACACACCAAGGTCCACGGGCTTCTGGCTGTTACCCGCAGGATTTCTACTTGCTACCATTACACATTCAGTACAGCTATTTTGTAGTCCAGAAGTATCAGAATCTGGCGGTTCAGGATTGAGCTGAGGCAGGTTTTTTAAAATTAACTTTCAGGCCACTAGACTTTTGGACCCTAACTTTACAGAGAACAGTACATGTCTTCAGAGAATCTTTGCTGGAGGCGTGGGGGTGGAGAGTTCCCGTCTCAAAGCTGGCCCAGAGTGCTGGTTGTATGTGCTTCATGGGGCAAAACCTCCAGGGACCTGGTCTTCTCCCAACCCCGGGTGACCGAGGCTGGGGTTGGCCAGTTCCTTCACTACATAGCCACATAAAAATAAAGGTTTCCTATCCGTAAGGATGCAGGTAACCTGATTTATCACTGACTATCACAGTAAGAAAGGTGGCTCACTGAGGAATGTAGAAAACGGGGCCTCCAGACAAACCTGGTGAGCCCTCTCCTCGAGGGGCTGTGTTACAGAGCTGCTGTTCGGGCCGACCCCGCTGGGTGTTCGCCTCTACGGAATGCGAATGTGAAAATAGTGAGAAGAAACCTGAGCTTTATCAGAATCTGTTTTTCCATCCCACTGAGTTCTACTGAGGAAGCCTTGGGCATCTCCTTCATAATGCTATTCTCATATATTTTTTTTTATCTTGCATGATGGTTCCACCATCACCCAGTCACTCAAGTTTGAAATATGGGCGAAAACTTGTCACCTAGCGCGGGACTCTCTCCTCCCCTCCAATCATCCAAGTCCTATTGATTTTACATTTAGGCATCCTTTCCATCCCATTACCACCGTCTTAGTTTAGACCCTTATCATCTCTTGCTTAAACTTTAGCATTTTAATAGGTCTCCATCCTCCTTTCACTTTTTTCCAGTCCATTCCTTACTTCACTACTACACAATAAATGGAAACTCCTGTAATCTTTAGCAGTGGTTCTTAAGTCTCCTTATGTATTAGAATTATTTGTGGAACTTAAAAAGTATTGACGGACAGGTCCCACCCTGTCGTAGTTAGGGCTGCTATACCAAATTACCATACTCTGGCTGACTTAAACAACAGACATTTATTTCTCACGGTTCTGAAGGCTGAAAGTCCAGGATGAGGGCTCCAGCACAGCTGGGTTCTGGTGGATGCCCTTTACCTGGTTACAGAAGGCTGCCATCCTGCTGGGTCCTCACAGGGCACAGAGAGAGCTAGCTACCTCTCGGGCCTCTCCTTATAAGGGCATTAAGCCCACCCATGAGACGTCAACCCTTGGGACCTAAACACCTCCCAAATCCCATCACACTGGAATTAGGGTCTCACATGTGCATTTCGGAGGGACACAGACATTCAGGCCATCGCACCCTCCTAGAAATTCTTACTAGCCCACTGTCTTGCCACGCAAAGCGCAGTCCTAGAAGAGCTCTGACAGCGCTTGAGGGCTTGCCGGAAATGATGAATCTCAGGCCCCGCCCTGGGCTCCTGAGCAGAATGTGCATTTTAACCAGATTCGTGGGACACTTTTAAGTAAGAGCCTAGGAAGCACTAGTCTAGGACACCGATATGGTTGAAGTCCTCCCAGTGCATCTAACGTACAGTGGGGGTCAAGAAGCGCGGCCCTGCTCACTGGCATAGCAACAGCCCCTCACCACCTCCAGCAAGTGTGTCTTCTCGGCCTCCATCTTTCCCATTCCAAAAACCTCCCACACAGAATCCCCCAGGCTGGTTCAGCCGCTTGTCCCTTTGCACGTCCTGTCCCCTTCCCTGTGAATGCCCTTTCCCTCTCCTGCTCCATTGTTCCTTCAGACAAATTTCTAGTCATCTCTCAGAATCCTTCCTCGATTTTCGTGAAGCCCTTCTGCCGAGGCCTTCTCCATACTCACGCCTCTGAAAGTTTTCTCTCTGTCTCTTCTTGCTATTTCTGGATTTCTACTGTGCATTTCTACTTCAGCCTCTCCTTCTCCATATTGCAGCTGTTGGCTTACATAACCGTCTCGTCTACTAGGCTCTAAGTTCCCCTAGGCAAGGACTAGATGGGCCTCCACCTCACCCACTACCTAAATAATACCTAATTATGGCGTGTATTCAATGACTTTCAGACAAACAAAGAGGGGGAGCTAGATTAGAAATCAGGCTTACTCTGAGCATCTCCAAAAGCTCTTATTGGACTTAGTGGGTTGGGCAGGAGTCAGAAAGCTCTTTACCAGTTACGTCAGGCCCACTTCCTCTGGCTCTTCAACTGCTGTTTGCCTGGGTCCACAGATATCTGCCACCGAAGGAAAATTTGGTTCTAATTTAGTGGGCCAATAGTCCCCACGTCATTTGGGTTTCTGCTCAAGAATCACCTAGTTAAAGTCAAAGGACTTGCCTGAAAACCCAGTCTGAAACAGAACCCACCTGCACACTACCACCAACACACACACACACACACACACACACACACACACACACACTGCCTCTCACGCTCTACCTGGGCCCCCTCTTCCCTTTTTTTTGTCACTGGTCTTAAATATATTTATATGTGTGTGTGTGTACATATATATATGGCACTTAAACATATTTATAATGTAATGTCATAATTACTGTTTTTTCCCCCTCATTACAACTCAAGCTCTGGGAGGGGGCAGGCTCGGTCTGCAGCCCACTGCTGCATCCTCGGGGCCACACCAGGGCCTGGCACAGACTAACACCCTCAGTAAATCTTTACGTATGGAATGAGTGAATGAATCCTGACTTAGATGTTCCACAAAGAAAGAATTCTGGGTCAGAGGTAAATGGGTTTTCTTACTGCAGGACTCCTCATAGCATTTACTGTGTTAATGTACACGGGGCATCTTTAATCAAGGACTAGAGTTAGCATGGAATACTTCCAAAACATAGAACTTTTAGATAGGGATATTCCAGCTACCTAGGGAGTAGGAGACAGTGGAATCCTGCATTTCACTCCGAGGGATCCTTGTTGTTCCACTGACCTGAGATTCGGCCTCTCAGTGTGACAGTTTATCACCTGTGCCGTCTCTGGTGCATTTCATGGACCCGCCCTTTCTCATGTGCTGGATAAAGTGCACACTCTGACCCCACTCTGAGCCTACCGACAGTTCAGCAAGTGTGGACCCATTAACATTTGTCTTACTGAGCATAGGCAGATGGGTAAGATCATTCTGTAGCATTTCCTAGTGGTAGCAGACCAAGAAAAAATAATTTTTAAGTATGTGTGAAACCATGACTAATCTATAATTACACCCAAAGGCAGAAGCAAAACATCTGTGCACATATATTTAAAGTTCAAGCAAAGTGTTTTTAAAGTCACATTTAGGAAACCTCTACCTGTTTATCCAATTTCATGCCTTATTAGGTACTAAGAGGGAAGCAAACAGCTTCAAACAGTGTGGATGAAAAGCAAAGAATGGCATTGCAAAAAACTCCTCCCGAAGTTCCTCCCGAAGGGTCACCAGCACACACTGAGGATGGGCCCTTATAATCCTACCATCAAGAAAGGGCATTTGAGTAACTCGGTAAAGAGCAGTGTCACCCAAGAGAACTGCGTCATGTCACAGCATCCTAGCATTTCCTTGAGACACAAAGTTTATCCAGTGGGTCACCCACATCTCTACTAGACGCTTTTCACCAGCCGCACTCAGGTGAATGGGCTGCCTCCAGAGCCTTCTTTTTCATCCTGTCTGCAAATCATCTGGATGGAAAGCTCATGTTCATTTTGGGAAACACAGGAAAAAATATTGCAAGAACAATGATGGCCACTTTGTATGGTGTGGGAACAGCTGCCAGGTACTTGGCCCTCAAGGACGACCTGCGCAGATGGATGTTCCCGCCCCTCGCTGTGCACAGACCACCTGGCAAGCAAGAGGAGGCATCAGGATTTCAACGTAGGCATGTGAGACCCCAAGGGGAGCACTTGTCCCACCATTCCTCCCTGGCTTTTTTTTTTTTGGTATCATTAATCTACAATTACATGTGCAACATTATGGTTACTAGACTCCCCCCATCATCAAGTCCCCCCCACCAACCCCATTACAGTCACTGTCCATCAGCGTAGTGAGATGCTATAGAATCACTACTTATCTTGTCTGAGTTGTACAGCCCTCCCCGTG
>JAQQAC010008864.1:17149147-17190936 GCA_029783875.1 Phataginus tricuspis
TCCCCGTGCCCCCCGAACATTACATCTGCTAATCGTAATGCCCCCCTTTCCCCCTTATCCCTCCCTTCCCACCCGTCCTCCTCAGTCCCTTTCCCTTTGGTAATTGTTAGTCCATTCTTGGGTTCTGTGAGTCTGCTGCTGTTTTGTTCCTTCAGTTTTTTTCTTTGCTGTTATACTCCACATATGAGTGAGATCATTTGATACTTGTTTTTCTCCAACTGGCTTATTTCACTGAGCATAATACTCTCTAGCTCCATCCATGTTGTTGCAAATGGTAGGATTTGTTTTCTTCTTATGGCTGAATATTTGTGTATATATACCACCTCTTCTTTATCCATTCATCTACTGATGGACACTTAGGTTGTTTCCATTTCTTGGCTATTGTAAATAGTGCTGCGATCAACATAGGGGTGCATATGTCTTTTTCAAACTGGGCTTCTGCATTCTTAGGGTAAATTCCTAGGAGTGGAGTTCCTGGGTCAAACGGTATTTCTATTTTGAGCTTTTTGAGGAACCTCCACACTGATTTCCACAATGGTTGAACTAATTTGCATTCCCACCAGCAGTGTAGGAGGGTTCCCCTTTCTCCACATCCTCGCCAACATTTGTTGTTGTTTGTGTTTTGGATGGTGGCCATCCTTACTGGTGTGAGGTGATATCTTATGGTTTTAATTTGCATTTCTCTGATAATCATCCTGTGATGTGGAGCATCTTTTCATGTGCCTGTTGGCCATCTGAATTTCTTCTGTGGAGAAGTGTCTGTTCAGATCCTCTGCCCATTTTTTAATTGGATTATTTGCTTTTTGTTTGTTGAGGTGCATGAGCTCTTTATATATTTTGGATGTCAATCCTTTATCGGATATGTCATTTATGAATATATTCTCCCATACTGTGGGATGCCTTTTTGTTCTATTGATGGTGTCCTTCATTGTACAGAAGCTTTTCAGCTTGATATAGTCCCACTTGTTCATTTTTGCTTTTGTTTCCCTTGCCCAGGGAGATGTGTTCATGAAGAAGTTCCTCATGTTTATGTCCAAGAGATTTTTGCCTATGTTTTCTTCTAAGAGTTTTATGGTTTCATGACTTACATTCAGGTCTCTGATCCATTTTGAATTTACTTTTGTGTATGGGGTTAGACAATGATCCAGTTTTATTCTCTTATATATAGCTGTCCAGTTTTGCTAACACCAACTGTTGAAGAGGCTGTCATTTCCCCATTGTATATCTATGGCTCCTTTATTGTATATTAATTGACCACATATACTTGGGTTTATATATGAACTCTCTAGTCTGTTCCACTGGTCTGTGGGTCTGTTCTTGTGTCAGTACCAAATTGTCTTGATTACTGTGGCTTTGTAGTAGAGCTTGAAGTTGGGAAGCCAAATCCCCCCTGCTTTATTCTTCCTTCTCAGGATTGCTTTGGCCGTTTGGTGTCTTTTTTGGTTCCATATGAATTTTAAACTATTTGTTCCAGTTCATTGAAGAATGCTGTTGGTATTTTGATAGGGATTGCATTGAATCTGTATATTGCTTTAGGTAGTATGGCCATTTTGACAATATTTATTCTTCCTAGCCAAGAGCATGGAATGAATTTCCATTTGTTAGTGTCCTCTTTAATTTCTCTTAGGAGTGTCTTGTAGTTTTCAGGGTATAGGTCTTTCACTTCCTTGGTTAGGTTTATTCCTAGGTATTTTATTCTTTTTGATGCAATTTTGAATGAAATTGTTTTCCCAATTTCTCTTTCTGTTAGCTCATCGTTAGTGTATAGGAATGCAACAGATTTCTGTGTATTAATTTTGTATCCTGCAACTTTGCTGAATTCAGATATTAGTTCTATTCTCCCTGGATTTTAAAAGCAACTGGCTTCATGAAAGCCTTGTAGCCAGACACCATCAGCTTTCTGCCTATTACGTGTGAATGGATTATAAACTCCAGGAGTTTATGCTAAAAAACAATTGGCATATTTAGTATGAATTGTATCAAAAGGTCTAAAAAGAAACTGATGCTATTGCAATATTTATCCTGCCCACAAAGATATATTCAGTCTTTGTTGAATCACTCATCCTCAGTTCAGTTTAAAAACTCCTATTAGCCTCTGTGTGCCAGGGGCACTCAGTTTACCATGAAAACAAGGGCACGGCCCTTGTCCAGGAGGGATTCCAGCTGCCAGGGCATGTAGACTTTTACACGATCAATTCCATTATCTAGTTTTACAAGGAAAGAAAGAGGTACCCACAGGATGCTACACATGCAAGGGCTTCTCACCTGACCTGGAGTTTCAATGGAGGGGCTTCCAAAAGAGGGATTTTGAACAGAATCTTCAAGGATGAGCAGGTAGGTTAAGGGGAGGGAACAACAGAGGCTGATGCAAAAGCTGTGCAACAGGTCCTTAAACCAACACCTGTTGAATGAACAGTGCTCCAGGCAGAAGGGCCCGAGGAAGGGATCTAGAGTGGCTACAATGCCCAGGTGGGGACAGCTGAACAGTGCTGAAGCCTTTAGTTTCTCTTCCCTAGATATTGAACTAAGCAATCCTGAGAGGCTGAGTCAGTTGGCTGGGATGACTGGAACTGTTTTCAGGAAGAATTTCCTTTGGAGTCAAAGGAAGTGACTAAGTCATGCACCAGCCACCACAAACAGGGCAGAGCAACATGAGTGGAAGAATCAGTCCGTCTCACAGAAGAACGAGGCCGACGAGGGAAGCAGAGCAGAAACAGGGACGGCCAACACACAGCTCCAGGAGATACGGAAGGACAGCTTCACTCTCTGCCTTCCCAGCACCAGTTCATCTCTGCCCAGGGATGCATGAGCTCTGCCCTTGTGTGCTGGGAAATACCTCTTATAATAAACTCCCCTTGTCTTAAGTTAGTTTAAGTGGATCTGTGGTTTTTTACACCCAAATGTATACTAAGGCAGGGGACACGAGTTCATTTGTGGACATGCTTAACTCTGAGGTGGTTGTGGATAGGAATGGTCTTATAGATTAGAAAAGACTTTATGGTTAGAAATACAGGAGGGTATTGGCTCTGGTTTCCAAGCCCTCCTATTTCTCTACATTTCTAAGCCAGTTCTGTTTGCTTATCTCCCTTGACCAGCGCAATGAAGGGTGACAAAAACCATGAAGCCCAGGGCTGCCTCTTTGACCAGCCATATGAAAAACATGGGAATACTACCCCTGCCCTGCCAGTACGGCAGGACTGTAATGAGGACGGAGTATTACCAGGGGGCTTAGAGAAGAGAAAAGGCCTACAAAACCTGTCGAAGGCCGCGCCCTCATCTTTCACCGGGAGCAGAAGTAGGGAGAGACAAGCTCTAAGGGAAGTGGGAATTCCACCTGGAACCGCGCCGCGCAGACAGCGGCACACTCAGCGGCTCCCCACCTGCTCTCACTGTGTCCAGCACTTGGCAGGTATTATCCGTTTTTAGATGACAGGCCTCCCAAAAGCACCAGGAGGAAAGGATTAGTGTCATTATTACCTCTTTGCAGATCTGTACACGGATTCACAGCAGAACAGGAGTCAGACCACAGGGACCCGTCTTCGCTCCTCCTGTCTCTACTCACACCTGAACACTTAGGGATGGGACTGCCTGCTTTTGGAAGTTTTATGATGAAAGGGGTTGCTGAGAACTCATAGCTTACCCCACCCACGTGGAGCCACAGCAGAGGAAAGCACTAGGGATCAACATGCACCCGTGAGCAGAAAGGAAGGGAATGAAACCACCATTAAAATGTATTTACATCTTCCGAACCGAGGTTCAGACCAGGAGCACCGTGGGGACCAAGTCTAGGACACTGCCTTCTACCGTCTTGTTCACCACCCCAAACGGGAGCCAGCGGCGTGGAGAAAAGTGGACCCTAGCGCTAGGAGATCTTAAAGAGCTGGGGCCCTTGGGCCCAGGGAGACGGGTGTGAGGGGGAAGGTGGTACAGAGGGGAGGAGAACAGAGAGGGCGGTCCAGAGCCAAAGCCCATCTTGCAAGAGCTCCTGGACAAAGGCGCAGCCTTCCCCTGCGCTCACGGGGCTCTGGGGCCTGGCGGCCAGGGTCTGAGGCAGCTGCCCTCAGTCCCCCGAGCCCCCACTTCAACAGCAGTGGACCCTATGCTGAGGTCAGAATGACCTTTTGGGGAAGCCCCTCGACACCTCTAAATCTCAGTTTTACTCATTTACAATAAATAGAGAATAATGCCCACCTTGCAGGATTTGCTGTGTGGATTAAATGACATGATAATATAAATGGTGTCTGAAAGGTTTAAAGACCATTCCCTGGCTTGACTGTTGCCTCCAATACAAGCTGACATCTCTCCTTTCAGAGACAGTCCACTTAAAGAAAGCATTTTCTCATACTGTGTGCTGCGTGAATGTGTGGCCCAGGAACTTTACAGGCTGCTTGGATGGGAAATGCTGTAGACAGCATCACGACTCGGACATCACACCCTTGGTCTGAGCGCCATATTCCAGGGTCTGGTTCTCTCAGTCTCTAGCTCTCCTCTGTTCCAGTGTAGCCCATATGCTGAAATACTATGCCGCACAAAATCCAGTGTAGAAATATAAGGAAGCGCTTACCAAAGCAGTGCCTCCATCAGGAACAGCCAAGTTAAAACAACAATTAGGAAATTCAAAACGAAAACAAGGCATATTCTACAGAACATTATTCACTGAACAAATTCTCTGTGGCTACTAACAAGCACTCTGGACAGTCTGACAGAGAAATTCTTCTTTTAACAACATGTACTCAAAAGATGCATAATATCATTTCAAAACTTCACTTGTCCAACACAAAGATGAGAAAACTTAACCTTCCATCTTTTACAAAATATCTTCATCACTGGATAAAATAATCCCCTTCCAGGAAAACAGAAAGTTTCTACTTAGAAGTACACTCAAACACATGAAATCTCATTAAAAAAAGACAAATATTATCATTTGGCTTTAAAATGCTTAGAAGTTGGCAGCCTCACCTCTGTTTCAGGACTCTCTGGTCAATTAGTCCATTTTCAAGGTTTTCAGTTGGATGGAAAGATGGCATCTGCTCCCCATGGTTGGCCGGGTGGGACGACTGCTCATTCCTGTCATCAAGAGAGAAGAGGTGGGTCAGGGGTCACTGAACAGGACCCACAGCCATTGACCTCCCAGTAGCTCTGAGGGTGGGGTCAGCCCAGAGCGAACACTGAGGTCTGTGCCCACCTCTAAGCTCCGCTTTAGCGTCATGACTGAAAGACCTGAACAAAGGACCCTCTGGACTCATCTCACTCAGTGGTTCACACGTACCTCACCGGAGGTAAACTGGTGCCAGGGAACAAGGCTGTTTTCACCAATGGGTCATATTTTTAAATGGTGTTATGATACTCTTTTTCTTTATGAAATGATGGTGATAATAAAATGTACCTTTATTGGTTAATGTTATTATGTGCCAAAAAAAAAAAAAAGAGTAACTCTCGGTTCATATCCCTTCTCTGCTCCCTGCAGTGTGCGGTGAACTTTTATTATCTGTGAGATCTCATGATCTTAGGACCACACTTCACTAACCCCCTCATTTTCCAAGTGATGCGCCTGAAGCCCCAAAGGGGAAACAATTAGCTCAGCACCACAAGCTACTCAGTAGCAATACCAGGAGTTGACCTCAGTTTTCCAACTTCCTGTCCAGTGATTTTTCTACCAGCTTCCATAAGAACAACAACCAAAGGCACCTGCAAATACCCCTACCTATTACATTTTGCTATCATTTGCCTAAATCTGAATAGGGTGCCAAATATACTGTCCAGATGTGGCCTATAAATCCTTTTCAAAATAACATACCAGGCAACCATTAGCCACTGAATGAAACTTGCACTCCAGTTGAAACCCAGGTGCAACCTCTGATCTAGAAAGCCATGACACACTCTTCAGAAGGAGTCTTAAGCATCATTTATTCCACCCACTTCGTTTTACAGTTGAAACTAAGTAAAGTCCAAGGTTGGATGAGTAGCTAATATGAGAATAGGATTTAAAATCAAGTGTTTTGATACCTAGCTTCAGGTTCTTTCTACTATACCAAGTTTCCTCTCTTTATTAAATCCTGAAAGGGTTTAATTAAATAGATATTCCCATGCCTCTTTCTATTATTATGATTCCCACCTGACAGTGAGCAACTATATCCAGTAAGCATTTTAACCAAATATAACCAATAAACCCACCTGCAGTTGTGGTCTTGAACCAGAATAATTTAACTTGAAAACAAGACAACACAACTCTCAAAGTGAGTCTTCTATTTACCGGGTAGAGTGAAAAACCCCCACTCATAAATTGCTGGACAAACCAGTTTTCTGAGTCATGGCTACATTTGAAAATGACTTCCTTAATCAGGTTAACAAAGCTTAATATTTAACACAAAACTATTTGAGAGATTTTTCTCAAAGATTATGATACTCCTAATATCAGTGTGAATAGCATGGAGTTAGGAACTGCGTTGCTTTTCACAACTGGCTGATGAAGCAATGGGGACGTCAACATTCAACAAAATCAGTCCAAGTCAGTGGTAGAACTAGGAATGAAGCCCAGATTTTCTGGCAGTCCAGCTAGTTCTCATTTACTAGAGAACATTATAAACTGATCCGCAGTGGAAACAAGGCTGTTTTCTTCCAAGCGGTGCCTAAGGCAATATCAAAATTCCAGTCAACTGAATAGGACTTCCAGCTCAAAATCCACCTCATCCAAGAATGCTGGGAAATTGCTTTTAGCTCTATTTGAGGATTACACCCCCCCTTTGTTGCAAAAGAGTAAAGGCACGCAAAGGGAACTTCATGAAAAGTCATATATCGAAGAGTGAGCTTTTATATAGATATGACAAAGCAATGTTTAGGTGAGATCCTTCAAACAAATCAGATAATAGAATCTCCAGAATAACCATGGACCATCCCTTCAAGCCTACTTGTCCCCTCACTTATCCCAAGTATTCAAATATTCAAGAAATCAAATTACTTAAGCCAGGTCTCTCTAACATTGTATTGCTTATCAAAGAACAAGACAGAAACATATGTTATCACAGATAGAATCTGAAAAAAAGAAACCATAAACATAGGATGGATTTTATGAAACATCATAATCTTCTTTTAAAAATTAATGACTAATTGGTCTACAGTAATTATTTAACCTTTAATACTTGCAGAAAGTCTCAAATATGGAAAACCCAAATCAAAATGCCTGAAATGATCCTGGGGCATATTTTTAAAGCGAAAATTTTAATTCTGTAATTCCTTTTCATTGCAGAAGTCAGTAATAAAAAACAAACAAATAAAAGCATTCCTAAATCCCAAAGCCTCCACAGATTTTTCTAAATGACTTTTATGGGATTCTATCATAGCATTCAGTATTCAAGAATACTCTTGAGAAATTAGAAAACCCACTGTGGAAAGAGTCGTTAACAAATTATATTGCGAAGGCCTCTAGAGGAGAGTATAAATTAGTTATCATAAAAGATCCTTCTGGCAAATAGATAAATAAATAAATAGTTTTGGGAAAAGCAAAGGAACAGTAGCAAATGCCTTTCCCATACCCTGATTGTAAGACCTAAGCTGCAGGAGTCCATTTCTGCTTGTGTTATGTGTACATTTCAAAGGCTTGTTACTAGACCTTTCCATACAGGATCTCCCAGTTTATAGAACTTCTCTAAAGACTGGAATGTTTAAAAAATGGTATGTTAAAAAATCTATCTTGACTCAAAAACCTTGCGAAAAGTGTCCTTTACAAGATATTAGAAATACTGTACACATAACCTAGCCGAAAAATAGCTGCAGTTTTCAAAGAGGTTTGAACCCCAAATGTCATGTCATCGCGATCATCGGGAAAGCACAGCATTGAAAGTCAGGCCATTCGAGCACGAGCAGACTTACTCTGGGCTGACTTCTGCTTGTGTGACCAGGGTGGTTTCTCTGAGGCTTCCAGGGGACTTCAGTCCTTGATTCTTCTGCTTGTATTTCTTAATTAAATCCATCAGAACAGCCTGGTGTCCAATCTTCTTTACCAGCTGCTGAACCATGCGGTCATTAAGCGCCAGAAGAGCGGCCCCGCTTACTTCTTCCTCTGGGAAAAAGCAAAAAACAAAACAAAACTCCCTCGACATGCCTGCCTGGTAAAGCACTATAAAACACAGCACTCTGAGCAGGAAAAATGATTTCTGATGCTAAAAAGCATCGTCTAAACTTGTCCTCTGCCATTAAAAAATTAGGTGCATTTTTGACTAAGATAAAACACTGGTACTGCATAATTCCAAACTTGATGTCTGCTTCTAAGAAAGTACCAGAACATGGAGCCAGAACAAAAACCTTTACTTACACATTAACACTTCCCCCTCTTCCAAGTCTCTCTAACGGGCATTGTGTTCATAAAGAAAAAAAATCTTGGGAAATTGTTCTTAATATTACTTCCTATGCAATATTCAATATTTGTAAATTCAACACTGCACAAAAACACATGCTGTATTATTTAAGGATAAAACACTATCACATGCATATATCAGATATGTATTTTAAGTACTCTTAACATTTTATTTGATTTGACTTTTTTTTTTAAATATTCTGCTGTGGATGCCAGGCCAAATGCAAACTCCGCCACAGTCAGCAAAGAAATGAAAGTTCCCCATCGCAGCAACTCCACACCCATGTTCACATGCATCAGGCAGTAAAAGTAATTAACGGTAACAGAGGACACTCAATTAACATTTTTTGAAAGTGTAAAGAACTCACCTTGAAACCGATGAACTAGCTCTCCTAAGTTTTTCTCCACCAACCAATTGCAGACCTGATCAACTGACCAAGTGTCCATTGCTGTGTCCTGTAAATACACCTGTAGAATGAAAGGTGAGAGGATTCTTCAGTTCTTTCTTTCTGATTGCTATTCTTTTCTTTTTCTTTTTAATAGGCAGCCTTCTAACCTCAGCTCCTTCCTTTGCTGGACTCTTAGAGTCTCTCAATACCAAGCTTCTTTACAATGACTGTTTTCCAAACACCCATCTAAAAGTTGCAAATAAAAGAAATACTCTAAAATGAGAGCAATTTGAACCTATTTCCTAGTCTCATCTCTCAGATTTCTTCACCTTCTCCTACTTTCTTTCCACAGGCATCCCTCAGCTTACTAACAGACAGCCAGGGATGTACAATGGTACCCGATGCTGTAACATTAACACCCAGGTTTCTTCACAAAGAAAAGAAAGGTGTGAAATTCACCACTACTAGGCTCCTCAGGAAGTGGTTGACATTTACAAAAGAGGGTGGGCAGGGGAGGAAGGGAGGAAGGATCAGATAAAAGGCTGTCAGAGATACTTAGCAAACCAAGACTGGTTAACCCCTTGCAGCTCCCCAGCCAGGAAAGAGCTTGTGGCTGTTTCTGATTGTTTTAGTACGAGCCAAAGTGCCCAGGAGAATCTGAATGTTTCTTTCCTTCCTTCCAATCATATTCTTATATATTCCATTCAGTTCTGGAACTTATTAAACACCATTGTGATTGGTAAGGGAACTAGAAAAAAACCAGTAGGTTAAAACTGAAAACAAAATTTTGTTGGGCAGATTTGAAACGGGAAAATAATTAAATAATTATTTTTCATAATTACAAGTGAAAGAAATGTGTACAAAGTCTGCAAGATGGTCTTTAAGTATTCAGTTGTTTTTGCATACCACTATTCTTCAGCAACTACTTAGAAAACTTAAAATAAGTATGCCAATTTCAGTCATTTTTCCCATTTCTCTTAGGCAGCTCCAAGTCTGGGGAGAGGAAAACCTGTGGCAAAATATCCCTAGAACCAAAATCAGTCAAAGGAAGAAATAAAGTTTAAAACCCATTTATTGCTTACAAACTGCAGTCTGGGGCCACCTCTCTCTCCTGCTCCAGCAGAAGCAAGCCAGCAAGGACTTCCCCTCGCCTCTCAGGTCCAGATAAATACCTGGTTGTCCAGGTATTTACCCATTGATATGGAGATGAATTTCTCTCCACCCCTGAGGATATGCAAATGCACCAAAACCAGGCGAGATATTCTGGAAATGTTAGAATTTTACCCCCAGGCCACCCCTCCAGAAATCTCGCCTTACAATCTACTAGTTCCCCTTCTTTCTCAATGGTCCCTGGGTGAGAAAACTGGAGCATTGTGACCAGACTAATGACATAACAATAGCCACAGCAATAAAATCATGACAATCCACAAGCCGGAGGATTCAGCTAGATTCAAAGTCCTATGCAGACTAAGTCCATAGCCCGCCCATTCCACAGGTGGGCAGTAGCTGAGGGTTCAGAGCAATCATCATGTGGCAGCTGCAGCCAGGGGTGCATCCAGGCCACAAGGACTGTAGGAGAAAATAACCTTAAGGGCGATAAGATACATGTTTTAATGACACCAGCATAGGCAAATCTTGCCCATCAGGTAGGATACATGCAAGAGAGTGGTCCTGTGACAGGACAGTGGCAGGAATGGGACCTCGTCCTGGTCTGTATACCAGACTTTCACCCCCCTCCCTGTGGGAGTTACAGATGGGTCAGTAGACAGGGCTACGGGAGGTACATGCACTGGCCATAAAGATAAAACAAAACTTCCCCGCAAGATGCTCTTACCTCCTCGACGTTTTGGGTACACTACTGTGACCTTTGTGGGCCATTCAGCTGTTATTCCAGGAATACACATGAGGCCAGCTTCCAGGCCTTTCCCCCAAGGTGCCAGAAGGGCCAGCCATCACTGGTCCATGTGTTGAAATGTCCAGGGCCAGGTCCACTCAACAGTGTCTCCAGGGTTTAATGCAGTAGGGGCTGGCAGCAGGATGGTGCTCTGCTGGCCATATCCTGGCTTCTTGGTTTGGATGTCCAATTGTATAGGAGAGGCAGCAAGGTCTGTGAGCATATCCACAGGGCTCAGAGCTCCTTTACGTGGCTTCTCATTCAAACGCCACAGCACTGTCCATAGGCGAACTGACCAACCCCGTAGACTACTGGTGTCGGGGTTTCTAGCTCTCCCCGTGACCCTCCGAGCCTGCAGAGGGAATAAAGGGGGAAAGGCACGCCCGACAAAGTGAGAGCGGAAGAGATAAGAGCCGGCTGTCCGCCCGGTCCGCAGCCGCCGTCCCCAGAGACAATCAGACGTGACAGGGAGCTCAGTCAAAGCAGGAACTCATTTATTGCAGCTTAGAGCACGGAATATAAACACATTATAGGGTGTGGTCTCTTCTGATTGATTACACCTTATGCTAACAAGGCGATCTTCAAATTTCCAATTACGCACAGAGTTGTGCACATGCGCAGTTGTCTCTGACGTAAGCAGTGGACCTAAGTGAGAACACTCGGCGGGAAGCTGTGGTGCAGCAGAAATTCAAAGGTTCTCAGCGTCCATCTTCGTGGCACAGCTGAAATTCAAAGGCAGTTCCCCACATTTTCCCCCTTTTTGTTTTTGTATGAGCAAGAGAGATGCCATCCTGTACTCGAGGATGTGCCTGTCTTAGGTTGTCCCCATCTTTCAGGAGATCTTACCCATCATTGACTACCATCCTAGCACTTCCAGTAATAACATTCTCAAGAGGTCGCTTGCACCTCTCTGTAGAGCTATAAATGCCCATGAACGCTCTGGGGTATGGGGAACTCCTTCTTCAATCACGTGAGCTAACATAATTACCTTTTATTGTAATATCTGTTGCTGTTGATATGATCTTCTCCACCACCACATGAGCATGAAAATAACTAATGACATTACAATTATTATACCTTCTAATAACAGCTTGGGTAGACTAAATAAACTACTTATTTCTTCCCATACTCTGGTAAAAAAGGAAGCAGAGGGTAAGATTACAACCTCAGTCGCATTAAGGTTCACAATATCATGAAGGAGCATTGCAGACATTTTTAACATCTTATCATTCCATGGTCCCTTAATATATTGAGAGTAATTCCTCAACATGGTAGTAGCATTAATGGTAGTAAATGTTTAACATACATGGGAAAACATAGGATTGCAAAGATGTCTTTGTTGAAGGCTTAACAGTGTCACTTCTTCAGCAAGTACGTCTCTTGCTGCAGGACCATCATTCCTCCAGCAAGATGATTGGAGATGGCCAATTATTGCTCTTGCAAGTTTGAAACATCATGAATAACAGTTTACAGAGTTTCAGCAGTAGTCACTGTCTGGACTATGGCAATGGTAGTGGCAGTTGCGGCCGCAGCAGTTGCAGCAATGGAGGCAACAATAACACCAGTGATTCCAAAGTCTCTCTTAGTCCTGCGATGAACTAATTGGATTCCTTGTCCTCCCGTTGTGTTAGTAACAGCCCGCAGATATGAACGGTACCTAAGAACCACAGCTTGAGGGAAAGTATCATTAGGCTGCCAGCAATTACTCAACGTGACATTCTGGAGATTCACATTAGTGAGGTTAGTCCCTCCTAGGAAAAGGTACAGGAAAGAAAGACATGCAGCTGTATTTAGGAGGGTACGGATGTTCATTCTTTGGGACTCAGAGAGAGAGGTGCAGTTAAGGCTTCTGCGAGGGAAGCAGTCTGGGCTTGTAAAGCAGCCACTAGAGTCTGAGATTGGTGGGCTTGGGTACCCACATCTTTGGTGGCAACTATCCATCTTTCCATAGACCTATCTCTTAACCCTGCACAAGCCAACTTATGGTTGGACGTCATGCCTTCCCATACCAACATTTTAACAAATTGATCTCGTAGCGGACCAGGGGGTAATTTATGATGGAGGCTTTTCTCTACCTTATCAACAAAGGAAGCTAGGTCATCAGTGGGTTTTTGGGTGATTTCTGAGATCGGTGGCTCTGAGGGGCCTGCCTCTAACTTTTTCCAGGCCGCTAACCCCAAATTTCACACTTGCTCCTGGTAAGGAGCGGGGATGGCTGCTTGTTGGAGACCTGTGGCAAATTGATCACTGGTTCCAGAAAGCATTCCAAAGGTAATGGGAACAGGGGGGTTTGCAGACTGATTCCTCTCTGCTTGGACATGACACTCCTCCTTAAAGAAGGCACACCATTTAAGGAACAAAGGACCAGGAAGTACTGCCTTTGTTAAACTCTTCCAATCCTGGGTAGTACAAGGCTGGTGAGCCAGACTTTGGAGAATGGTCTCTGCCCATGGGGAATTTGGTCCATCTTCTGAGACTGCTTTCTTCAGTTCTTTGAGCTCTAGGGTTTCCCAGGGATACCAGATGGCAGATCTATTTCCGCCAGGATTCACATTAACTGGGAAAGCCTGATAGGTCAGAGGTGAGCTATCTATGCCACTAGGCAGTGGCGGTTTGGCAGGCGGTCCCTCAGTGGTAACTGTAAATGGGTCAAATTTTGGCTCAGAATTCGACTCAGGACTGGCCCAGGGGTCCATGCCCTTCTTTGGTAAAGCAGGATACAGTTTTTGGGGCAGGTTGACACGCTCTTCCTCAAAGTGTGCCCACTCCTTTTCCTCTGGAGGTGCTGACGCCTCCCTATGAGATGGCTCGTCCTCCCTCTCTGGGTCATTCTTTACCTCCTTCTTATTGGGGCCGCTGGCTCCAAAACATGCTTTGAGGGCAGACAAGGTAGGATACACTCCTAGGGGTGGACTCTCTCCCCGATTCATTTATCCCTTTCTGACCAATTGTTCTACACGGTCCCAAGTAGACCAATCAAAAAGATTACTAGCAGAAAGCCAAGGGGCCACCCTTACTAAGGTTTCCCAGACCTTCTCAGCTTGAGAGTCTGAGAGTTCTAATCCTCGGCTCTTGAGGATATATCTCAGCTCCTTTAGCGCAGGTTCATCCTTGGAAATTGCTTGTCCCATTTTCCCCGGGAATGCTGTTACCACACAGTCACTGTTGCCCGCTCTGCCGCACTTTTGGGTCGCCAACCGAGGGTTATTCGTTCCGTTCTGTGTCGCTTCCTCAAGCGTTCCTCACATGGGAGCCCCACGTTGTGCGCCAGTTGTTGGGGTTTCTAGCTCTCCCCGTGACCCTCCGAGCCTGCAGAGGGAAAAAAGGGGGAAAGGCACGCCCCGACAAAGCGAGAGCGGAAGAGATAAGAGCCGGCTGTCCGCCCAGTCTGCAGCCGCCGTCCCTGGAGACAATCAGACGCGACAGGGAGCTCAGTCAAAGCAGGAACTCATTTATTGCAGCTTAGAGCACGGAATATAAACACATTATAGGGTGTGGTCTCTTCTGATTGGTTACACCTTATGCTAACAAGGCAATCTTCAAATTTCCAATTACTCACAGAGTTGTGCGCATGCGCAGTTGTCTCTGAAGTTAGCAGTGGACCTAAGTGAGAACACTCGGTGGGAAGCTATGGTGCAGCAGACATTCAAAGGTTCTCAGGGGCCATCTTCGTGGCGCAGCTGAAATTCAAAGGTAGTTCCCCATATACTGGTGTCTAACATAAGGCCATATTTCAACAAACCGTTGTACCTCTCTATCATGCCTGCCCTGGTAGGATTATATGGTACATGAAGTTTATAAAATACTTTATTCCTAATTGCTCTACCCATTCGTGTAATGCAAGTCCAGTAAAGTGGGTGCCTTGATCGCTCTTAATCACCTGCGACTGGCCATAGGCTGCAAAGAGATGCTCCAGGCCCCTCTTGGTGGTTTGCTGATCTGCACAATGTGCAGGAAAAGAAACCAATAATCCAGTAGCCGTGTCCACACAAGTCATGGCATATAGATATCCTTCTGATATGGACAGAGGCCCAATATACTCTATTTGCCACCTGACAAGGGGTATTGGCCCCCTTACCATTGTCCCACGTTGCTGTGGGACTCAGTGTAAGTCCCTCTTAGAGCACACAAGGCACTCCTTCTGAGCTCTGCTGACTTCTTCAAAGGTCAGTGTCAAGCCCCACCTACGGGCTACAGCCTACATTGTCTTTTGACCCACGTGCAACAAACGCTGGTGCAGCCATTGGGCCACATCAGAGGCAGGCTTTCCTTCTGGCCAGTACACCTGGGCCAATGCATCTGCTTCATCATTCCTGGGGATGCCAAAGGCAAATGGACAGTCACATGATATACAGTAACAGTTTTAGTCTGACCAGAGGCCCACAGGTCTTGCTACAACTCTGGCCCCCAAAGGGGCCAATGACCAACCATCCAGTTGGCATGATACCATGTTGTTAGCCACAGGGTCAAGCCCCTGATAGACGGCCCAGCTATCAGTGCAGACAACTATGGGGGAGGGCTCCTGGGTGATCATGAGCCATACTGCCTGCAACTCAGCCCATTGGCTGCTCTTCCCCTCTCCATCCTCCATCCATATTGTCTTAGTCTTAGGATGGAAAGTCACAGCCCTCCACTTCGGGGGCTGTGCATGACTGGAGCCATCTGTGTACCAAGCATCTTCAGATATAGGGGCTTTTCCCTCCTGATAAGGAGTCTCAGCTACCAATGGCTCAAAAGCAAGTTCTTTCTGATTTCCACTGGTATATATCACTGGCCCCAATAAGCTTTGGAGCTCTCCTCTGAAGGGGCTAGTAGAGAGGGCACTGAGCTGCTGTAAATATGCATCCCATTTGGCCAGTGTAGTTGTCTGTGCCACACCACTCTGTGGCCTTTGGGTCCAGTCTCGCACCCACCCTGCACTGGGATAGGTGGTTATTACCTTAGTCGGAGCGGTTCTGATGATGGGCTCTGTAACCAGCAAGGCGTGGTACACAGCCGCCAGTTGCTCCTCTATTAAGGGCTACCAGAACTCTGCTCCTTTCCATCACTGTAACCAGAATCCAATAGGTTGGCAGGTCCATTCAAGCCCCTGCCAAAGGCCCCATCCATAACCATCTTCAGTTACATGAACATCTAGTTCACAGGGCCTTGATGAGTCCATTACATTCAAGGCCTGTATGGCCTTGACTGCCCGCTTGGCAGCAGTAAAAGCAGCTGCACATCTCATCCCAGTCCCACCTGATGCCCTTTCGTACCAACCAGTATAAGGGCTTCAGAATTTGTGCCAAGTATGGGATAAACACTCTCCAGTAACCCCTAAGATCCAAAAATTCTTGTAATACTGCTAGAGTGGTAGGGGTGGGGAAAGCCTGGACCTTGTCTATGACTGCTTCAAGAACAACTTTAGTTTTACCTGACCAGACAACCCCCAAGAACTTTACAGACAAAACAGGTCCCTGAACCTTGGTGCTGTTCACAGCCTATCCTTTTTCCTGTAGATATTGCAACAGTCTAGGAACTGCCCCTTCTAAATCTGCAAGAGAATCAGACATGTGCATAATATCATCAATGTATTGATACAGCAGCACTGTTTGCAGTTTCTTCCATGTGGCCAAGTCCTGGGCAACAAGAACATGACAGATGGTGGGACTGTGGAGGCATCCCTGTGGAAGGGCAGTGAATGTCCACTGCCGGCTTTCCTACATGAAGGCAAACTGTTCCTGGCTTTCTTCTGCTATGTTAATAAGGAAGAAAGCATTAGCAAGGTCTACTACATAATGATCCACTCCCAGCTCATGGCTGAGGGTGTCCAGAATGTCTGCTATAGAGGGGACAGCAGCATGCAAAGGGGGTGTGACTTTGTTCAATTCCCTGGAGTCCACAATCATATGCCAGGAGCCGTCTGGCTTTCTCACTGGCCAATGGGGATTTAAAAGAACTATGAGCGGGCTTTATGATTCCCACCCTCTCCAACTCCTGTAGAGTTTCTCCAATTTCCTTGTGCCCCCCCAGGCCATTTATACTGCTTAGTATTTGTCACCCACTGAGGTACAGGCAGAGCTACAGGTGGGTGCTTAGCATGTCCCCTCAGAACTGCCTTTACCACATGTACCCTCAGTCTAAATTCACCTGCAGTGGTCTGTAACCACAGGCCCTGCAGGTTTTCTATCCCCAAAATATATTCAGGGTTGGGAGAAGTGTACATGGTACACTCCTTTGGGGGTAAACACCCTATCCCTAGTGGGATTTGGGCTTTCTTCACTCTAATTGCCTTACCCCCATAGCCATCTATCACAGCAGGCATCCCAGGAAAATGCCCAGGTTTGCTGTGAATCAGAGAACACTCAGCTCTTGTGTCCACCACTAATGCCAGGACATGTTGTATATTCACAGGGGACCAATTAATTGCTAATTCTACATGTGGCCTCCAGTCCCCACCATGTCCACCAAGGTGGGGACTTTGACCCCCCCCCCAGTCGGACCGCGATGCCCAATCGTCCTCCTGTGGGGGTGAGGGCTCGGGTGAACCCTGAGTACAGTCTCCCATGAAGATTTGCAGGGACACAGGCCGGGCATGAGGCCTTGACTCTGGTTTCCCTGTCCTGGACCTCAGTGGCTGGATCTGCTGCTCTGGCTTTAATTGGTGCCACAGTTTTAACAAGATTCTACTGGGCTGCCCATCGAGTTTTTCTTTCACTACTCTGGCCTTTGTCAAATCAACCCACATCTGGGTCCTGGAGACATTCACGGGGCCTTGTGCACGTCTCCTCTCAGTCGTGGCCTGCACTTCCCTCCGTGCCCTTATTGTTTCAACCTCCCCCAGATCCGCTAAAGTACGAGTAGCCTCCCTTAGGGGGTTGCCCTAGGTGGGGGGCAAGAGTATTCACTAGGGACCCAAAGAGAGATGTGGGAGCTGATGCAGCACCCGATTCCTCATTCCTATAGTGAAAAACTCCCCATCAGGGCCCTGGGGGTCCATATTATAGATGATGTTTTCACACCCAATTCCTGCAGTACCTGTTGGAGGTCTGCGTATGTTTTCCAACTACTGGGAAAATATGGTAAATCACCCTGATTAGGCCAAACTACCCTGATGGCAGCTGTCAGCCATTCCAGGAGTGTCTGATTCCCTGAGGCATGACGGGCATTTTGCAACCGCTGCCGGAGGGAAGGGTGAGTCATCAGGGAAGCCATTCTACTCATCTCAGTACCCGACACAACAATGTTTTGCACCCCCATATCCCAGAGACGTAAAAGCCATGTAGGCAGAGATTCCGATGGCCTCTACCGACGCTCATGTCCACCAGCTCATCCTGGGCACAGGGGCGGAGCATGGAGGGCTCCACAACCTGGGGAGGGGGCAGCTCCACCCCCTGAGGAGCCCGCGGTTGTTTCGTTTTTATTTTCTTAATTACAGCTGGGTGGGCCTTTAGAACAGAAGATGGTACCTCCTGCGGTGGCCTGGGTAGCAGATCCACCATCTCCTCTTTCCTCTCGGGCTTCTCCACCAATGGCTCCTCCCCCACCATCTCCAGGGCTGAAGGCCCTACCCGTCCCCCACGGCCTCCTGCAACACGGCTTTTCCTGCCGTCTCCCCCCTCGCCGCTGCTAAGGAATCTTCTAGGAGCGTGACCTGCCTTTTCAGTAACTGTCTCTCCTTCAGCAGCATCCCACAGGTTCTCGCCCAGCTCCTCCAAGCGATGCTGAAGTGTGTCTCTCTCCTGCCTGAGTCTCTCGATAATCCTTTCTCCTGTATAACATTTTCCACTCTCTTGATGAAAAGAGACCCTACAATGCCAGCCGCTACATGGCCCCCTAAGGTCTCCAAGCAGTCTTCCAACTCACGGAGGGCTAATTCTGCAGCTTCAGGTGTCTCCACCCTTCCCCAGTTCTGGGGAAGGCCCCACCCCTCTAAGGAGGTACTTTACCCTGGACCAATTCCCCACTAGGGGTTCCCAAATTGGAAGCCTCACAGGTGGGGGGATAATAATAGATGAAGCGGCACCCTCTGCAGCTGCATCCGCTGGGGCCTCCCCACCATCCACAGGGGGGCTTCTGGGTGTCTCCCCACCATTTGTAGGGGCAGCCCTCCCAAAGACCTCACCCATTATGACAGATTTCGGGTTCAGAGGAATCCTGTCAACTACCGTCAGATGTAATTCCGGGAGAGGAAATCCCTGGGCAAAATACCTCTAAAACTGAAATCAGTCAAAGGGAGAAATAAAGTTTAAAACCCGTTTTTTCCTTACAAACTGCAGTCTGGGGCCATCTCTCTCTCCTGCTCCAGCAGAAGCAAGCAAGCAAGGACCTCCCCTTACTCTCTCAGGTTCAGATAGGCCCTTGGTTACCCAGGGCCCATTGCTATGGAGATGAACTTCTCTCCACCCCTGAGGGTATGCAAGTGCCCTAAACCCAGGCCAGATATTCTGGAAATATTACAATCTTACCCCCAGCAGCTCATTGCTTTTTTTAAATAATTCAATTCAAATTACTCTTAATGGACTTGGGAGAAACTGAAAAACCTAAAACATTTTAAACTTTTAATGTTACTTTTGATTTCAACTTTCAATTTAAATGATACAGATTTACTTGTACAGAAAGATACCCATTCTATAAAGACTGGAAAAGGCTACTCTTAGAGAAACGGAATCATAAAAAAAAAGGATAAAAATATTTATTAGATCACATATTTGAATTTATTGCTAGAAGTTCTCAAAATAAATATCTATTGTATTTTTATTTTTGTGTATTTGAGTAAGTTATAATTTCCAACATCATAGTTACAGTGGTGGAGAGGAAAAACATGTTTACCTTTCACACTTGACAATCTGAAAAGATAACAGCTTTCAAAAATCATTTCCTAGAAAACAAGTACACTTCAAAGTAATAAGCCACATTCTCATAAGTATTCACAAACATCAAGTTGCAAAATTGAAAACAAGGGTTAAATATGGAAGACTGTCTTTCTGAATTACAGCAGTGGATTTAACTTGCTATGACAACAGTAGCCACAGAACCCCTCCCTTAGGCTAAGCAGCAGTACAGGGTGTGAAAAGTCATTATTTGCGAGGTTCTGGTGTAAATTAAAAATCACACCTTCCTGTCACACTTCTGGCTTCCTTGTGAAGAGTAGGACTTAAAAAAAAAAGAAAAAAGAAAACAATTCTCTAAACTCCCAAGATTAAAAGGCATGCAGAACAGAAGATACACTTCCCTGAAGCCATCAATGGATAAAAGGAAATTGGAAAATAAAATATTTGGAAACCTCCTCATATTTTTTACTTCCCAGATTTTTACCTAATTCTACTTCTGGGAAAACAAAATAATTGTCAAATTATAACCTCGTACATACATAGTTAGATTTTAAAAAGTATTGTTTTTGTCATTTACTCTTTTGAATATGTAAGAATAGAAAATAACTGCTTAAACAATGTACCATCTCCAAGTAGCAAACTTACAATGTCCTCTCACATAAATAATGGATATATTATTTATGATCTCATGCATCATAAAAGAATAAAAGATATGTCAAATGAGAAAAGACATATACATCAGCTTTACTGGGTATCCAGCAGTTTCAGAAACATCGGAAAAGACTTCAAAATGTGAGGGTACATATTATCACAAAATATTTTAAGACACAATAATAAAATTTAAAATATTTCATAATAACATTATGTGTGAATACTCCAGTCAAACCATTCTCATTATTTAAATTAAAATTCAATAAAATAAATTTGTATTAAATATTAAAGGATCTCATCCAATTAAAGCCAGGAAAGGGTATGTCTACCTAAAGCAACCTGAATGGGGACAAGTTTTATTTAATAAATTTGTTAAAACTCCCAAGGAAGATAATAGTGCAAACTGCTGTGAATGCGGTTTGTATTCTTCAAGAGCAACATAGCATATAACAACACCAACCACAAATAAGCCCTTTTAAAAGAACATATAAGAACATTTTGTCACTTTCCTTCCTGTTTTCATTTTTAAAAACTTTTCCAAAGTCCAGAAACTGAGACAACGAAAAGATTTTTAAAAGCTTTGCTGACAGCATAAGCCCTCTCCTGAATCAGCGCCTCGTCCCTCCCCGGGAAAAGGCATCTCTCGGCGACTGTTCTTGGAGGAGTGACACATTCAGCAACAGATCAAATACTGTCAGTGAAAAAGAAGGAATACTGAGGTATAAAAATAGAGCTGTGGCTATTAAAAATATAAATGTGGCTATCGCATGGAGCAATGTCCAAGCAATTCTGTGGGGTAGCAGCCTTGGTACAACATGAAGCTGTGGCATCATTATACCTCAGTGGAACAAAACACTTCATCCACTTTACGCCATTGTTCATTCCAATTATCACCAGACCAGGAGGAATGAAAACCAGAACAACGAAAATACCTTGTATACCTTGGTCATCTAGCTCTTTGCTGCCTAGATGGATAAGAGCTGGGCAAATGGTGATACATGAAGGAAGTCAGAACCCTTACCAAGGAGATGAGACATGTGCATATGCAGAATGTAACGTAGAATCAATATTGATGGGTGCTGTCAAAGCACAATAGGCTGGATTTTCCCACTTCCCTGGAAATTAATGAATCTTGACTTGGAATCTGAATGGAAGATACAGTTTAGGTAGTGAAAGAGCCAGAGGAAGCGGGATCACTAGAACACAGTAAAAGTGAAAAGCCAGAAATAAGCAAGTCATGTGTTAGAACCTGAAAGTGGACCACACTGCCTGGAATGGTGAACACATGGTAAGGAATAATAAGCAGACAAGGTCTGAAAACTCACTGGGAGAACTTGGAACACTGAGTTCAGAGTTTATAGACACCCTTAAGCTAGGGAAAGTCATTGGGCTGATCGTATCTTCCATGCTTTAGAAAGATTATTGACACAGCTGAGCCTGATAAGTTAAAAGAAAGGGTATTCTTCCTTAAAGTAAATTGTGTATGAGATGAAAGGGTTTAGCTCTTACTCAATATTCATGTATGCACCATTTTTCTTCACTTCACTTATATTAATCTCTCAAAGAAATATGAAAATAAAACTTGCATCCATCATGGGAAAAGAGGAAGTGAGATCTACAAAGCTCTCTGACACACGAGTGAAACATGCCAGAAGGCGCTGTCAGTCCACACCAAGCGGAACATACGAAATCACCATATTTATACATGCAAGAGCCCAAGATCCATTATTTCTTATGGTTGAACTTATTAAGATTTTGATTTTGTGAACACTAGTGATTTTGTTAGTTCCTTTGATCCAGAAAAGGTGATCAGAGTTATAAGTAATTCACACCACCCCCAAGAAATTTGAGGAAGAGAAGTGGGGAGATTTTATATTAATTTAGATTATATTTTTACATTTATAAAGAAACTAAGGAGCAGTTTATCCAGGAGGTTTAATTAAATTAATGAACAAAAATGGCAATGATCCAGCATCCCAGGTTTTGGGGGTTTTTGAGTTACAAACACCCCGCCTTTTGGCTTTTGAGTCAAACTTCTGGTTCATCCTGGCTTCTGCCTACTTAACTGTCAGAATGTATGGGTCAGCAACATGAACTATAACTCTCTGGGTTCTTGCCAGAGATGGTAACTATGAGTTATGGTGTTTACATTAATCAAAAGCTGAAGGTGTAACTGAGAAGACTTGATAGTCTGAAGTCAGTTCTTTCAGAATTAATTTATAATTCTAATTAATACTCAAACGTGGTTATTGTATATGTACCTACTATGGTACTACTGTTTATCTGGAATGACAAATAAGCAAAAACACATAGAAATACTTGGCAAAAGGATCTGTACTCTCTGATGTAGAAAAGTACTGTAAAAACACATTAAGTGCAGAAGCATGGATCTGGAGCAAAAGAGGACAGATCATTGAAAGAGCAGAAACCTGGCAACAGAATATACATATGGAAGTATTAAAATATGGAAGCATTAACATGATGTTGACCCAAATTTGTGAGGAGGGAAGGGATTACTTAACAAATTTTGTTGCAACACTATCTCATATCATCTATGCAATAATTTTATACCTCGACAAATTAAATATGAAAATCAAGTAAAAAAAGAAGAAAATAAAGATTACAAAATAAAAATTAAAGGTTGATAGACTGTTGTGTCCAAGTCGCGAGTCCCTGAGACACCACCAAGGAGCCGATTCTGATGCAAACACACAAGGGTCATTTGTTTCAAGCTTGAGCTCAGACCCACAACCTTCACCGACGCAGCGGGTCAGGAATGTGAGCCCCGAGCCCAGGGCACGCAAAGCTTTCATGCATTACAAGGTGCAGGAAGAAAGGAACTTGCACCTGGCCTCTGCTGATTGGATGATTTAAAGTAAGGGTGGCTTGTGCGTTCTTTATTGGTTGAGTCCGGCTGGTGCCAAGCTGCCGCTGATGCAACATGTAAGGTTTGTTATCTTTAAGGGACAGGAGAGTCTGGACCTTGAATGTCTGGACCTTGAGGTCGTTGCTAGGGAACTATCTGGGGTGAGGGTCACTGGAACAATGGGTTGTTTTTCCAGTAACTAGAACAAAGATTTCTTAGAACTAGGTCGGGGTTGAGGCCCCCTTCTTAAGATGGCCTTTATAAAATGGAGTTTCTCTTGCTCTCACAAGACTTGACTACAAAAAATAAAAACATGTATGTATACAAATATAATGTATAATTACAAGGAATATAATAATTCCTTAAAACCTATAAGAAAGAAGTAAACCAACAGAAAAATAAAAATGGGAAATTCATGAACAAAATTTTAAATAATTAACTAACCAAAATGAATACATTCTTTGTAATAAAAATAAGTATCATTTTCATTTACTGTTAGAAAAGGAGAAAATTTAAAAAGATTAACAAGAGTACAAGCTCTAATGTTTTCTTAGACAGTGCTAAGAAACGTAAAAATTGGTATAACTTATTCTGTTGTATTATTCCTATTTTATAGATGAAAACTCTGATGTTTACAGAAGTAATTTACCTAAGATTCCAAAGCTTGTAAGGGAAACAGCAGTTTTGAACCCATCTATCCAACTTTAAAGGCTGTTATTATTAAAGTCAAAAATCATCAAAATATTCCTACACCTTGACCCCAGAATAACATTTCGAAGAACTTACCCTAAGGACATCTTAAAAATGAATACAATGTTATGCACTATAACAATAGGCAGAACAGCAAAGAAATTGGACAAAGTTTTCAGCAATAAGAATTGACTACTGAATTACAGTAATTTACATTTAAAATGGAATATTCTGCAGAAATTAAAAATTGTGGTTTAGAAAAATTACAAAATGGAGAAGCAGTCATGAAATAAGTTTAAGGTAATGTGATTCAATTGTGTAGAAAGGATAAAAATAGAAATGGAACTACATGGGTAGCACAAAGACGGTGAAAACACGTCCCAAAAGGGAAAAGTGGCTCTCCCAGTCTGGTGGAACTAAGGCATTTTTTTTCTAATTTGCTGCTCTCAAAATTTTCTCAATGAACGAATTTACTTTTATTTTTATTTTCAGGCAAGTTAGGATTTTAAAGATAAAAGGTAAAAAGTGGTATTTATAGATCATTGCTGGAGAGACCTCAGTACATCAGTTCTATACTAGAAGATCAAAAGAGAGAACACCAGGCTGGATCCAGTCCCTCAGTGTGGTTTTGATGACTGTTTCACTTTAAAAATGGAAGAGTTCACCTACAAATCTGGAATCTTGATTTCTCATGAAAAATCAGAAGTTCTGGCAATGCTGTGCTCAAATTTCTGAATGACAACAGTCTAAGTAGTGGCTGTCCCCTTGGAAGAAGAATAAGACACTCTCTAAGGTTCACTGCAGAGTATAGAAAGCAGAAAATAATTTTGAAACAGGTGGGATCTCACCTAATGTTTGTCAACTCTTGAAAGAAGGTCTTGCAAACAGTGATAAATAACCACATATGTATATGTGTAGGTGTATGTGCACAATAATATATTTTTGAGTAGACAATTCTTTATTAATTTTTTAACTCCTAGAAGGAATAATTGATCAGATAAACATTTGCCTTAGCAACTTAAAGGTAGAGATGATAATACATATATTAGAATTTAGGCACTGAAACGAAGTCATTGACTTAAAGCTTTATGTCTCAGAAAGCCCTACTGTGTTGAGGCTTTCATTTTTCTTGATAACTATACCTTAAGGTAAAATGCATGAATATTTATGGAGCACAGACACAGACTTAGTGTAATTCTTGTTACATAGCTCAGTGTGCATTGTTATAGTGCAAGTGAGAATTGCTTGTTTTATGGCTCTGAATGGTGACAAGAACTTATGTTATTAAAATATTACAGCTATTAAAATGTTTCTTTGGAGCCATTCATCTGGTAGGACACATGACAATTGCCTTCTTATCCTCCTATAAGGCTTAGCATGTAGAGTCAAGCTAGGCTCTCTTAATCTCTTATGCTGAATGTTGGTCTGACTTTGTAGACAGACCCCACCTGTAAGAAAAGGACATAGGTGGTCAATCTCAGTGCGGTGTGGCTCAAACCACAGATAGGAGGTAAGGGGGTTAAAAAAAGGCACAGGACCGGTACTTTTCCTGTAAGATTGGTGTAGGATGACTGACAAATGCTCATGTTTCTGTCAGCCCTGGGTTTCCCTGAACACGGATGGGATTTTCAAACTTCTTGTTAATACAAAGCTACTTTTCCTGAAAAAAAATTGTCCCCCAAAAGAAAAAGTGGTGCCAATTGGTAAACTAAGGTCTAATGTTAAGTCTGAGTGTGTGTTCGAATTTGTGTTTGCGCTTGTGTGTGTGTGTGTGAGAGAGAGATAACTAAATGATAGATAGATAGATAAATAGATAGATGATATAGATGATAGATAGACAGACAGGCAGATAGACAGATAGCCAAGTTTGAGAGGCAATTGAAATATTCATGATGATTTATTTCCAATTAATAGGGCCCAACAGGTCAAAGTTGGCACACGGTGTCATCCTAAAATGTCATTATGCATCAACCATACCACTGAGAAAATTTTTAGCACTTTATCAAAATATTCATGTGCTGAAATTAATGTCACTGATAATACTTAATTTGATAATATGTAATATTGGTACTGATAATATATAATAATGTCATTGAAATTAATGTAGTAATATTGTATTTACAAGGGTTGTTCATACAGCGAAGAATGTACAATGTAGTAACCTTATTTTTAAAATATTTTTTATTGGGATAAAGTATACAGAGCATAAAATTTACCACTTTAACCCTTTTTGTGTGTGCTACTCAATGGCGTTAAGTACATTCACACTGTTGTCAACCACCACTAATACCATCTCCAGAACTTTTCATCACCCCAAACTAAAACCGTACCCGTGAAACAATAACCCCCATCCCGCTCCCCATCCCCAGCCCTTGAAAACCACCATTCTAATTTCTGTCTCTGCGAGTTTGAATATTCTAAGTATCTTACAGAAGTAGAATCAGACAGTGTTTGTCCTTCTGTATCTGGCTTGCTTTCCTTAGTATAATGCTTTCAGTGTTGTAGCATGTATCAGAGTCTCCTTCTATTTTAGGGCTGGAGAATATTCCCTTGTATGTTTATATCACATTTTACAGATGGACATTTATATCGTTTGCACCTTTTGGCTGTTGTGAATAATGTGGACACGAACATGGGTGTACAAATACCTGTTCGAGCCCCTGCTTTAGTAAGCTGATTGTCATGGTTATGAAAGTCAGAGGAATGATTCGGCATATTTTGATTTCCTGCGACATCACTAGCAGACATGGAGACCATACATGCATCTTCCAATCTGGCAAAATCCTCTCATTTCCTCGATGGGAAAAGAGAGTTTCAGAAACACCAAGTGACTTGTGCAAGGATGGGAGTGCACTGTTTATCAGGCCCAATGAAGAGGCCCAATGAAGCAAGTACAATGAATTGTGTTAATTGATACCAGCCTATAAGGCATTTCATCCTAAGATAGACTGGAAGCCCTTGAAGGATGACAGCAGTGTCTTTACATCTTTGTATTTC
The DNA here is from genome assembly GCA_029783875.1 of Phataginus tricuspis. Lineage (NCBI taxonomy): Eukaryota > Metazoa > Chordata > Mammalia > Pholidota > Manidae > Phataginus > Phataginus tricuspis. The sequence continues at coordinate 17,175,801 of JAQQAC010008864.1, forward strand.
CTGTGCTGAGAATTAGAAACATAGCAGGACTCAAAGACTGTTCAGTAAATATTCCAAAGCATGGATGACATGCACAATTTCTGTGTGAATATGACATGAAGGAACTCATAGGCAGGTTGTAAATACAGAGGCAGATGCTTATCTTAACCTAGAGCTGCCCAGCCCCAGTGCCTTAATCCACAGGTGGCCAAGTAGTGAGAACCGGATCTCTCTCTGCTGTAGCTAGAATCTCTTCCAGGTTCAAAGACTTCCAGCTTTCTCATTCAGTTAGCCCATTATTGGGCACTAAAAAAAAATTATTTTCTTTATTCTTTATCTTTTCATGATGCGAAAAAGTTTCAGAAGCAAATGGGCCAGGCTTGCAAAATGGAACTTGGGAGAACCAGAGGGGGTGGATACGACGGTTCAGTCCTTACCTCCTGCTGCACGTTAATCTCCAGGAAGCTTAAAAAAGTCAACCAGTGCTCAGCTTCCACACAAGTCCAGGGAAATGAGAGCTTCTGGAGAAAGGATCACAGGCATTGGTTATCATCTAAAGCTCTCTCTGTTGATTCCAATGTACATCAGGGCTTTGCACATTCAGGGGTGTAGACAAAGCAGGGAACAGACATCCAGAAACAAGGAAAGACTGCCTGGAAACACCTCCTTTTGGGGCCTCCTCTTGAACTGTATGCGGTCAACTCCAGGGAGGGTCTCCTGGAGACCTGCAGGTGGGAGGTGAGAGCAGACAGGTCTCAGCAGAGGCATTTCTGTGTGCATCTGGGACAATTCCCAAGCCTGTGTTTCTTCCTCCTCACTACCACCCCCTCCCACTGGGGCTCTGGGCTCAATGCCATGGGGGGGGGGACATGGCAGTGTACAAAACAGGAATGAGCATGGGTGTTTCTGGTTATTTTAAATAAAAGCCTAGGCCCTAAGGGAAGCTTAGGTACTTCATGGGCTTAGAATAGAGAGAGTATCCTGATAAAACAGACAGAGAGCTAGACTTTTTCAGACTAGAGAGAGAGTCTTCAGAGGGAGGCATCTCTGACTTTCAGTGGCACTGCTAGGGAGACAGCAATGCTGTGCTGGGGGTCTACACAGATGTGACCCTGGGGCAAGTCTCCTGTGCCCACGCATAGCCCAGATGTAGTGGATGTCCCAATAGGGACAGTGGACTTTTTGATAGAAAACTGTGTGTCTGACGATCAAAGGCCAGTGCCACCTGCCAGAGGCCCCACCTCCACCCTCAGTACTTCAGCAGTGCTTGTGTCATGGAATCCAGGGCACAGCCGTGGGCATTAGGAGCGGGTGCTCCAGGGCGAGCTGAGGTTGCTTATCTTTCTCCTCACTCTGGCGGAAATGGGGCTCACAACCTGGTATTTAATTGCTATGAAATAATGAAATCTGATATACTACACTACTTTTTTATTGGAATGAGGTCTATACTGTGCGCTGACATTTTAAAAAATTTAAGGAAGTCCCAAGTATTAAGAGAAATCAGAGGTGGCAGAACATGAATCAGGTGCACCATAGCATCACCTTATACTTCTGTTACGACATTCATCACCTCGAATAAAATTGCTTATAAAGTCTTGTTTTCCTCACAGTAAATTCCTTCAGGATAACGACTGGGTCTTACACAGCTTTGTAGTTCTGACACTTAGTGCTATGCCTGGCACAGAGAAAAGCCATTGATTAATGATGAGTACACGAACTGCATAGCTCCTTATGAGTAAATTCATAGCTAGTACTCTGGTTAGCTGGCAAAATGCATCACTAGTAAACGTCACGGCTCCTTAAGAGGCAGTGAACTGCATGTCTAGTAGGGAAGAAGCCTGAAGCAAAACAGTCAGCAAGTCTCACCACAGTGACAGTTTTAACGGTTAGCAGATCAACTTCAGACTCTGAAATGTAGGCAGGTGTCATAGCTGGAGAAATCATTTTGCTCTAGTCATAACTCATAAGACAAATACCTGCTCATATGAATACTATCAAATGTCTTACAGTTAATTGTGATGTGTCTTGGAAAAAATTTAAAGAATGACTCTGAGGTATTGTATCTTAGTCATATTGTAGAAACCGTGATGCCGAACAATGTTGATTAAATTGCTAACGAAAAGAATGCACAGGCAGAGAAAGACAAATACCATACGATCTCACTTTTTGTGGGATATAAAAACAAAGCAAAACAGAAGGAGCAAAACAGCATTAGACTCATAGTCAGAGAGGTGACTAGAGGTCACCGAGGGGGAGGGGTTAGGGCAGATTCAGGGCGGAGGGGGATAAAAGGGCATAATCATTCATGATCACAATGTAAGTTGGTCACGGGGACTGTTGAACCACTGTGATGTAAGACTGTATACTAACGATACTTTAATAAAAAATAAATCAATTTTTTTTAAAAAGAAAAGAAGCAGATTTATTTCCATCAAGCTTCCTAAAGAGTTTCTAAAAACCTAAGTTTTGTAGCTGTTATTTTCATCCCATCAGAAGAAAGGTATTACACTGGAACCCTTTGCATGTACAGCATTTATGGCACAACCCAAAGGACTTTGTGATGGGAACGTTCAGCAGGCTGGCGCCAAGCAGGGCCAGAGGACAGAGAGACTGCTGGGCTGCCCCAGTCATTCTCTTCTAGGACACGGTGTCTGCTGTGCCCAAAGGTAGGGAGAGGTTTGTTCGCCTCTTGTGTCCACAGTCCTGGGACTCCTTCTGTTTAGCAGAAGGACGGCTTCTCCACGAATGTTTGTTGAATAAATTGAATGAACAAATTCAGTTCAGGTTAAAGAAATCTTACTAACACCTTGGGGCCAAGATAAAGACACATGGACAGGGTGGTAAGACAGTAAGGACTGTTTAACATTGGTCAAATAATCATATCTGAAAACGTCTATGCTTTCTAAAGATGTTCTGAGATCTTCCCCTAACATAGGGGAAGATCTTCACCTGTCTTGTAGTCACATTCTTTTCAACCGCATTATCAATGCCTTAGATAAGAAAACAAAGATTTCAAAGACCTTAAAAATTACGTGTATGTGTGTACCATTTTTATGTTACTTATGATGATAGGGATAACACTATCACTATAGGAAATGTGGAAAATATGGGTGATATAAAGAAAAATATTTAAACTCTATAATGTATATCTTTTAATATAGTTAATACTATATAGTACATGGTTACTTTTATTTTTTATGTCTGTCATTTCTCCTGATATCAAAGAAATTTCCCTACATCATTCACCTTTAAAAAGCATAATTTTTAATGAATAGCATTTGTAAAAGTATAATTTATGGAGTATAATTTAATTTGCCCACCTCAAACATTTGCTGTTTAAATTGTTCCTGGTTGTGTGTGTGTGTTGTTATGAAAAATAATGTTACAGTGAGCATTTTTGTTCATAAATAGCTCAAAGGTAGTTTAAGGATACTTCTTTCACCAATCAGGTTGTTGAGTCAGAGGTATAAACAATTATAAGGTTTTTGATGGATATATTTTTCTGCCAAGTTGTTTTCTAGAAGGGATATCCCCCAAGCGCTCCTATGTAACAGCAGAGACTGGTGCTAAACAACAGACCTTTTATTATTAATGGAAATACTATATAGTTGTGTTGTCCAATACAGTAGCCCCTAGCCACATATGGTTTTTAAGTATTTGAAATGTCGTTAATGTGGCCGAGGAAATGAATTTTTAATTTTATTTAAGTTTAATTAATTTAAATTAAAATGGATGTGGCGCCTGGCTACTATATTGAACAGCATAGTTAGTTTCTGTGTAAATAAACCCTTAACCATGAGGAATGTGTGATAGAAATTGTCAGTGGCCACCCACAGCCTCTCAAGTCTAATCCTTATGGTGTGGGAAAGGCTTACTTCCACTTTTCTTTAGCAATTAAAGCCCATGATGTCCAGGGCAGTTTGGACGTGAGATAGTCTTAACAATGGACAGGTAAGATTCAGTGTATAAAACCCACGTGGAATGGAAGGCCGCTGTAGATGTCTCAGAGACACAAGGTCTACTCCAACTTCAAGGGTTCCCGAGCAGGACCAACTTCAGTTCTCTATTATGGTAACAGGCTTGTTACTTTACCTTTTATGCACTGTCTTGCCTTCCCTGCTTCGTTTCTCCACTTACCTCCTAGTGTTTCTTTGCACCCAAGTTCTTTCTCTCAGGATCTGCTTCTTGGAAAACTAAAACTAAGAGTGCCACCAGTTCCAGAAATATACCTACACGTTGGAATGGCTAGAGACACTATTACCTAAGAGCACACAGTTCAAAAGTTCAAGTAATACAGGCAAACAGCCGAGGTTCAAATAGAGACACTATTACCTAAGAGCACACAGTTTAAAAGTTCAAGTAATACAGGCAAACAGCCGAGGTTCAAATCTTGGCCCAGCTCTTTCTGGATGCATGACCCTGGGCAAATTATACAACCTAAGTCTCAGTTTCTTTTTCCTCTAAAAAGAAAGATAATAACCGTGCCAGCTCATAGGACTGTGATAATGCATGATGAGCGACTCACAGATGTTGGTACTTAACATTTATTATTATTTTATTCATTGTGTTTTTAATAATGGTGTGGAGTGCTATTTGCTAAATGGGTCAACTTGGTTTATGAAAAACTGGAATATCTTCCATGGTGCTTATCAGGAGAATTAGCCAATGGGAAGATAGAAAAGGCATTTCACTGGTGTGGCCCAAGTCTTGGGTCATTTACTGTCACATAAACTGAGCTTGTGCTGAGTTTCTGATGGGCAAGGGCAGGCATGGCTGGAAGTACCAGAGGAACAGGACCATGGACTCGTCAGACCCCAGGTCTGAGGGCACAGTCTTCTAGAAGACTGACCTCGCTTCAAAACCGGTTGCACGTCCAGGATTCCCTGGGCTGCCCTCACTTCTGACTCGCTAGCTACAAATTTGGAGGTTCCCACAACCACTTTAGGATCAAGAATTCACTAGAAAGACTCACAGAACTCTCTGAAAGTGCTCTGTGTATGATTACAGTTGTATGTAGAAAGGGATACACATTAGAACCAACCAAAAGAAGACATGCACAGGATGAAGACTGGAGGAGCTCCAAATGCAAAGTCTCCATCCCCTTCGGGACAGGTCCCCTTGCAGTATCAAAGCATGACAATACCCATAGCATCGCTGAGCAGGTGAGTTCACTCCTTCTTCAGTGTCTGAAGTTTTACTGAGCATACATTATTCGGACACATTTGATTGACTCACAACAGAAAGATACTTCAGTCACTTGGCAAATTCCAAGGGTTTAGATGTTTTCTCCCAGGGACAAAGGCAAGCCAAATCCTTTATGATACTGACAGTAATTGGACTGATGGGAAGTGAGGTGAGTCCATGAGATCCGCCATCACTGTGGAGATAGAGCATAATGTGTGGACCCAGTGCCCTCACTCTCTGTGATCACTCTGAAAGCTTTTGGTTCCAAAGCCTGAAAAGGAAATAACGTGAGGAGGACTTGATGACAGTCCACCACAAGCCAAAGCCATGGAACTCTTCATAAACTCTCAAAAATGATCAGTTTGCCACGTTACCCTGACTGAGCTAACCCTGATAGTAGCGAGGGGAGACATGAGAAGCTTCTTTTGTCTTCGTGACACAATTTTCACCTGGAGTTCTCTGCATCCAAGGGAAAAAACATACTAAGTGAGGAAGGGAAGAGGCAGAGAGCAAAATGAAAGCATTTCCTTTCTTCTGACTTCTTTCAAAGAAACAAACACTTGCAACCAACTCTTGTCTATTCGTATCTATAATCAAACTAAGGTATTATCTGAATGAATGGGTCAATTTGCCTTCATATGTCACCCAGGGTTCACCTTTTGCTTTTTGGGCTAGAAGCCACATCAGCACAAAAATCATTCTTAGTCGATGTCAGCCTTGCCTGGAGATGATGCAGACTGGGGAGGAGCTTTGATTTGCACTGTGAAAGCTGCCAGGAAAGAGAAACTCCCGAAACGGATTTGTCATCTTGTCCAAAGTCCTTGATTATTAATCAACCTTAACTCTCTGATTTGATTGTTAATCGTTGATGCTTTGAATTTCAAGCTCAAAATGGAAAGAACTTGATTTAATTTTCCAATTAATGAAAGCTGCATACCGTCCTTCCAGCTATCCAGCGAAGTGAATGAAAAGTAAATGAGGTCGTCAAGCCCCTGAGTTGAATGGAAGAATAAATGTCAAGTATCTGCTTGGGTTTCTATTCAACATTGAATTGGGAGGAAGGCATCACTTTGAAAAGCCAGACTGGCTGAAAGGCGACATTTGGCCTTTGGGCTATGCTGGTTTCCTCTTTTAATCAAAACCCTGAAGTAGCATCGCTTGATTTCTGTCACTATGGAAGCCGACTTGCTGAATGTAAGATTAATCTAGTGCTTGAGAGATAAAAATCAACTTTATTTTAAAAATTAATTTTATGGAGCATTACTCTCTTATATAAGCTAATTGCTTCTGCAGTGAAGACCAAATTACTTCCTTTTAAAAAGAGAGGTTTGTGGGTAATCTTTTCATATGTCTCTACAGCCTGAATACAATCCTATTCGTTTATAAGGTCATTCTAAGATAATTCTATAGGTTTTTAGATCTAAATTTTGTTGTTTAATTACATTTAGATATAAATATAGGTATGCTCCTCAAAATACCTAAATTCTTAGAGTTTCTTTGGGAAAGAAACCTTGCATTAGGGATTGCTATTATGTGAATTTTGAATTACTGCTGATCAGATAATGTTCCCTGCTTGCTAACAAGTCCAAACAATTGACATAACATGACTGACCCCTTTTTTGTTTTTTCATAAATACAAAATATATTTTAATACTTTTGAATTAGAAATGTATTCACTTGAACACATTTCTAATTCAACTTCAACTTCTAATTCAGCTTCTAACTCAAACTTGTAATTAGTTAAAAGATTGTAACAATTTTTAAAGAAATATGAAAATATCTTTCTTTCCCCATCCACCAATTTTCCCCTCCTTGCCAGTCACCCTGTTGTATTTTCCTACCCTTTCATTATTTCTGTATACAAATATAAAATAATTAAAATACATCTTCTCATGTTTCTTCATTCTGTGAAAAGTAGTACACCAAATACATTGCTATTTTTTATTAAAAACAAGCATCAGAAATATTTCCTCATTAGATCAGGTGGCGTCCTTATTCTTTTCCACAGCCATTATTTGGTACCATCGCTTCATCAACCAGTGTCTTAGGGATTCGCATGGGATGTTACCAAGCTACTGCTAATTGAAACAACACTGAGCACTGGTGTACACCTTTTATTGTGAGTGAAGGCATCTGCTGAACATATTCCCCAGAGAATAATTGCTGGATGAAAAATTAAGTGGATTTATCATTTTGGTAGATATTTTCGGATAAATTGCCAAACTGGCCTTCATAGCACTTTATCATGTTTCTTTTTTTCTGTTATCAATGTCTGGAGTGGTTCCTTGCAACCCTGTCTTCCTTGCCATTGTATGTTGCCAAACTATGGGGTTTTTGTCACAATTATTTAGCAGAGGTTTAATTAATGTAAAGTTAATCGTTTCTTCATTTTTTCAAGATCCATTTATATTTATTTATGTGAAGTTCGTAAGTCTCTGTTAGTTTTTATTATGACTATTTCCTCTCAATATCAAAGATTTTTTTAAAGCAAATGTATTGAAGTTTAATTGATGTTTATTAGTGATTTGTTAATTAGTGGATGTTTGTTACAGTTTAATGATAAACCACACATATTTAATGGCAATATTTGGTAAATTTTCTCACACAGACATATCCATGAATGTTATGTCTATATAATATTATATACATATATATAATATATATGTCTATATAAAACATATATATGTCTGTATGTATATGAAACCATCACCATAATCAAAAAAAGGAACATTTCCATCACCCCAAAAATTTCTTGTCCCTGATTACTACCAAATCTGCCAAACAAAACTGACCTATGTTGTTAAATGGTTGTCCTTGGGCACACAGGAAAACACTGCTTCTATTCTACACAACTGCGGATTCTCCTGCCCTACTGATGGGAATGGGGGGTCCAAGCCTCATATTCACTCACTGTCATGTCAAGGTTGAAAGCTTGTTTTTCTTTGAACTGTCATCCTTTTATACTTTTCTAGTCTGTTTGAAATTTCAATCAGTTTTACAAGGAAATGGAGAAATTACAGTTCTTAATTTAACAAATTGAATTTCTGTTTTGGCTTTACTATAATAAATATGGAAATATCCATGTTTTTCTCTAATGAGTTAAATAAGGTACTGATGGAAAAAGTATATATTTATGCTTAGCAACAGTGTATATGATGCTATAAAATGCAGTTTTATGCAAGCTATAAAGCTTACCTATATGTAATCATATTGTCTGCTGGCAAAGCTAAATCATATTGTGTCTAGTGCTCTAGGATAGATAGGGCTGTTATTTTTACAAGTGCTTTTTATAAACCAATTCCAAGTGTTTGCAATAATCAACAAATTAAAAATTCAACAATAATTTGATTTCCTACTGAGTTTGAAATTGTGGTGAGTTTTGAATTGAACAGTGGCTTCTTTAATGATGTAATTTTTCTCTTAAATTTCTGTTCATTGATCTGAAATTTAGATCTTTAAGTATAAATTCACTGTTAGATTGAACATGAAATATCAGTAGTCAAAAACACTGAAGATTTTTCCACCTGAGCCATATTCCAATGTTTGCAAAGCATACATCTAGAACTACGTTTTTAGACTTGGAAATGTAAGAAGATAGTTGAAATGAATCTAAATCACTTATTACCTTAAAAATTAAAGGATAAAGTAATTACTTTTCAGTATTTGAAAAGTTTGAAACATGAGTAAATGTAATATTCTGTTAAAGTTCAAATTATATAATAGTGGATAATTTTTTCAGTTAGTATTTAACAATAATGATAGCAGTAACAAAGTAACATTTATTGAGCAATTTCTACATTTTAGGAACTGTGCAAAATGACTTAGGACATTGTCTCATATAATCATTAGCATGGTAATACTATTATTATGTGTATTTTATAGTTGAGATGTAAAGAAGTAAATAAACTAACTTAATAGCTAATAAGTAAAGTTGATGATTTTCAAACCCAGAGGTCAAACTCATACACACAACCTAACCAATTATTAAGTTATGGGATTTTAATTACACTCTCAAAATGATCAAAATTAGAGATTGTTTACATTTATTACAGATTTTTAAATGAATGCATTGATTTCATTTATCCAAGCCTATGTATATGAATTATTTATGAGTTTTACTTAATAGCAAAACATTTTCAACTATTTAGTTTTAAAACATTATATTACAGAACTTTCTATTAAATATGTATGTGATAAATATGGTGGATTACAAATGCATGTTAATCTCTGCTCCCTTTTGAAAACTCAAAAAATATCAGTAAATGAAGAAAAAGGTTTAAACTCAGAAGGTCAGAGAGAAGAGACAAACAGATGGCAGAGGACATGATGTTTACAAATGTAAGGATGGAAACAGGCAGTGAGTGGAGACTGACTCTGAGGAAGGGAGAAATTGGAATGGAAGTGTCTGCAGTGTTGGTGTGTTAGAGCTTAGAGCCACGGGCAGCAGGAAGCCGGCCGCTGGACATGTGGCAGACAAGAAGGTGAGGACCTGGACTCCTCTTGGAAGACAGAAATGGTGTGCAGTTGAAAATGGGGAACTTGCTGGAAATCTGCAAAGGTAGAATTTAGATCTCAGGTCTTTACCCTAAGCAAATTACAGAAGCTAAGAACAAAGCAAGAAAATAACTGACTTTAAAAATTACCCAAAATATTATGACCAATTTACAAGATGAAATCAGTACTTTACTTGTCTATTTTATTGCATGAATATATTGGCATTGTGACATTTACATAAACCATAATTTTAGCCTGCTACCTTTATGCATTTTTTGAGTTCTGTGATTTTTTTTTTGGTATAGACATTATTTTGTAGGACTTTTTCCCTGTATCAACTTGATATGACCACAGACAACAAATTGACTAATAGAAGATTCAGCCATTTATATAATATTGCAATTGATAAAACGTTGCTTGGTTTTATCCAGTCCTGGTCATAAGGGGGATCAAATAAACTCAAACTTAATATTAAAAAACCTTCATCATCGTTTTTAATTTTACTATGGTTTTATTATAATTAATGGCTAACACATACCTTATTAAATAAAAATAAGTTATGCTGATTTTTTTAAAAATGTTTCTATTCCCAGCAGTTCAATAATCATTCAGTTATGGACTGTTGAGGACTGAAGGTCAAGAAGGTCTGGACAATGAGGATAAAATAAAATAATGTATGTGAAGTCTGCTACTTTCTCTGACATGAAATGCCTCGTTAATGGTAACTTGTACTATTATTATTCAAATTATTTTTTAATTCATATATTAGCTGTATGTTTTGGAGTGGCCCCAGATCTGCTGTACTTGCATAAGCCCTTTAAGTAACTCTTTCCTATCTCTTTCTCATTCTCGTGTTTCTTACTGGCTTCACAAAATAGGTGGCATTTAGTGCTTGGTAAATTCTGCATTGAACTAAACTTCAAAGCTGCCCTGAGTTTTTTACTTTTTACCCAGATCTGCAGCCCAGTGGTCATATAGGGGGTAGAAATGATACAGATATGTTTTGATAAGGGTCAGACTTTTTGCTGCTTTGAAAAGGACTAATAGCTAAGCAACAAGAACAGCAATCTCATTGATCGCCAGGCACTTCACAGAACATGTGTATTGACGCTTCCCCCCAATCTTTTGAAGTAAATGCTGTGATCTGTACTGTGTAGACAAGAGAAGTGAGGCTCAGAGAGGTGAACAACTTACTTAACTCAAACAACTAATAAATGTTGGAACCAAGATTTCATTCTGATCCCAGTAAGACACTGTGTCTAAAGATAAATGAAGCCCCCCGCCTTGTTGATTTGGGTGATATTTCAGGCTAGCTTATTAGTTGTGAGGATTCGATGATTTAATGTTTGTAAAAGTGCTCATTACAAGAATGCAATAACGCGTTTAAAAATATCCATTTGACAAAGATTTAATTCCAAGTCTAGAAAACTTAAAAAAAAAAAATCCAAGCTCAGTTACTTATTTTGGCAATTTAGGTCATAATAAGAATGATTAGAATTAAAAGTGCAAAACATTCTAAGTCATCAAACTTTTTAGTTCGTTTTATGTATAAAATGTATTACAGTCATATAGGTATATATGTGACTAGATTATAGATATATATACACCCAATTGTCAACATTCTCAATATTTTGTAAAATTAATATTTTTCAACTAAAACCACATGCATTAAAAAAAACCCTCAACAGTCTTAAATGAGGGAGTTAATATTAATGTGATCAAAGCTGACAGTTAAACCAAATAACTATTTTTGATATCAAAAATGGCAATATTTTTGGAGGATGGCAGGTGAGTTATTTTATCAGCATTCCTTCTCTCCGTATAAAAGGTAATATATAATGATATTTGGAAATCGAGATGAATTACTGACGTTGGTTACATCAGGTTAATTTTTTAACCAGAATAATTAATGTGAGTAAAGTGGAACAATAGCAAAAGACTGCTTGACTGTTTAAGAAAACAACAGAGAAAACTATCCCTTGGCACTTGTAAAGAAACACCAAAGGACAAGAAAAAGGACGCACAAAACACTTGCTCTAGGAACTCCAACGTGCCCTGGGAACGGACATGAACAAAAGCGACATGACAAAAAAGGGCGTGACACAGTGAGCTCATGCTGACTGACCGTGTCTGGACCAGAAGAGGCGGAGAGCAGGGGCCTGGCCAGAGAAAGGCTCTTCCATGGTTCCTGGGATCTCAAGACGTGTAGCAGAGAGTCTGGGAAACACCTCACAGATGACATCTGAGACTGTCCGGAGGCTGCACAGCTGCCCTGCAACATTTCCAGATTCCGTTCGTCTTTCCGCTGTATTGCCCAGTGGTGCGTGGTGTTCCAGGGTCTGCTCTGTAACCATGAGCTGAAGAGCAGCACGCCATATACCAACTGCAGCAAGTATCTGCCAGTAGGTATATTGAGATTTTTTATAAGCAGTTCTGAGACTAGATTGATTTAGTATCAAAATCTTTAAAGAAGTTTTAAATATTACACAATGAAAGTGAAGGCCTTTCTTGGTTTTTCCATCATAGAGCTACAAACTTCTAGGAGTTAAAAGCAAGACGTGGACTAAGCTGTATCAGGCCCGATGAACCTCCACTGTGACAGAGGGAAAGAGAGACAGACAGAAATAGTGCCCGGGTGACTTGTCTGAGTTCCCACAGTTAGTGGCAGACGTCCCACCGTCCAAGTAGAAAACCACACACTTCAATCCATAGGCTGGTTTCAAGGGGAAGTTTTGCACTGGACTGTTCCCCTCTCCTTTCCACAGAGCAGGCGTCTCAGTCCTGGACCTTATAAGCCTGCTGCCTTATAAGCGTACTGGGCGGTTGCCTGGATGACAAGCTAGCTGGGACTAGGGCCCCTTCTCTTAAAGGAGGAATTTTACCCAAGTTCAGCTCCTTAGACCTGTGACTTCCCATGGTGCTGGGCAGCCTGCATCTGGTAAACAGCTAGCACACAATGCCTTTTCTGTAAAGCTGTTCTCCCCCTTGTTCCATGTAAGTGGGGAGCACCAAAGAGTGGGGTTTCTCTCCCGGAATGCAGACCAATGCTTCATGATTTGTGTCATAAGCACGGTGCCTGGCCATAGCTACCTCTCCCTGGGGAAAATGAGAGGCGGAGAATGAGGGGGAGATTCTCGTGCAGACCTGGGCTCTGGAAGTCCTGAGATAGGATACAAGGATCTCCTCTGGAGCCCTGGGGCCCTACTGCTGATGAACCCACTTAGCATAACAAGAACCTAATCAAGTGTCTCACAACCAAAGAGTGTCAGAGAAGGACCACTTAGAATAAAGTATAATTCTCTGAGATGGCAAAATGTCTGAGAGGAGAGTAATTATAGATACCTCTGAGATCAGAAGCAAAGGAAAATTCTTTCTAGCATTTTAAATCATCGATTCTTACATCAATTTAAAAAATACGAAAAGTTTGTAATAATCTGTTACGGTGCACGTCTGTCTTTGCCTGAACTCCCTTCTCTCCTGGTGGCAGCACCCCCATGTTTAGGGGCACACTTCCATTCTCCTATTTCATTCACCCTTGGTCAGCTGTCAGTCAAGATACCCCAGTACCCCTGGCCAGAGGGGGGCCGTAGGACTCCAGCTGGGCCAGAAAATCTTTGCCTGAAATTTGAATATTGATCAGAGTGACAGGAGGCTAGAAAGAGCTACAGCTGATCTGTTCTCCCCCCCAACCCCAAGGCCTGTTCTGCTGCTTAAACCTCCCTTTCATGCTATTTGCTACCTCTTTCCAGCATATTTCTTTTTTTTTTAATCTAATAGCCCTTGTTTCTTTGTTCAGTGGCTTGCAACCAATGAACATTACTCCTACATACACAAAAATAATTTTTAGGTTAAAGTAAAAATCAGAAGAAATTTTCCATATTGATATAAACACAATTTTGAAAACCTTCTTATATTTGTAATAGGGACTGAGAAGGAAAGGATTGATGTTGTGCTCATCTGTCCCTGAGAAACGGGGTGGAGGTTTCTTGGTTCTCTTTTACATTTTCAATAATGGAATATCATTTATCTTTTATACTTAAACTGGAGGAAAATAATTATATTTAAGAAACCTCATACATTCCTGGATCAAATCCAGTTATTTTAATGCACCTCTAAAGATACAGTAGAAACCTCAGCCCTGGTTCCCACCAGGCATGCCAGTGCTACCAACATCTATGAAAATCAATGGAAAAAAAGCTTTAAAAATAAATGTAAATATTATCTGTTGTGATTCTTCAGCTACTCCTATTCCTATAACCTTTCAATGCACCAGCATCTAAAGCCTACCAAGGGGAAGATTCTTTTTTTCCTGAAGTACTTCTCTGCCTAGTGCTTATTTATTCATTCATCAAATATTATTTAGTGCCTCTTATGTACCAAGTACGATTCTACTGCTAGAACAATGAACTAAACCGCCAGTCAACAAACATTTTCTACAAAGGGTGAAATAATAAATATTTTAGGCTTTGTGGACCAGCCAGTTACCTGTCTCAACTACTCAACTCTGCTGTTGCAGCACAAATCTCCCAAAGATGATATGGCAATAAATGAGCATGGATGTGTTTCAATAAAACTTTATTTACAACAAGTGGCGACCCAGATTTGGCCTACAGGCAAAGTCCCTGTTCTGCCAGAGCCTGGTCTCAGGGGAGAGGAGGAATGCTCATGACTAAATAAGCACATAAAATAAGACATGTTGAATAGTAATAAGTGCCATAAAGGAATTCAAACAGGCAATATGATAGACAGTGGCAGGGAGATGTGACCTACAGCTTACCCAGGTTCGCAGAGAAGGCGCTGACCTGGTAAAGGTCTGGGAAGAGCAGGCTCTAGGCCGCTTCCAGGAATGACTTGTAGCATAATGTCCGGGGCTGGCCCCAGAAGACGCCACCCTCCACCCAAATCAGGAAGCTCGCGTATAAGGACTCAGGAGATGCTCGGTGAGGAGTCCCATGTGGGTAACTGCAGTCGAGATGGTGTGCTTCCGGTCAGGCGCTGCGGAGGGAAGGGCGCAGGTCTCGGAGCCAGCAGCAGGTGTCGGGAGGGCACTAGCTCGGGTCCTTGGTCGCCTGGGGCATCTCCGGGTCTGCAGCAGCACTGCGGCCCTGAGGCATCTGTCCACAGTCTAGTCTCAAGTCTCAGACGTAAAGAACAGCAGCGTCCCCTGCCTGTTCCTTACCTCGGTTTCAGGAACCTCGCTTTTGCTTCAGAGCTCCCTACATGTGATGGGGTACACAGTAAAGGGGAGAAAACGCTTGCTAGTTTTTACCAAACTCCGAGCTTTTTCAACCATGGAAAATACTGACCGTGTGTGCTAGACAACAGATGTATATAGTCCCACTTAATTCTCTTAAAAACATGGGGCTCAATGAAGGTTGTTAATTTTCCCCAAGGTCCAATAGATGAGGAGAAAGGTATCTTCTGTCCATGTTACACACACACACACACACACACACACACACACACACACACACACACA
>JAQQAC010008864.1:17190946-17382634 GCA_029783875.1 Phataginus tricuspis
CACACACACACACACACACACACACACACACACACACACACACACACGTGCTTGCATGCACACCACAAATGCACCATTATATAATAAAATTTTTAAAAACTCATGTGCTACTACCTGCATATTGCTTTGTTCTCTAAATGGTCTCATGAATATATATTGTCTGCAACTTGACTTTGGATTCTGTATTTATGATGGTAGATACAAAGATGTAACCATTAAAATCTCATTGGACAAATGACTAACAAAATTTTAATCAGTTTGCAAATACAAAATAGAAAATAGATGTCAAATAATGGCTCTTTTCCTACATAAATAAGGCTGTAAAATTTGTTCCTGGTAAGTTGGAAGTATATTTTAATTGGGTTGCCAATTTTGTTTTATTGGATGATTTGATTTAGAGGAAAATGTTTCATGCCTTTGACAAAAAAATACAACTTGTATACAATACACAATTTGAAGCCTCACTAATCTTATGAGATATGTCATAAAAGCACATAAATGATTGAGCTACTTCTCTGGTAGCATTTTCCACTAGAAGGCAGCGAGTGTAGCAGTTAAGAAGACACGTAAGTCATAATGTCTAGGTTTGATTCCTGGCTCCTTCATTTACCATATAATATATATAGTCTTAATTATTTAATGTCTCTGTACCTCAATTTTTTCACCTCTGAAATAGCACAATCATACATCTCTTTTATAGGATTGTCATGGTTCACTGAGATGATGTTGTATAACTGTATAGAACAAAGCTGTAGAACTGTGCTTGGCTAGGGAATTAAAATACTCCCTAATTTTACTTCCAAGCCATGCTCTAGGGGAACACTGATATGAGGAGTGTCGGCACGCATGCTTGCAAAGTAGCATTGTGACTGAAATCCCCCAACAGGCTCTAGGGCTACGTGAATTCCCTTACAGGATGAACTCTTTGTAGAAATTCCCAAATTCATTTGAATTTGGGATGTTTTGGGTGCATGCCTATGAATGCCCCTAGGAAAAGATTCTATAGAACTTTGGGAATCACAGCCTAAGACATAGCCATCTGCCATAAAAACCAAGATTGTGTGGAAGGTGCTAGACCAATTTGAAAAGTAGTTAAAAGGTGTTTCTGCTGCCAAAGAACAAGTACAAATACACACCATGATCAGAAATGTCTAGAAAATTTTAGGACACTTAGCATGGCAAAGGAGCGAGTAATACTATTTGATATGACATTTCTGTATTTCACCACCATCTCTATGTTTCAATTCATAGTGTTCAAACCTCCTACGTTTTTCAGTGTACCGTGTGTTCCCCAGTAGAGATGAGAGAAAGTATACTCTATCAAAATTTCTCTGTGATAACATCTCAATTCATTCCTACCCTGGACTCGAAGACAGGAACTGATATTCTATGTAGATCAAAAGTCACTCATCCACCAGGAGGAAAGACAAAACTGCATAAGGAATTTTATAATCTGATAAAGGAAAACACTATCTAAGAACACACTGGAGGCCATAACGCAATAAGCAAAGACCCCTGATGAACATAAGCTTCTCAACCCTCCTCTGGAGCGGAGCCATGAATAGGCCTCAGGGAATATAATGGACTTTTTAAAATGTGTCTAAAACTGTACATAACAAGGTAAGGCAGAAATTATAAGAGGTGCCAACAGAGGTGGATACCTAAAATTTATGTTATCCTCTCGCATATCTAGAGGTTGAGCTCAAATGTTGTCCTGAAAGATTTTACTATTTTGTGGCGAGTCACTTGTGTGGTATCCCTCAGTTACCTGAATATAGGACAAGGTTGGAGGGTGGTAAATGTGTAATACACAGTTTAATAACTCTCAGATCTGACACTTAGTGGGATTTTGTTCATGCAAAGCTACTCTCAGGGACGTATAAGTCAATCTGCAAATGAAGTTGGTTACTCCCCCTCAATAGAGTCACGGTTCTTAACTGTAAGCAACAAATGCCTATCTGGCAGACGAGAAAAAGAGTTTATTAAATAGTCATTTATACATATACACATAATATATAATTGCACAATTCTGATCCCTGAAAAGGCCCAGAAACATTGAGTACTCCTAGAACCCAGATCATTAAGTCTAAAAATTGTTTCCAAAGGAACCAGTCCTCCTTGTAGAAATGACTGATTCTTGGCCTGGGGCAAGAAGTGAATAAAATGATACTGAGTCACCTGTCATGTCAGAAATTGAAGGAGTTAGTAACGATTATTGTCCTGTCAAATTTATAGGAATCAACTTGAAAATGCTCCCAGTGACCAAAGATGGGACAATTTGAGCCTCAGTATGAATAATGCATGTAATGGATTAAAACATGTCAAATATATTTAAAATCATAAATTCATAATAATCCACAACAAAACCATGGGGTTAGTCAGCTTTGGAAGATGCTCAGTGAACAACCCATTATTATGAAACCTGGGAAATGAGAACAACCAAAGGTCAGCTATCTATCCTATCTTTCTTGTGTGAAAAATACTTGAGGGTACCATGTAGTTGAGGAGTTTCTTTTTATAGAAATATTTGGCCAGAACATGAAGAATAACTACTAGGCTACTTAGCATTTTTATGTCTCTATTTATGTTTTGACCATTGAATCCATCATAATCTGAGTGAGATGCATTACATGTGTCTATCTCCAGTGTGTTTCTGTATATTTCTGCTTTTAACTTGGATCTTTTATGATTGTTGTTATAAAAGAATGTTATAATGTTACAAAAGAATGTTACAGCATAAGTAGTCATAATACATTTAGTGTGAAGTACGTCCTCTAGCATTATAAACTGCCCTACATTGTGTTGCTTAATATTTTTGGCTGTATTTCAACCTTGCTGATATGAAGAGTCATAGATAACTTCCCCTTTGTCAGCACTCATCTGATATACTTTTGATCACCCTGTTATTTTGAACTGCTATGAGTCACTTTGTTTTAGATGTTTTTTCTGATCTGATCTGAAAACTGATTTGTTTGCTTCTTGGTCTTTATTAACAAAAAGTCACTTACCACAGTAATTTCAATATTTATTCCAGTACCTAACATGTAACCACTTAATGTCTGGATCAAAGCCTCACTGCTGGGAGCCGTGTCCTCTCTAGTTCTACCCCATCAGCATCTTTATCTAGTCTTTCCTTCTAGCCCACGAATACCCCCATAACTATGAGGAAGAAACAAAATCGCTGCAGGGGAGGTGGGGGCCTGCCTGGTTAACGAGGAAAAATGTTAGGTGCCTGAGGGAGTGCCCTGCTTGTCACGTGGGGGTGCCAGTCTGCTCCTAGCACTCAGTACAGGACACCCATCGTTACCCTGAAGCAGCTCTTAGTCTAGCTCTACTTTAGCAAGTGACTAACAGGATAGGGTTTAGGTCCAGTTATAATTTACATACTTTCTTATCCTTATAGGTTCCCCTTCACATTCTTTTAGTTCCTCATTTCTAGGACTAATGTTTTTACAGACTGATAGGCATTTAAAGTGAAATTGGGTTACTATATAGTTGTCATTCAGTTGAATCTATTTTTAAAATAAATTAGAATAGTAATTCAACCACTGAGAGATTAAGAAATAGAGTATTTTCTATCCCTCAGCTATTCCCACCACCTGTCAACTCTCCCCTCTAGTTGTATCAAACTTCCTAGTAATCATATCTAATTGACTAGAAATGTTATAGAAGTATTGTGCTTTTAATTTATAAAATCCTATTAACTTTAAAAATACTTCTATTGAAGTTGTAACATACACACAGCAAAATGTACATATTTTAATGCACAGCTTTTTGAATTTTAACAACCCAGCATTCAGATCAAGATACAGAACATTTCTGGCTACCCAGGAGAGTTCCTTGTATCTGTGGGTAACCATTACTCAGATTTGTATTATCATAGAGTAAGTGGTTTTCTTTCCGAGCTTCACATAAATGGAATCATATCATCTATATACTGATTTCTGTGATATTTATTTACATTATTAGTTGTAGAAATACATGTTACTGCTGGTTCATGTTTGTACAATACATGTTACTGCATTGTCATGGTTTATTCTCTTTTATTATTGTTAGGATTCCATTGAATGAATACATAGCAGGTTATTTTTTCATTATGCTCTGAACAGACATGTGGAATTTCTAGTTCTTGCCCATTATGAACCAAACTGTTTTGAACATTCTTGTATATGTCTTTTGGCATATTATTTTCCATCCTTTTACTTTTCATCTCTCTCTCCCTGAATATTTAAAGTTCCCCTCTTTCCTAACTCATTCAGAGTTTTTATCATGAGTGGGAGTTTTATTTTATCCAATATTTTTTCTGTGTCAATTGATATTATCATATGAATTTTTTTTTCTCTCCAGCCTGTTGATATGGTAAATTACATTGATTTTCAAATGTTGAACCAGCCTTATATACTTGGAATAACTCCCACTTGGTCAGGATATATAATTCTTTTTGTACATTGTTGGATTGAAAATACTAATATTTTTCTGGGGATCTTTACATCTAAGTTTTTGAGAGATATTGGTCTGTAGTTATCTTTTATTATACTGTCTTTGTCTGGTTTTTGTATCAGGGCAATACTGGACTCATAAAATGAATTTGGAAGTTTTCCTCCTCTTTTATTTTCTGGAAGAGACTGTATTAAATTGGTGCTAATTCTTCAACTGTTTGCTAGAATTCTCTAGTGAAACTATCAGGAACTGGAGATTGCTTTCCTGAGAGACTTTAAAAATCATAACTTCAATTTCTTTCCTGGTTCTAGGACTTTTCAGATTACCTATTTCATCTTAGTCGAGTTTAGTAGTTTGTGGTTTTTGAGGACTTGGTCCATTTCTCCTAAGTTGTTGAATTTATGAGAATAAAGTTGTAGTGTTGTCTTACATACTTTTAATAGCTGAAGATTGGTAGGAATAACTCTGGTTTCAATCCTGGTAATGGTGATTTGTCTCGTTGCTCTTTTTACTTTTGTCATCTTGCTAGAGGTTTATCAGCTTATTGATTTTTCTCCCCAAAGAACTGGCATTTTGTTTAATTGATGTTATCTATTGTCTTTGTGGGTAAAACTGCAATATTCCCAGAATCTCTCCCCTGGCCTTAGTGCATATCCATACCAATAGTTGATTACAAGTGCATGGGGAACGAGAACACACCAGGACTGGAGAGGTGCGGGGGATCCTTTTTGCAGCTGGGTGGCGAGAGACACGAGCAAGCAGAAGTGGATGACTGCTTGTAAGCAATAAACGTGTTTCTCCCACTCTATTTCACCCTTTGACTGATTATGGCTTCAGAGGTTATTTGCCCTGGGCTGGGAACATATTTTCCCCCCTGGAGTTACAGTCTTATTTTCAGTTTAAATAATCTGTGTTCTTAACTTTGTTATATCCTTCCTTTTGCTTGCTTTGAGTTTATTTTACTCTTTTTCTTACTGAGGTAGGAACTCATTTTTTATTTGAGACCTTTCCTTCATCCTAATTTAAGTAATTAGTGCTACAAGCTTTCCTCTTCGTATTCTTTAGCTGCACCCCACATATTTCCTAATTTCCAATGATTTCTTCTTTGACCAATGGCTATTTGTAAGTGTGTTGCTTAATTATCAAACACTTGGCAGTTTTCTAGCTATCTTTCTGTTAAGTTTCATTTCAATTTCATTGTGGTCTGAAAACAAGCTCTATATGATTTCAACCATTTGAAATCATAATTATAGAATTTTTATAAGTCTTTGAAAATACTTTAAAATAATTTTGTGCAACTCATCATTTTAAAATTGAGGTAACCCATCTTCATAATTGAAATAATAAAGATGACAATAATAGAGAGAGTAATAGAGATTAAGTGATTTTCTGAAACTCTCATTAAATGGAAAAACTTGGATGAAGAACCAAAAAGCAAGTCTTCTGAATCTTTAGCCAAGCCCCTGGCATAACCCTGCTTCATCTTCTCCCCAGCTGAATTTACTCACTGACTTCTTTGCTAGTCCCGCTCTATCCTCCAAGCTATATGTGACTACTTCAAACTTTCCTACTGTACCTTTTCCTTGATCTCTTACTGTAAATGTTTAATTACCATGTGGATTAGCTCTTAGGGTTTTTTTATTATTATTTTAAAATTTAATCCTATCTATCCTATATTTTTTGAGAAGGACTGGGGTTTTAAATCTTTTTTTTCTCCCACAGTATTAATTTAAATACTGGACAGACAACACTCAGTATATGTTTATTAATTAATTAAATTTCCATGCTAGTTTTTCATTTTTCAAGTCAAACAACTTACTATTTTTATTTTTTTAATTTATTTTATTTATTTTACTTATTTTTATTTTGCCATTATTCATGTACAATAAAATGAACATTATGGTTACTATATTCCCCCTATTATCAAGTCCCCACACATACCCCATTACAGTCACTGTCCATCAGCATAGTAAGATGCTATAGAATCACTACCTGTCTTCTCTGTGTTATACTGCCTTCCCCGTGCCCCCCCGATACATTATGTGTGCTAATCGTAATACTCCTTCTTCCCCCTTATCCCTCCCTTCCCACCCATCCTCCCCAGTCCCATTCCCTTTGGTAACTGTTAGTCCATTCTTGGGATCTGTGAGTCGGCTGTTGTTTAGTTCCTTCAGTTTTTTTCTTTGTTCTTATACTCCACAGATGAATGAAATCATTTGATATTTGTCTTTCTCTGCCTGGCTTATTTCTCGGAGCATAATACCCTCTAGCTCTATCCATGTTGTGGCAAAGGGTAGGATTTGTTTTCTTCTTATAGCTGAATAATATTCCATTGTGTATATATACCATATCTTCTTTATCCATTCATCTACTGATGGACACTTAGGTTGCTTTCATTTCTTGGCTATTGTAAATAGTACTGTGATAAACTTAGGGAGGGGTGCATATGTCTTTTTCAAACTGGGCTACTGCATTCTTAGGGTAAATTCCTAGGAGTGGAATTCCTGGGTCAAATGGCATTTCTATTTTGAGTTTTTTGAGGAACCTCCATACTGTTTTAGACAATGGTTGAACTAATTTACATTCCCACCAGCAGTGTAGGAGGGTTCCCCTTTCTCTACATCCTCACCAACATTTGTTGTTGTTTGTCTTTTGGATGTTGACCATGCTAACTGGTGTGAGGTGATATCTAATTGTGGTCTTAATTTGCATTTCTCTGATGATTAGCGATGTAGAGCATCTTTTCATGTGCCTGTTGACCATTTGAATTTCTTCTTTGGAGAAGTGTCTGTTCAGCTCCTCTGCCCATTTTTTAATTGGCTTATTTGCTTTTGTTTGTTGAGGTGTGTGAGCTGTTTATATAATTTGGATGTCAACCCCTTATCGGATATGTCATTTATGAATATATTCTCCCATACCCTAGGTTGTCTTTTTTGTTCTATTGATGGTGTCTTTTGCTGTACAGAAGCTTTTTAGTTTGATATAGTCCCACTTGTTCATTTTTTCTTTTGTTTCCCTTGCCCAGGGAGATATGTTCATGAAGAAGTGGCTCATATTTATGTCCAAGGGATTTTTTAAGAGTTTTATGGTTTCATGACTTACATTCAGGTCTTTGATCCATTTTGAGTTTACTTTTGTGTATGGGGTTAGACAGTAATCCAGTTACATTCTCTTACATGTAGCTGTCCAGTTTTGCCAACACCAGCTGTTGAAGAGGTTGTCATTTCCCCATTGTATATCCATGGCTCCTTTATCATATATTAATTGGCCATATAGGCTTGGGTTTATATCTGGGCTCTCTAGTCTGTTCCATTGGTCTACAGGTCTGTTCTTCTGCCAGTACCAAATTGTTTTGATTACTGTGGCTTTGTAGTAGAGCTTGAACTCAGGGAGCATAATTCCCCCCACTTTATTCTTGCTTCTCAGGATTGTTTTGCCTCTTTGGGGTCGTTTGTGGTTCCATATGAATTTTAGAACTATTTGTTCTAGTTCACTGACGAATGCTATTGGTATTTTGATAAGGATTGCATTGAACCTGTAGATTACTTTAGGCAGGATGGCCATTTTAACAATATTAATTCTTCCTATCCATGAGCATGGTATGTGTTTCCATTTATTGGTATCTTCTGTAATTTCTCTCATGAGTGTCTTGTAGTTTTCAGAGTATAAGTCTTTCACTTCCTCAGTTAGGTTTATTCCTAGGTATTTTACTCTTTTGGATGCAATTGTGAATAGAATTGTTATCCTGATTTCTTTCTGCTAGTTCACCATTAGTGTATAGAAATGCAACAGATTTCTGTGTATTAATTTTGTATCCTGCAACTTTACTGAATTCAGATATTAGATCTAGTAGTTTTAGAGTGGATTCTTGAGAGTTTTTATGTACAATATCATGTCATCTGCAAACAGGCACAGTTTGATTTCTTCCTTACTAATCTGTATGCCTTTTATTTCTTTGTGTTTTCTGATTGCCATGGCTAGGACCTCTAGAACTATGTTGAATAAATGTGGGGAGAGTGGGCATCCTTGTCTTGTTCCTGATCTTAAAGGAAAAGCTTTCAGCTTCTCACTGTTAAGTATGATGTTGGCTGTGCGTTTGTCATATATGGCCTTTATTATGTTGAGGTACTTGCCCTCTGTACCCATTTTGTTGAGAGTTTTTATCATTAATGGATGTTGAATTTTGTCAAATGCTTTATCAGCATCTATGGTGATGATCATGTGTTTTTTGTCCTTCTTTTTGTTGATGTGGTGGGTGATGTTGATGGATTTTCGAATGTTGTGCCATCCTTGCATTCCTGGGATGAATCCCACTTGATCATGATGGATGATCCTTTTGATATATTTTTGAATTCAGTTTGCTTATATTTTGTTGAATATTTTCGCATCTATGTTCATCAGGGATATTGGTCTGTAATTTTCTTTTTTTGTGGTGTCTTTGCCTGGTTTTGGTATTAGGGTGATGTTGGTCTCATAGAATGAGTTTGAGAGTATTCCCTCCTCTTCTACTTTTTGGAAAACTTTAAGGAGGGTGGATATTAGGTCTTCACTAAATGTTCGATAAAATTCAGCAGTGAAACCATCTGGTCCATAGGTTTTGTTCTTAGGTAGTTTTTTGATTACCAATTCAATTTATTTGCTGGTAATTGGTGTATTCAGATTTTCTGTTTCTTCCTGGGTCAGCCTTGGAAGGTTATATTTTTCTAGAAAGTTGTCCATTTCTTCTAGGTTATCCAGTTTTTTAGTATATAATTTTTCATAGATTTCTCTCATAATTCTTTGTATTTCTGTAGTGTCTGTAGTGATTTTTCCTTTCTCATTTCTGATTCTCCTGACATGTGTAGACTCTCTTTTTTTCTTGATAAGTCTGGTTAGGGGTTTATCTATTTTGTTTATTTTCTTGAAGAACCAGTTTTTGCTTTCATTGATTCTTTCTATTGTTTATTCTTCTCAATTTTATTTATTTATGCTTTAATCTTTATTATGTCCCTCCTTCTACTGACTTTGGGCCTCATTTGTTCTTCCTTTTCTAGTTTCATTAATTGTGAGTTTAGACTGTTCATTTGGGATTGTTCTTCTTTCCTGAGGTAGGCCTCTATTACAATATATTTCCCTCTTAGCATGGCCTTCACTGTGTCCCACAGATTTTGTGGTGTTGAATTATTGTTGCCATTTGTCTCCATATATTGCTTGATCTGTTTTTATTTGGTCATTGATCCATTGATTATTTAGGAGCATGTTATTAAGTCTCCATGTGTTTGTGGGCTTTTTCATTTTCTTTGAGTAATTTATGTCTAGTTTCATATCTTTGTGATCTGAAAAGCTGGTTGGTACAATTTCAATCTTTTTGAATTTACCAAGGCTCTTTTTGTGGCCTAACATATGATCTATTATTGAAAATGTTCCATGTGCACCTGAGAAGAATGTGTATCTTGTTGCTTTTGTATGGAGGGTTCTGTAGATGTCCATTAGGTCCATCTGTTCTAATATGTTGTTCAGTCCCTCTGTCTCTTTATTTATTTTCTGTCTGATTGATCTGTCCTTTGGAGTGAGTGGTGTGTTGAAGTCTCCCTAAATTGCATCCTATTTCCCCTTTTAATTCTGTTACTATTTGTCTCACATTTGTAGGTGATCCTGTGTTGGGTGCATAAATGTTTATAATAGTTATATCCTCTTGTTGGACTGACGCCTTTATCATTATGTAATGTCCTTCTTTGGCTCTTGTGACTTTTTTTGTTTTGAAGTCTATTTTGTCTGATACAAGTAGGGCAATTCCTGTTTTTTTCTAACTATTATTTGCATGAAATATCTTTTTCTGTCCCTTTACTTTTAGTCTGTGTATGTCTTTGGATTTGAAGTGAGTCTATTGTAAGCAGTATATAGATGGGTCTTGTTTTTTTTATCCATTCAGTGACTCTACGTCTTTTGATCAGTGCATTCAGACCATTTACATTTAGGGTGATTATTGATAGGTATGCACTTATTGCCATTGCCAACTTTAGATCTGTGGTTGCCAAAGGTTCAAGGGTAATTCTCTTACTATCTAACAGTCTAATTTAACTTACTTCATATGCTATTACAAACACAACCAAATATTCTTTTTTTTTCTCCTTTTTCTTTCTCCTCCATTCTTTGTATTTTATGAATCATATTCTGTACTCTTTGTCTAGCCCTTGGGTGACATGTATTTAGTCTTAGGAATACTTTCATCTATAGGAGTTCCTCCAAAATGCACTGTAGAGGTGGTTTGTGGGAGGTAAATTTTCTTAGCTTTTGCTTATCTGAAAATTGTTTAATCCCGCCTTCACATTTAAATGATAACTTTCCAGGTAGAGTATTCTTGGTTCGAGGCCCTTCTGCTTCATTGCATTAAATATGTCATGCCACTCTGTTCTGGCTTTTATGCTTCTATTGAGAGATCTGATGATAGCCTGATGGGTTTGCCTTTGTATGTAATCTTTTTTCTCTCTCTAGCTGCTTTTAAAAGTCTGTCTTTATCCTTGCTCTTTGCCATTTTAATTATTATATGTCTTGATGTTGTCTTCCTTGGGTCCTTCATGTTGGAAGATCTGTGCATCTCCATGGCTTGAGAGACTATCTCCTTCCCAAGATTGGGATGTTTTCAGCAATTACCTCCTCAGTGACACTTTATATCCCTTTTTCTCTCTCTTCTCCTTCTGGTACCCCTATTATGCGAATATTGTTCTGTTTGTATTGCTCACCCAGTTCTCTCAATATTCTTTCATTCTTAGAGATTCTTTTTTTCTCTCTGTGCCTCAGCTTCTTTGTGTTCCTCTTCTCTAATTTCTATTCCATTTACCGTCTCTTCTACTACATCTAATCTGCTTTTAAATCCCTCCATTGTATGTTTCATTTCAGATATGGAATTTCTTAATGATTGAATCTCTGACTTAAATTCATTCCTGAGTTCTTGAATACTTTTCTGTACCTCCATAAGCATATTTATGATTTTTATTTTGAATTCCCTTTCAGGAAGATCTGTGAGTTCAGTTTCATTTGGCCCTTTTTCTGGGGTTTGTGAGATTTTGGTCTGAATCAGGTTCTTTTGACATTTCATATTTCTGTGTGGTGCCCACTAGTGTGCAGAAACTCCAGTCTCTGGAGCTGCTGAGCCCCTAGAGTGAGGTTGGGAGTCATAGGGGAGCAGAGCTGGTGCCTGGGGGGAGGAAAGAACTGTTTCCTGCCTCCTGTCTGCCCTGCCTGTCTCCAGTATCACAGCCAGTGGGTCAAGCACACAGGTGGAAGCCTCTGTGCTTGGCATCTGTAGCTGTTGTAGGTGAGGCCTGTCTCTGGCTGGCCTGATGCCAGGGCAGTGACTGCCGGTTTGTGAGCCAGTGCTGTCAGGCCAGAAGGAAGGCTCAGCAGGCTGCGTATCACAGTGGGGGGCCTTGGAGCTGAGTCGCCAGCCAGGGGGATGGAGCACCTGAAGCTCCCCTAAGTTCCCAATATTCTGGACGGAGCGCCCCGGGACAACCTTGTCCAGCTCTCCCTTCTCCCGCACAGCAATCTCCATGCAAACCCCGCCCCTTCAGCTGCCCTTTCCCTGCTCAGAAGCCTCTCAAAGAGCCTGCCTTTCCCTTGTCTCAGAGCGGCTAGTGTGGATCCCATCCTCCACAAATGGCCAGAGACTGTCTCTCAAGCACTCCGCCTGTCCCAGCTCCCCATCCTCCAGAGCACCACACAGTGTAGAATTCTGTTTGCAAAGCAGATCTCCAGGGCTAGATGTTCAGCAGTCCCAGGCTTCCACCTCCTCCCTGCTCTGTTTCTCTTCCTCCCTCCGGTGAGCTGGGGTGGGGTAAGGGCTTGGGTGCCCCCGGGGTCAAGGCTTTCATACATTACCCTGTTTTGTGAGGTCTGCTCTCTTCCTGAGGTCTGTATGTAGTCTGGTGCAGCCTTCTTTCCTGTTGCTGTTTTAGGGTTAGTTGCATTAAGTATCTGTGGTTTTGGGAGGAGTTCTCTGTCTCACCTCTCCTGCCGCCATCTTGAATCTCCAAACAACTTACTTTTAAGTTTATTTATAGCTAAGAATTCTCAAAGTTTTTGGTAAAACTTTGGATCAGAAAGTGACTCCCTTAAAAGTCCTTAACTTGAGTATAGATGAGCATAATTTACTTCTTTCCCCTAGTTATTCTGTAAATTATTGGGATTCATTATAAAGCTAAATATTAAAAAATGGAAATATTTAAAAAATGTATCAAAAGAAATTCATATTGAACATAAGCCACTAAATGACAATCATCTTAAGTTAATCATAAAAATATTTTTAAAAAATCACATACTCTATTAGTTCTACTAACTTTCATTTGCTGCTTTTAGTGTGTCAGTAATTGCTTTCAAATTCTATGAACTCTATTAAGATTGTAAGATTTTCAATGTGCTTATAATTTGGGTATTACTATATGTAATCTGTATTTAATGGGGATTTCACTTTGAACATAGGCTGTCTACATTCGTACCTGGAATAAGTGGCAAACTGGTTATACGGGCCAACACAATTCTATTTTCATGGAAGCTGAAGTGTCTTCTGGTAGAAATAATTTCCTAAAGTAAGGCGGAGCCAGGAATATAGAGCTGAACCAGTAATAAGTAGAAGAGAAAAAGGAATTCTGAAAACAATATGAGATTCAGCGCTTGACATTAATTTCTAGCTCAACCTCTATTGAAGCCTTTGCCTTACAGAAAGCAGATCTTAAATTAGAAAGATAAAGGAGGAGAGGGAGAGAGAGAGAGAGAGAGAGAGAGAGAGAGAGAGAGAGAGAGAGAGATTGGAATGGAAGAAGAGAGGAGACATACAGGGAAGGAAGGAAGGAGGGAAGAAAGGAAAGGGAAGGAAAGAGTATTGGCACACAGAGGCACCACATTTGGGGGAACTCTGATAGAAAGTACTGCCCCGAGTACTTCACTGCAGCTCCCCAGGCAGCTTTGAGCTCCGTGCAGCTGTCTGGGATGGTGCTTGGGGGAGCGGCCGAGTTGCTGTCAGGACCAGAGTGGCAGCAGGCAGAGAAAGCACAAGGGACTTAGTAACCGTGGTGGAGTCACTGTCACCAGGTCCCTTGGGCAGACAGAAGCAGGGCCAGCACCAGGGGGAGCAGAAGAGCACAGAACTGCAGCACCCACAGCGTAAGGTGGTAACAAGGGGCAAAGTTGGTATGTGATATTCCTGAAGGATCTCTTCACACTTGGGGAGAAGTGTGCAGGATACCACCTGAGATTATGAAATCTGTCTGTGGAGAAAATGAGCTAGTGAAATTTGAGTGATTCTTATTAATGAAACTTCAGTTGTGCCTAAAAGGGCATGGAAAATGTTGGTTAAGCCTGGAAATACAGTTTTTCCACAGAAAATGACCTGCTCTAAGTCATCACAGCTAGTGCATAGAGGAGCCGGGACTGGAATCCAGTTTGTGCCCCTCTGAAGACCAAGTTCTTTCAACCTGGTCCAGTGTCCTCAGACAATGAATCAATTTTAGTCTTTAATGAGTACCTATTAAGTGCAAGATTGTGTATTAAACTCTGAGAAAAGTTCCAGTCTTCAAGAAACAAATGATTTTCCCTGTGGTCCTGAAGGTTTATTTGTGGTCCTAAGTGGAAACAGATGGCAAGAAGAAAATGAATTACTTCTATTAGTGCCTTCAAAGCATAGTTTTCCATATTTATAAATATCTTGGTAATCTTGAGATTCACTTCATCACTGTGATTCATAGGAGAAATTCCTTAACAGCCACAACAACCTGGATAGTGTACAAAAAGCAGTTGTCATTTTGTTCAGAATAATCTGTAACTGTGAGAACAAGTCTGATCAAACAGCTCGTCAAAATGTTAATATCATTTCATAGCGAAATGCAAATCATTCCATGAATTATACATGCCTTTTAAGTCAAATTAAAATTGCTTTAAAGTGTATATCCTTTAAAGTTTGTTAACACTTTATGTATTATGCAAACAAGCACCAAATATAAATGGTTCCATAAGTTCTTGGACCTCCACGTCTATAAAACCTGTAGTATGATTCTGTATCTTAATAGTTCCCATGACACTACAACTCATACATAGGTGGTTGGATCTCATAATGTTTTCTGGGACTTTTTTGGCTTGAAGCAATCTCCTCGTTCTGTTTCAACTTCAACATCCCTCTCAGGGATTTAAGAGGGTTAAGCAAACAAGAATTTGCCTATGTGGTTACAGCTAAAGGAAGACATGATGACTTAAAAATATAAACCATGATTGTCTAAAATTCACTTTTTCAGAAACTCTCTCCCCCAAATATTTTCATATGGCTCTAATATGATCTTGTAGATGAATAATATGTAGACTTACTCTAATACCTACATAATATTCCATTGAATGAATAAAAAACAGTTTATTTAGTCAGTCTTTGACTAAGATAGTTTCAGGGGTTTTTTACTCTTTATTATTTTAAATAATACTGCAGGAAATATTTATGTACATATTCCTTGGAGCATCTGTTGAATATATCTGTCCAAAATTCCTAGAAGTGGAATTGCTGAGTTGAAGGTTGAGCATTTTAAGTATTGCTAGATACTGCCAAATTACCTTCAAAAGGCTGTACCCAATAGTGCCAACAATCTATGAGAATTACTATATCCCCTCAACTTCACAAACACTGTGTACTATCAAACTATTGATGCTTATAGATTTGATTGGGTTAAAATCAATTTTAATTAGTGATTTTAATTAGTATTTTTAAGATTATGAATGAGCATCTTAAGTTTTTAAGGCTTTTTTCTTTGGTTATATTCTTTCCCCCATTGCCTATTGAATTGTCTGCTTTTTATTAGTTTGTAAATGACTTCATATATTTAGAAAATGACCCTTTGTCACATGAATTGCAAATATTCTTTCAGTTTTTGTCATTTTTTCTCGACTTTGTTTATGGTTCCTTTTTTCCCCTGAGCAAAGTTTTTAAATTTACTTGGAACAAATTTATCCATCCTTTTCTCCATGGTTTATCGAGTTTTGTATTTGGCCTTAAAAGGTCTTATCCTTTCCAAGATTATGAATAATTCTCTCGTGTTGTTATGTTTAAGCTTTGGTCCCTCTGTAGTTTATTTTTATGAAAAGAATGAAGGAAGGGTCTACTTATATTTATTTTCCAAATGACTGACCATCATCCCATCTCTGTTTACTAAATAATCCATCTGTTCTCTCCTTTGAAATGTCATTTTTATCATATACCTATAACAATGTCTATTTATCAATATTTTTTCTAATGGATTAAATTTGGGAATGGCTAAAATCAATTACTTTTCTGAGATTCTCTAAGAACCAGGGATCAGATAGGGATAACCACTTCCTAAAATGATTTGCTCATTTATCAACTTATTATTTTAAATTATTTCACATCTAAATTGTAGTTGTACAGTATCCTGTGAAACAGAATGCGGATAAAATGAAAGTTCCTGTGGTCAGGATTCTCACCTGGTCCTGGGCGGCTAGCTCACTACACATGTGTGGGCAATATGTTGCTATTGACTCCACCCAGTGCTCTGTGTGACATGGTGGTACCGCCACAAGTCTGCGGGAGAGCAGAGCAGAGGCTAGAGTGGTGGCAGCGCCGAGGACAGAGGCCCAGAGGACGGCTGTGCAGGACGGCTGCGCAGAGAGGCCCAGAGGTAGAGACTGGCTTGCTGCATCCGAAGCAGCAGTGATAACACAGACTCACTCTGAGTGAACGGGATTTTAGTGACTGACCTGCCACCTGGAAATAAAGTTGGGTATAACCCTTTCACCCCAAGAACAGTTTTGCTGTCAATTTCTTTGGTCACATTGAATCCAAAGCGAACTTGCCTGGGGCTGAAACCTATTGGCAAGACAGTGGACAAATCCATTCAAGATGGTATTGGTTTTTATTGTTTTTGCTGGTGTTCAACACTGGATCTTACCTTTTAACTATGGCTCCCTCATTTAGAGTAGATTTTAAGGATCAAAATGAGAAGAGTTTATAGGAATAATTCAATAGACTGGTAGACACACTATTAGCATCCTCATCCTTAGCTAACATACATACTTGGAAATTTTTTCTCAAAATGGTTTCAGCTATTTCTACATATAGGTAGAAAGAGAAATAGAGTGAACCCCCAGTTCACCCATCACCAACATTTAACAATTATCTGTATTTTCATTTATTACATTTTTTCTTTTTTCTGAAGTATTTTAAAGTATTTCATGCCTACACACTTCATCATACATTTCTAAAATAGATGGGCATTATCTTGCATGATCAGTAAGCCATTATCCCAGCACGGGGAGAATGGAAGTGCCTACGGCCAGGATCCTCACCTGACCCTAAACTACTTGATGATGTAACTGGCCTGCTGCTGGGCTACTGTTTCCACACCCGTGGGCGATAAGCTATTATTGACTGAGTCACTATATGAAGAGCTCCACCCAGTGCTCTGGGCAGAGGCAGAGACGAGGAGGATTACAAACCCGCAGACTGCTGGATGCAGACATGATTCTAGTGGTCGCCATACCGCCGTGAGAATAAAACCAGGTATAAACCCTTTTACCCCAAGAATATTCTGTTGTCCTTTCTCGGTCTCGCTGAATCCACAGTGAACTTGCCTAGGGTTGATACCCTCAGGCAAGACACCCATCTAACAAAATGAATAAGAATTCTTTGGAGTTGTGCAAAACCCAGTTCAAAGTTAAAGTATCCAGTTGTCTCTGAAAAGTTTTTTTTCCTTTTTTACAATAACTCATTTGTTCAAATGAGGATCAGACCAGTGCTACTCAGGACACTTGATTACAGTGTCTCTTAAGACTCTCAAACTTAGCCTTTTACGGCTGCCACCCTGCTTATTGTTTTACTTCATGTCATTACCTTTGTTGGATAAATCAAGTTAGTGGCTTTTTGAAACCTTGCTACTCAAAATACAGTCTGCTGACCAGCAGTGCAGGTGTCACCTGGGAGCTTATCTGAAAGGTAGAATTTCAGGCTGCATCCCAGACCTACTAGGTCAAAAGCTGCATTTAACAAGGTGCCCGGGGGAGTTGTATGCCCGTTCAATGTGGGAAACCTTGCTCAAGAATGCCTTTCATTCTATATTTGTCTCTGCTTCCTTGTGGTGTCATTCCTTGTTTCTCTATTTGCATATTTTCTAAAATTAGAGTTTTCTATGTATACCAGTTATCTTTATACCAATAGTTATCAGCTTTTGCCTGTAAAGTCTTACTTGCTGGTTTCTCTTGCTTCTTCAGCAGGGCTGGGTTCTGTTATTAGCACATTATATTTTATTGACATCATAGCAGTCGTTGTAAGGAAGCAGTAAAAAGACATTTCACCTTCTCATCCTGTTGATTCTGGGTTTTAAAAATCTTGACCAAAATGAGCAGAGAAAGCCCAAAGAGTTCAGAAATCTATCTGTTCTCAATACCTGGTAGGGTTGCATTCCCTTGACTTTAGAAGAGCAGTAATAATATATACATTTGGTTTATAATGACCATTTCTACATTATGTAGTTTACAGTGTACAATCAAAGCATAATTATAAACAGTAGTCTATTTTCATGATATAAATTTGAGTTTGTTTATTAATTTACTAATCCCCTTCATTAATGATATGGGAGAAAAATCAGTCACTAGCGTAATATGCCCAGGAAATGGTTTGAGTGGTCCTGAATTGGATTTTCCTTTCATTGATCTTCAAATCTTGCCCCTCCTCTTCTTTAATCATGTTTTTTTCATTTTTTCCTGTATCAGAGACTTCAATACAATTGTGTTCTTATTTTAAGGCTCCCCCAGCCCCCACCCCCACCAATCTCTGCTTACGACCTTGCTCAAAATCCCTTTTAAATATTGTGGTAGCCTGAATGAGTGCCCCAAAGTTGTACATGTCTTAATCTCCACAACCTGTAACCATG
This sequence comes from Phataginus tricuspis, assembly GCA_029783875.1. Taxonomy (NCBI): domain Eukaryota; kingdom Metazoa; phylum Chordata; class Mammalia; order Pholidota; family Manidae; genus Phataginus; species Phataginus tricuspis. The sequence continues at coordinate 17,209,288 of JAQQAC010008864.1, forward strand.
TTACCTTACATGTTAAAGGAACTTTGCAGTTGTGATTAAGAATTTTAATATGGAGATATTATCCTGGATTATCTGCGTGCGCTTGGTGTAATTACAAGGATACTTAGAAGAAGGAGTCAGGGGGATCGGAAGCAGAAAGAGGAGAGAAGCAGAGGTTGGACTGATGTGCTTTGAAGATGGAAGAAGGGACCACGCACCAAGGAATATAGGTGGCCTCAGGAAGTTGGTAAGGATGGGAAGACAGATTCTCTGCAAGAGCCCAGATAACTCAGGGCTGCTGCTACCTGGATTTTAGCTTAGTGACAGTGAGCTCAGACTTCTGACTCTTAGAATGGTACAATAATAAATTCATGTTGTTTTTAAGCCATTGACTTTGTGGTAAATGGTTGTAGCAGGAATAGGAAACTATTATAGCATAAAGCTTTTACCACTTTATTAATTTTAACTTCTAAAGTTTCTCAAAGAATAAATAATAAAGTATAGCTAAATAGTGAGTAGAATATAAAAATGTCTCATAGCATATTAAATGTATCAAAAAGCTATAAGTGTGTCCAGACTTCTTTAAATAACACATTTCTATATTTGTCTCTCTGCTTCCTTGTGGTGTCATTCCTTGTTTCTCTATTCCTATATTTCCTATAAATTAGAGTTTTCTACATATACCAGTTGTTATCTTTATACCAATAGTTCTCAGCTTTTGCCTGTAAATGAAAGAAATGTGTTATTTAAAGAAGTCTGGACACACCTATCTAGGAAACAAAATAGGTGACAGGACAAGAACCTATGCGTGTATGGACATTTACTTAACGATAAATCCGTTGACGCTAAATGACCTGCCCCAGACTTCGCTGAATGTGCTGTCTTGTTCCTCCTCTAAACATTCATGTATGTTTTGCCCTTTAGGTGTTCAACTTGTTCTATTTGTTCTACTTTTGCCTATCTAACCTCTGTTCCTCCTCAGGAAGAGCTTAGTTGTTACCCTTCCAAGAATCTGTTAATGAACACCTCTAGGTATAGACTGGATAGTCTCCTTGGTTCTGCTGTGCCATAGGCTTGGCTCAAACATGGTAACAAACAATCCCCAGGTGCCAGTGGCTTAATACAACACAAGAATATTTCTTGCTCACACAAAGTCCGCCTCAGGGCTTGGCCAGTTCTGCAGAGCTGTTGTTCTCCACACAGGTGTGAGCCATCTAGCCTGCTTCAGTCTTCTGGCTCTGCCATCCCAGTTCAAGACCTCTCCCCACCACTGGAGCAGTGGAAGGAGAGGGGAGTAGGGGAATCATGTTATTCGTCGCCTCAGTCCAAACGTGCTGTGTTGCTTTTGCTCACCTTTCACCTGTCCGAACTATTCACCCAGCCCTACCCAACAACAAGGGGCTGAGGTATACACTCTTCCATGTGCCTGGAAAGGGAGACCTGGATGTTGGTGAACCACAGTACTGCCTACCACACACACCGAGCTTAGCATCCGTAGTTAGACAGAAGGTGGGAAAGCGTGGATGTGATCACACTCTCTGCAATCCTATGGAACATTCTCCTTTGTTAGGCTTAACCTAGCACAGGAATTGGAGAATGAGCCTAGGAGTTCAATTAGATCTGAATGTAATTCCCAGCCCCACCACTTAACTTATTGTATGACCTTGGAAAGTTATTACACCATTCTGAGTCTCAGTTTCCTAAATCATAAAATGAACTTAACAATACCTATCTAACTATGTTGGAAAGTTTACATTTTTTAATGTATGTAAAGTTCCTAGCACTCTAGTTGGCATTAAGTAAGCACTAAATAAAATGCAGCTTTTATTTTTATCTGAGTCATTCAGTTGCCATCCCTCAGGGACCCTATTTTCTCCCTTTCCCACTCATATTTAAATCTTTCTCCCTTTTTTGACCTTTTTATTCAATTGCAAACCAAAATTATCTTCCCTAAGTTAAATATAAAACCAAACCAACCAAAACAAAGTAAAGTCTTGACCTCAAACCCTCTGGCCCTTTAGGGAAGGGAAGGTTCTCATTTCCCTCTTTTTACTACCAAACTCCACATATGTTATGTTTTATGAAGTATTATTTTTCACCAGCTGCTTCTATTTTCTAAGCTCCCATTCATGACTCAATCCATCCTTATCTTCCTTCTCTCTTCCTATTCTGAAGCCGTTCTCTTGCCTGACATAACCAGCTTCACCATGACCAAGTTACTACTTCAACCTTCGCAAGCATTTTGCATCGCCGGTCTTCGCTCTGGTTTCAGTCTCATTACTTTGCCTTTGACGGCAGCACACAATCTCACACCTCTTTCTCGTCTCCCCATTCTGAAATATCCTTTCCTGACTAGTTCCCCTGCCTGTCTGTTCCAGGAGCACCTTCTAGAAGGTTCACTCACTGGCTCTCTTGCCCTTTTTCTCAGGCTCCTCCTTGGCACATATCCCTCCAGGCTTCCAGATGGGCATTCCAAATCCAGCCTTCACCACCAGCCTCTCATCTGAGCATTGTTTCAACTTCCCAATTGCTTAACCAAATTTTCACATGAATCTTATTTCTGTGCCTCAAATGTAGTGTGCCCTAAACTGTGTTCTGTGCCTACTGGCAATTGTCCATGCTCCTATTCTGGCACCAATCACACAGTGTCTTAAGTCGTTGTTACTTGGAACATTGTGTTGTGGGTTGTAAACTCCCTGGGATAGTTGTCGTAAGAGTCTTTACCTTCTTGCCTCGCCTTTAGCTCCCTTTCTGTTCTTACGGAAGATCCCACAACCATTCCTTTCCGTGGCCATCACACATCTGTACGATAATTACACATGCAATAATACAGTGGCATATATCTGTTCTCAATAAATGTGGTGTAACACGATCGAGCACAGTAGGAATCACCACCGTTCAAACTGACAGAAAAGGGAAAGACTCTTGCTTATTGATTTTACAGTGTAAAATTATTATTCCCCCTTTATTCAAATTTCAGGACTATCAGGCTTGCACCACTGTGGATATTTAATTAGGGTTCGAGGTGAACTGCTGCCAAGATGGAAAGACGTGGCTTGCATTTCCCAAGAGAACCCCAGAGCCAGATGACGGTAGTCGCCTCCCTGGAGCATCACCAGCGAGGGCTCATCAGCGGGGATAAAGTGGGTTTTGTTTTAAATTTGGAATATCACATTATCATGCTGTTTCTCTCCTGTTGAAGTAGGAACAGAATGATAAACACCTGCCAGGCATCTTAGAGGTTTGCCAGATTCCTCTTAAAGAGAAAATGGGAAATCAAGACAGTCCAGACTGTTTCTTCTGGCAGGAACACCGCCACCTTGCTCCATGTATTTTTATCTGCACCCATGGAGACAGAGCTATAGCTACATGAAAGAGTTATTTCTCTCTAGTCAAAGCAGTGCAATGTATTATTTACATATCATTATATTTGTTCATCCTTTTTGTTGTCAACTACATTTAAGAATGAATTTTAAGTGATGCTGATGGATCAAAGAGACCCAATCAGAAGCATAGTAATGATATGCAGGGGACATAGACCCCTGTTTTGTGAATGAGTGAAAATGGACGTATCTAGAAGCTTTACCATGACTGACCATAACATCCCCTAACTGACGGAACCAAACCTTCACACCTGTTCCCACCATTTATTTAGGTTGGTCTGCATCTTCCAGGCCTAGATTTCTTGGCACTTTAATCACATTTGGACACTGGCCTTTGATCCAGTTTTAGCCATCCTCATGAATGCCCTCTGGCTCGCCTGCACTTCACACCCTCTGCTCGGCTTCCACCTGATCTTTCCTTTGGCTCCTGTGTCCTTGGTATCAGGTGTCTACCAATCCCGCTGTTGCCCTACATTCCCTCCCACACACTCTCACGTCCTCTGCCCCCAAATACCTTTTATAGTATAAAGAGTCAGACACATGGATTGGTGCAAGGGCCTCTTGTCCCCGCATCTGTTCCTCATATTGACCCTCTATAGAAAAGCCTAATCATGTCATTCTTCTGCCTGAAGTCCATCAGGGGCTTTTAATTGTCTTTAGGATAAAATCTAAGCTTCTTGGCATGGAATTAAAATGGATTTTTCATCATTCAGTGCTAGACTTTGGCCATCTCTCCATGTTCAGTTTATGCTGTTGAATAGACCTACTCATAGATCTCTAAAGAATCCATGTCCCCTTAAGCCTTTGAGCATTTTCACGGGCTGTGCCCTCTGCCTGGAACAGGCTTCCTGTGCCTCTTTAGCAAATGCCTCTTTCTTTTTGACACACCTGCTCAGAGAAGTCTTCCTTGATTGAGAGGTTTATTTTCACACACTTAATGCACTCACACAGGCCGGACGTGTATAAAGTGCACGCACACAGACACCCAGGCTTGACCTTGCTCTTTGCCCTGAAGTTGGCTTCTATTACCATATGGATTGGGTTTGTTCTCCTCGGTTCTTGTCCCTGCTGTAACAAAGAATTGAAAGGTAAAGACACAATAGCAAAGCAGAGTGAAAGTTTTATTTCTATACACTCCAAGGGAGCAGTGGGCCAGAGTCAAGGTAGACAAAGACCCTGGAACTTTTACGAGAAGGTCTATTTATAATAACCTAGCTGGGAGGCACTTCTTTGATTGACAGGATTAGGTCATTTGATTGACAGCTCTAGTTATACACCCATTCCTCTTGGTGTACATGTCTTTTCCCAAAATGCACACAGAAAAGCTCATGGGGTGGGAGAGCAAAACCACAATTTTATTTTAATGAGATTGTGATGAGGCATGGTTTGGGTGTTTCTTAGTTTTGTTCAAACGTGCCTGTGTTGGGACCTGGTTGGGACCAGTTTGTCCTGGTCCAGAAAGGTAAGAAGTTATTTGCCTGCAAAGCCTTTGTTGTCCTCATATTAGACTCCCTACCTAGGCAGAGTTTGGGCAGTTTTTTCCCTGAACTTTCTTCCCATTCCCCGGCTGCTCATCTCTATTTTTCTACCTAACATTTCTAGGGAAATGGCCTTTTTATTCTAGCTTTACAAAGATTATAGTAGCCTTAAAGAGATATGACAAGTGGAGAACAGAGAGAAGCAGAAATTCTCCTACTACTAACTCCTATTAATTGCTCTGTACATGTTATTAAAACAATTTTTTAATGCACATTGGAAATATAGAGAAGAACAGACTACTCTGGCTGTAGAGTGCAGTATGTGAGATCATGAGTTACTGTGGCTTCCTTAAATTCTTGGTCTCAGTAATCCAGAGACTCAGAGTTTAACATCTCTATAGGGGCCAGAAATTGAAGCTTTGTATTAAAAAATGAAGGGGATTGAAACTGAGACATTTGAATAAATATGGGACCCTCAAAGTACTAAATTTCAGGGAAATTTCACAGAAAGAGTATTCTAAAATGAAACAAAGAAACAGACAAAAAATCCCAACAACTCTTTCATACAGAAAGAAGACAAGGGAAATGAAAAATACTTTTGTCCGAGAATGCAAACCCAAAACATGTATTTCCTGTAGGGTTAGGGTTCAAAATAATGCTCCTCACAAAGCCTGAAAACACTGAAGGAAAGAAATTTGCACAAACATTGGACCCAGCAGGCTGATACCCTTGGGGCACGTGGAGGACGCAAATGCAGAACTGTTCTGCAGAGACAACACTTAACCCCTGCCTCAGCATGAGCTCAAGTCAGCAGGTACAACAATGAGGGGGACTGGAGCCCCAAGAATTTCAGCTCCCAGAGCACTCTGGTAGGACCGGTAAGTTTGTCTAAAATGAAGAAAGCATAAAATGTAGAATTTAATCATGGGAGGACAACATGACACTATATAAAAGTTGTAATTTGAAAAAGAATAAATAGAATTTCTAGAAATAAAAATTAAATATGTACATTAAATACATACAACTAAATAAGATACAACTAAATAAAGGAGTGAACAGAGACATAATGGAGAACATTATGCAGAATACAGCACTGATAAAGATTTAGAGAAAGAAAAGAGAAATTAAGAGATAAGGAGTTTAGAATGCAAGCACCAGTCTGGTAGGAGTTGTAGAAGGAGGTGATTGAAAGAAAAAGACACATATTTGTTGAGGTAATGACAGTTTTCCAGAACTGATGAAAGATAGGAATCCTTAGATTAAGAAAAACACTATGAGTCATGAGCAGGCTAAACAAAAACAAGTCACCCCTAGAACGTTATTGTGAAGCTAGAACACCAAAGACAAAGAGAGGATCTTGAAGGCAATTAGGAGAAAAAGATAGATTGCCGAAAAGGAAACAAAAATTATACTGGCAAAAACTTTCAAGAGTAAGAATAGAGGCTAAAAGATACTAAGAAAAAGTAACTGTTAATCTAGAAGGATCAATATCAAAGAAGCATTTCTTCTGTAGAACAATAACAGTGCTGCATCTCAATGATTATTAATTTGGGAAATAAAAAAGCCAAGATGTAATAAAGTCCAAATACCTACAGCATTTAATAGGGAACATGGATAATTATTGTCTAGGAGAAGGTTAGAATTATCGATCAATTTTAGTATGTTTTTAATCAAGCATATATGTTAACAACTGCAACATAATTGCATACATAACAGAAATTGATTGCATAATGTCTAATTAATTACAAGTTAAAAGGAAATAAAGATAACTTGGCCAGGTATCTTATGGAAGGCAGAGAAAGATAAAGGCATTTTAAAGAGAGAGAGAGAGAAAAAAGAGAATATAGAGATAAGTTCCCCAAAATTTCAGTCACCACAAGAAATGTCAATGGACAAAATTCTCCAGTTGAAGGACAAAGGTTATAAAGTGGGTTTTAAACATCCAATAAAATTCTCTTTATACTGGATCATAAATACAGTGACACAAAAAAGTCATTGTAAAAGGATGAGAAAAGGTAGACCAAATAAATAATAAAGTAAGTTGGTGCAGCTTTATTAATATGAAAAATATACTTTTAGGGGAAAAGCATTATTAGGGATAAAGATGGTTACTACACACTGATATAAGGTTCAAGTCACAAGTAATAATATTTCAAATTTATATGCATCCAACAACAGATAGAGAATTTTACACAATTAGAAGGAAAAAGGGACAAATCCACCGTTATACTAGAAAGTAAATGCTTCTTATTCTATAATAGTAGATCAAAATGGCATGTAAAAATTCTTTACTTGCAGCAGCTGTGTGTAATAGCAAAAAAGTAGAAACAAGGTAAGGAAATCGATAGCTAAACCATGGTTTATTTCTATAGTAGGTTATTATTCAACAGCCAAAAATGAACTAGGACCTATGGATAACACGGATTATTTTCAAAACATGATGCACAATGATAAAAGTAAGTTGAAAAATATTATATACAGAAGGCTAGCAGGTGGAGATACGAATCAAATACATGAACATGGAGCTTGGAGATCAGATTTGGGCTGAAATATGAAGTTGGCAGTTGTTTGCTTCTATCTTTGAAAGCATGAGAATGCATAAAGTCACCAAGGAGAGTCCATGGAGAAGGGACCCTTATCACACCAGGGCTTTCCAACATTTACAGAGCAAGTTGAGAGGAAGAGAATCAAGCAAATGAAATACAGAAAAGCAGCCTCCCTGATGAGGTAAAATGAGAGACAAATAAGGAGAGCTGTCTGCACTGTGTCCTGCTTTGCAAGTGGTCCTGTGAGACTGTAGGAAGCCCAGTTACAGCAGCCATATCAGAACCATGAGGGAGCAGCTTGAGGATGAAAAGCCAACATACTGAGGATGGCAGATTAGAAGGAAAGAGAGAACTTGACAGCATCTGACAGTTATTTGACAATTTGGAAACTCACTGCCTCCAGAATTTTGTTATATGAGATGAGCATCTATTTCATAAAGTCCCTCCTATTTACATTTTCTGATACTTGAAGCCAAAAGCAGCTTATTCTATCCTAGCAGCAAGTGAACAAATCCATCTATTTTCCAGATAAAGGTAGGTTTTATTGAATAAATGTATTAAGCAGTTCAGTGGGGTTGCAAAGATGACTAAGACAGATCCTTGGCCCAGGAGAGCATAGTCTAGGCGAGAGAAATTTGCGTTTAAAGTGGTAAGGAATAGTAGGGCCTTGAAAGCTTTTGGTCACGAATGTAAGATCACAGGCAGTTTTTTCGGAACCATAGTTTGGTATCATGATAAAAATGATTGAGCACCGGGTGTGCGTATAGCTGTCCATATAGCAGATTTATTTCATTTGATGCTTATAAGAAACCAGTAAGTTAGGTATTGTCTTTGATATATGATTAAGAAATCGAGGCCCATGGAATTTAAATAGTTTGCTCAAGATCAGAGCAGTAAGGTTAAAACCAGGTTTGTTCAACTCCAGAGGCCAGGCTCCTACGTGCTCTCTTTCGTTCTACACCGTCCCTCCCGGGACGCCCACTGCTTTTATCCTCATCTCGTTCCCACAGGATGGCTGTGAGGTGGGTCGGGGCGGGAGTCAGGGGCACAAGTAAAGCAGGAGAAAGGCAGCTCTAGGAAGGGAAAAGGAAGGATGGAGCTGGGAGGCATTACGAAGAGGAACAGTGAGGCTTAGTGACAGCCGAGACATGGGATGACAGGCACTGAAGGAGTTGGCTCATGGGATTGTAGAGGCTGGCGAGTTTGAAATTTGTAGGACAGGCTAGCAGGCTGGAAATCCTAGCAAGAGCTGGTGTTCTCGTCTGGAGGCAGAATTCCCTCTTCATCTGGGATCTCAGTCTTCTAAGGATTTCAACCTCAATTGAATGAGGCTCACCATGTTGTGGAAGACAATCTGTTTTTACTCAAAGTCGGATATTTAAATTCCTAATCAGTTCTAAAAAATATTGTCAGAAGACCATGAAGACTGGTGTTTGACAAAAACTGGACACTATAGCCTAGCCCACTTAGCATATAAAATTCACCATCACAAAGTGGAAGCCAAAGAACCGTGTGAAGCTTTGGCTCTAGGAAGAAGAGAGTCAGCTCTTCCAGCATGAATGGGAAATGAAAATGGTGATTGTGTGGCTGGTTAGCGAGTTCCCGTCAGATGCCTCTACTTCTCTGTGAAGTAGATGAGATCTTTTGGCATGGGAGCAAGGAACTGAAGGTTTGAAGATGCTAGATAAGGTTTACAAAATTCACTGACGTCAGTGGGAGGGTGAGTGCCAAGAGAAACAGAGTCACATTGCCGAGCAGAGCTAAGGGCTGGTGATCGCAGCCTTACAAGTAGCACCATCTCCTTAATAAATACTCATTGCATAGCTGTTGCACTTTACTTAAGATGACAGTGTTGTTCTTTGCTTTCTGCTGGCTGGCAAACACCATTCTTCAGTTAACCACTGTGTACCCTATTCCCTCTATTAGACCCAAGTAGTGGCAACTGTGGTCTGTTTATTTGAAGACCTTTCTATTATTTGTAATACTATGCATATAATAAAGATTGGACTTTAGAGTGGTGCACAGGTGACGTGGTGTATCTGCTTAGGGAGAAGAATATGACCGTTGGGACTAATTTAAATGCTAGAAATACTTCATAGGTTTTAGCAGAGACCTAGTGTGCTTAACACACTCCTTTTGCCATTTTTCAAAGGACCAGCTTATATACTATGCAATAGGCATTTTCTGTGTATTGGAATAAACAAATAAAGATGTTTCGTTTCTTGATTCTCTTTTCTACATCTTTGCATATTTGCATATCATGCCCCAGAAAGTGACGAGGAAGCAGAATTTATCTAAAGCTTTGATTCAGTGTTCTTCTCTTCCTATGTTTCTTTGAATTATCTGAAAAATGTACTCGTTTATTTGAGAGGTAGAATGAGGCAGGGGAAATATTTTTAGACCACAGAGTCAGAAGATCCAGGCAGGAGGTGGCAAACTTAGATCTCTGCGGAAGGATAACACATCTCTACAGCCAAACATAAGACCTCTGCTGGCAGGTCTTGTAATCTTTTCCTCACGTTTTAGTTCAGGCTTTTACTTACTAGTGCTATGATTTGTACAAATAATTCACTCTCTATTGGTTTCATTTTCTTTATCTCTAACATGTTAATAATACTCGTTTTTACCCAGGCATTAGGTTAAAGTGAGGATTCAATTAAATAATGTTACACAGCCGCACCTTCAGATTCTATTAACAGACATATATTAGGCAAGGTTCTTGGTAGAAACAGAAATATATATATATGTGTGTGTGTGTATATATATTTATATTCCTTAAAAGAGATAGAAAAAGAGATTTATTTGAAGGAATTGGCTCATGCAATTAAGAAAGCTGGCAAGTCTGAAATCTGTGGAGCCGGCCAGCCGCCTAGACATCCAGGAAGAGTTAATGTTGTGGTCTTGAGTCCCACACCTGCAGGCTGGAATCTCAGGCAGGGTGTCTCTGTTGTATGTAGTCTTGAGGTAGAATTCCTTGCCTTTTGAAACCCTCTTTTACTCTTAAGGTCTTCCAGTGATTGGACGAGGCCCACCACAGTGTAGGGGATGGTCTGCTTTACTTAAAGTCTACTGACTTAATGTTACTCACCTCTAAAAGATACCTTCGCAGCACCACTTAGTCTGGTGTATTACCAAAAACCTGGGCACAACAGCCTAGCCAACTCGACACATCAAATTAACCATAACAAGACAGCATTACAATAAACAGTCTGGCCTTTGAGTGAGGCTGCCTAGATTGAATTCTAGCTCCACCTTTTGGGAGCTGAATTTCCTTAAGCAAATATTGTCTCCTCTTTGTGATTCAGTGTCCCCCATCTGCTAAACCACCTTATGGAGTTGTTAAGAGATTTGACGATACAGGTAATGTGTTCAGAATAAGGTAGGACAGAGTAAATGTGCAGAAAATTATGGTGATTATTATTAAACGCATTATTATATCACTGTTTTAAAATTTGGAAATATAATAATGCAAATGTTTTACATGCAAAATAAATTTTTATGTTTATTGGTCCTGCTGTTTTCCTTCCCCTCAGTGTCGGGTACAGACAGTACCAGGCATCCTGGACTTAGTGGAACAGTCACAATTTCAATATTCTACTTCCGCACACTCCCTATTTTCGCACCTCTCATTCTGATGTTTGGCTTACAAAATATCCATGTCATAAGTATTGAAAACAGTTGACCTTTTTAAGATGGTAGTTAAGCCTTACTACTCAGTCTCATGGTTTATTCTGCAGTTTAATGAGAACCAGCAAATTAGCCATCTGTCAGCTGCCTTGCTGCATTGCAGGCAGTATCTTGGTAATGGATTCTTAATATCATGCAAAATTATTCATTCATTTTGCCATAATCTCAGAGGGTTATAGCTTATTTATTTCTCTGCATCTGAATATACCAGCATCATCTAAAATAATTTCTTGATATATGATTTTATTTGCTAATACTCATGTGATTTTACCATTTCCATTTGTTATTGGTTTTTCAGAATTACTTAATTAACTGTGGGCTTTCTTTCAGTCACATAAGTGTACATTTAATAAGTTTCTGACTCCATTAAAGTAGCTGTATGTGGGCAGATCTGTGGGTTCTTAATGTGTCTCTACTTAAACTGTCTCTACAGTTCTGCTTATGAAAAGTTATTTAACTTAGGAAAATAAAACAGAAATTAAGAAAGGAGTTCAAAATGTAAAGGTCAGTTAGGTGACCTTTATTATTAAAATTAATAGTATTTTTCTGTTTTTGAGATCAACTTTAGTACCAGTTTGCTAAATTGTGAGTGAGTAAGAAGTCACTTTTTGTTGTCCCTGCAGAGATGAAATGAAGAACTGGTCACCAAGGAAGGCTCTCACAGGTTGGGGGTGAGTTGGCAGGGCCACCCCAGCCCAGGGCCAGGATCCTGGCTTTTCACATTTAGAACCTCAATTTAATCAGGTCTGTAGTTGACTCAGTTCTCAGAACAATTCTTTAGAATCAAACTCATAACTGATTGCTGTGAAACCCAGAATGTCAAGTTATTTATTTATACTTGGAGGCTGTTTCTATCCAGAGATTAATCTAGGGTACTGTTCTCTCCTGGTATCAAAGTACCTGAAAGCCTGAATTAGAAATTTAAAGTTATGTTTAGAGAGTCCACAGTTAGGGTAAAAGGAACTGGACAGGTTGCATCTATGCTAGAGGAGCAATTCAGTTTTATATTATGGTCTGCCTCTATTTTCTTGGGGTGCTGGGTTGAAAAGTATTTTGAGAGAACACTTGAGGCCAGTGAGAAGGAATGTTATGATTGACTGAATGACACTGTCTTAACATCTGCCCAACATATCTGGGGTGAGCGGAGCATGCCATGTATCTGTCATCTTTGCTCTAGGCTATTAGAAAAAAACTCACAAATATCCTTGGCCCACAACACATTGTATCACTCCAGTCATTAGAATACAGATGCCTTCCAAATATGTTGACTGTTTCCCTTAGACAAAGATTGGAAAAATATTATTAACCAACTAATTACTCTCTTTCACAGATGACCCATGGCCATATTATTCTGGCAGGTGACATTATCCTTAAATAGGACACAGTTTTTTTTTTTTTTTTGTTATATCATATTCCTAGGAATAGCCCCAGAATTGTGGTATTTCCATGGTCTCCATCAACAACATTTAAAAAAAAACATTTTTCTAAAGATATAGGATTCATATATAATATTGACATACCAATTCAGTGAGTATCAACTATTCTATTGTCAGAAGTGAATTTGCTTATCTGAAAGTTTAGGGGTACTCCACGTCACTTTATGTGGAAAACTTGTAGTAATTCATACAACCAAATATTTGTCTTTTAAGTCTCCAAAATTTTCAGATAAGGGTTGACTTTATTTTTCATGAATCTTATGCTAGATGGGCACAGAGAGAAGCTCACAGCCAAGCCAAGGCTTTGTGCATAAAAGGTTATAGCAGCTGGGAACCAAGCCTGGTTTGGCGTCAAGGCTGACCAGAAGAGGGCAGACAACCTCATGGGTTCCCTTCATTTAAGTGATCATTCCTATTCTGCAAGGAAAACAGGTTTCACTCCCAAGACAGTAGACGAGGGATATGGATTTGAAGAGTTGGTAAGCAAAAGTAAATTATTAATTTTTAAATTGTAGTTTTAGATTTTTTAAAAGGAAACTACTAACGAGAATGTGAATTTTTTTTTGGTATTTCAAGTGGTCTAAGGATGTGACATACTACATATACACATATATATACTAGGCTTCAACAGGCGTTAAGCATTCTACACAACTCCGAAAATTCCTTCAGAGAGTTTTGAATGAGCTTTTCATCGATGTATTTCAGACTAATCTGCCTACGAAATCTCTGAACAGTCACTTGAGTGTATTTTTTTTGTTTAGAAAGAATTCTACTCAGTTTCCAATTACTAATGCTTATGGTATTTGTGAAGCTCTTTAAACTCTTCAGAAAGCAGTATTAAGGATTAAGTCCAAAGATAAAGTGTAATTATTCTTTTTTTATTCTCCAATTGCATTCAACTGAGGAACATGTTAATTATTATATATTTATTGATTTTAAGTCTTAATTTCTGAGTTTTATTGTGTTGCACTGAAGGAACAGCAAGAAGCTATACATTGTTCTCTTTCATTCAGTTTTGAAAATCAAAAGCACTTGCAAATTCTTAAGAATACCTTTACCACCAGCTTAGAAACATAAGTGTAAGAACTAGTTTCTTAATAAGTAACGTCTTGCAAACTAAAGCACATTTAAATCAGCTTTAAATGCATTCTTACAAGTAATTCAGTTTATGTTTTTATATCATGTTTATTTATTCTTAAGAAATAAAGCAAGTATATTGCACTGATGGAAAATGGGAAATCTCTTATTCATGCAATATACAGGAATAATATTCCAGTAGAAGGGAAAAAAAATCCCACTCCTTTATTTTTAGAAATGTAACCATATACATAGTCTACATGGTAGATGAGGGAACCCATGAAGATTCCCGGAAGTCAGATACATATTTTCAGTTCATCAGAAGCACTGATAACTACAGCAAATTTATCATTAAATGGCATTTCAATAAAACCAAAGTAAGCTCTACAAGTTCCTATAAACAAAGCTTCTAATACCTTAAGGGCAGTTAATAATTAATGCAGTTATTCCAGGGATTGTGGCCGTTCCTTCAGGAGTGCAAGTTCAAACTTGTCAACACCAATATTTTATATTAATTTATATGTAATTCCATTTAAATTCTTTATCCAAGTATAACATATGAAAACAATCTTTCCACAAACCAAAAAGGTGGAAATATTTAAAAAATAAGGAGTCATTTTTAAAGTAACTGATCAGATTCCATAGGCTACTTTTGGAAACAGGATCTTGCTGGATAGAATCCTTTCATTCGGCAGCTTTTTGCAGGCATTTAACTGGACCAGTTCTTCTGTGTGTTGTTCTAAGAGCTCACCAAAACACGGATCATGCTGTATAGGTAGTTAAAAAAAAAAAAAAGTTAGAAGATAAAAAGCTACTTTGCACCATCCTTCTTTCTGACAATATGCTAGAGTGTCTGCATTCATGACTCTCGTAGGGTCACAGAGTCCTGGTCTGCTCAGATACCTCCAAATATGATACGCCAAGAGGGGCATATTGAGACCCAGAGTAAGCCACTCTGTTGCACAAAGAAAGCATGGGTGAGGTGACCTGGAAGTAAAGAGGATTCAGGCTATTACACTGGTCTACAGGGTTCTTTAATCAGTCTTCAGTTCATCAAGCGCTATAATGGGACGGATGGGGAAGAAGACGAGCGCAGCAGTGAGCAGTCGTGCCGGCACGTAGCAGAAGGCCACCATTGTGAATGCCATGCCTGGGGAAGAGAGGCAGCGCCAGCTCTGGTGCCGGTGGAGAAAGTCATCACAGAGCCCTGTGGGGAAACCAGTTACTTCCCTGGGCCGCAGCCCGCCCTCCCAGCATGCCTGTGCCTCTTACATATTTTTTTAACATTGCTAATTCTAAGAATTTATTTTTATTTTTCTAATGATTTATTTTTCAATATGACTGTTAGGATGATCTCAAAATTATGTAATTTCCTGATTTTTGGTTCTGCAGAAATTTGCACACTATTGAGTATTCTGAAGGTCCCAAATGTCCCTAAGTCCTTCATCTCTAGGGTCAAGTTTTCTCTCCAATATCCAAAACCATAGTCCAATCAATCATCTAGAATGTCTACGTGTAGTTCATCTCTTATTTTCGGATTTCCTTGCTTTAATACTTTTGAGCTTTAGGAATGTTTAATTTTTCCATAATTGCTTCTGATTATTGTGTACCAACCACCTGTATAAGCTAAAACGTTTTCAGCTTCAGCTAACACAAAGTCCAGTCCAAACTGGGCTTTAAAAATAAGGAATACATTGGCTCATATCAGAGGAGCTCCAGGGTGGAACACATGCTTCAGAGCAGGTCATTTGATGAGAAGGATGGGGTTTTTTCTCTCTTTCCCCACTAAGTCCCAAATTTCCCTGTGGTCATAGGATGGTGGTCAATAGCAACTGGAATGTAGAGTTCCAATTTCAAGTCTAGGGAGGAGGTTGACTTTTTATAGCTGTCTCTTAAGAGTGAAGATACTTCTTCCCGGAAGACTTCAGCAAAACTCTCTTCACTTCTCATTGATGTAAACTGGCTTAGGTATTTCCACCAACAACCTCCAGCAAGGGAGATGGAGTTAATGTAAGTAATCATATTAATGTGAATTGGTTATTAATATCAATCACAATACTCCTCAATGATTCTTGCCCCTTACCCCAGCCCCTGCTTCAGGTAGGGTAGAAAATGGATATTGGGTAGTAAATCATTCCAAAGCTGTTATGGAATGATGCTCTGGGCTTTTCTGCTGGTATCCTGGCTGTATCATACCTGCTTCTCCAGGCCGCAGCTGCTTCTCTCCCTTGCTTGGCCATCTCCATGGACGTAACAGAAGCTTAATTATCCCACACACAGGCATGTCATTTGAAGACATTAAAAGACTATAACTTGGGTAATAAAACTTAACACTGACTATCATATGTTATTGTTCCTGGAATTGATCCACTTATTGCCATCCCTGGCAGACCCAACTGGACATTGCTGTTTCTGGTACCTACTGCCTCATCATCTGGGGCAGCATGTCTCCACCAAGCAGGGGTCTTCTTCATTTTTGTTTCTTCTCTTAAGTCAAAGGTCAGCGCATTTTTGGTTTCAGGTCACAGTCCAGTGGAAAGGAACAGGAACCCTCTTACCATAAATTACCAATGACCTCCAAATTAATCTTGTAATTGATTTCTTTGTTGAGTTCTGGAATAAAGCAGTTAATGCCTATTTGAATGGAGCCAATATCTCCATTAGATACCTAATAGGTAACTCAAACTTGACATGGCCACAAGGGAACTCTTGATTCCTCCTCAACCCTAAACTTTAACCCCCTCAGGCATCTTCATAAATAGAAATAAATGTATTTATTTATAGAACCCTATCTATCTCACTGATAGAGCCAAAAATCAAATTGGAATCAAATTAGAATATTTTTCTTCAAAACAGATATGCAATTCACCAGCAAGTTCTGTGGGCCATACGTGCAAAGACATATCCTGAGTCTGTCTACTTCTCACTTCTCTACTGCTACTACTCCAGTGTTAAATTCTGTCACTATTCATCTAACTTGCCTCTTAACTGCTCTCCCAGTTTTTACTTTTGCACCTGTGCAATTTATAACACACAATAGCCTGCTAAGCTTTTAAAACCATGTAAAAAATCATGTCATTTCTCTCCTAAATACATTTTAGATACTAATTTTTATTATTTATATGTGTTGCAAGTATATTGCAAATATATTCTCCTAGTTTCTGTCTGGTTTTCCACCTTTTAAAAATGTTTTTAACCTAAGTCTTTAATTTTATAGCAGTTGAGTACATCAGTCTTTTCCTTTAAAGTTTATCATCTCTGTTTTCTTTTAACAAATTCTAACTTGAGCAACTAAACGTATTTCTCCTGAATGTTTTAATGTTCTCCCATTCAAATTTAAACGTTTAAACGTCTTGGGATTGATTTTTGTGTATCACATATGAGAAACAAATCAATTCCTTTTTTGTCCGTGTTGTTAAACATTGTTCTGCCAGCATTATTGAATACTCTCTCATTTCCCCTCTGATCTGAGAAATGCCAGATTTTTTCATAAATTGTTTCCATCAATGTGTGAATTAGCTGTGAGGGACTCTCTTTAGTTTCCTGGCCAAACCATCTCTATGTTAATATATCACACTTATCTTAATTAGTAGAGCTTTATAACTTTTTCCTGCAGTTTAAGTAAATCTCTCCAATTTATTCTTTTGCTTTAGAAAATTTTGCCTCTTCTCAGGACTCTGATCTTTGGTGCATAGAATCACCTTGCCAAGTTCAACACAAAATATCATGTTAAACTTTAATTAGAATTCTATGCAAATTTTAAGTTATAAAATTTTATAATTTCTCTACAAGAACTTGCGCAGTTTTATGAGTTTTTGGCGGGGTTGCTATTATAAATAGTAAAATTTTCTGTTTGTTGTTCATGTTAATAAGTGAAATTGATTCATTTACAATTGACAATTGAACAACATGGGTTTGAACAGTGTAGGTTTACTTATATGTGGATATTTTCCAATAAATACATTGGCCTGTTTTTTGGAGACTTTCTATAATTTGAAAAAAAATTTTTTTCCAGTTTATTGTAAGACTATAATATACGATACATATAACATACAAAACGTGTGAATTTACTGTTTATGTTATTAGTAAGTCTTCTTATAAACAGTAGGCTATTAATAGTTAAGTTTTGGGGAAGTCAAAAGTTATACATGGATTTTTGACTGCACAGGGTGTCAATGCCCCTAACCTCCACATTTTCCAAGGGTCAGCTGTACATTGATTCTGTTTCCAGTATAAACTCTTATTAATCCTAATATTTTTTCTATACACTCTTTGGCTTTTCTGTATAGATAATCAGCTATGTCATCTAAATAATAACAATATTCATTCTTAATCCTTTTATTTATTTTTTCTTGCTTTGTTCCCCTGGCTATCATCTCTAAGAGAATGTTAAATAGAAGTTGTGATAGTGGGAATGATTGTGTTTTTTCCTGATTCTGAAGAAAATGTTCATAGCATTTTGAAATTAAGAAAAATGATAGCTCCAAGGCCTTTGTAGAGTCCCTTTATCAGTAAGGCTCATCTCCTTCTATTCATAATTGGATAAAAGTTTTAATCATGAATGGATTCTAAATTTTGTTAAATAGTTTCCCTGAATCTATAGAAAATATTGTATGTTTTTTCTCCTTTAAAATATTATTGGTGTGAAAAAGCACTCATGCAAAAACATTCAATTATTTGCTGAAGTATTCTTGGATGATACAGATGCGAAGTGAGTCAGTATCCAAGCAGGAAGATATAGGACCATTCCAGATATTGCAAGAAAAGGAAATTTTAAAAGGGCATTAAATTTGTTACAAAGTTATTGATGAGTTAGAGGAGCACAAAAGGCAATTAGCTACCTAATGAAGGTAAATGAAGACCAAAGAAGCAAGACTTTATAAAGTGTTATTTAAGACCCAGGATAGTACAGTTTGGAGGCTGCTGCAATTGGAAAGGAATTAGCCAAATCTTTAAGCTACTCATATGTGGTTGCCACTGTCCAGCTGAAGTTGTCCCTGCTGGAGGGCTGCCAGGAAGGAGGGACTGATCACTCTTCCATCCTTCTCATCTTCCCACTTCTTGTCAGTGTCTCACAGTAGCAGAAACGAACAGGGAGCCATATGTCAAGGAAGCTATGAGATATTGTTCATGGGCTTCTAGTCCCAGAGGTACAGAAAAAGAGTGGAGCACAGGGAGGACTTATATTTCATGAGTATCAAGATTTATGCTATCCTGATAAATGAGCCAAGATATGTTCTTTCTTCTTCTATTCCCTGGATGAGTTTATGAACATGGAACTATTTGTTTATTGAGTATTTGGTAGAACCAGCTGATAAACCACCTGGTCCTAGTGTTCTCTTTTTTGAAAGATTTTAAACTACCAATTGAAGGTTTAACTATTGATTCACTAATGAATTTCTATTGCTATAATGTAACAAAAGATATGGACAATTTAGCTATTGTTCTGACTTATTCTCTATCTCACCCTTTTGGTATCCTAATTTTTTCAATTGTTTTAATCCATTTTCCCTGTATTTTCTGTGCTTCTGAACACAATTTCATGTATCTAAAATATTCCTTAATATTTATGAACTCACAACGCTCAAACTTTATAGATATATCTAAACTTCCATATATGATGAAAGAGGGTGCATTGACTAAATGTGAGAGATCAAATAGGATGTGAATACAGCTGTGAGCAGGACTGGCGTCACGCACAAGACCTGGGTGCTTGCACAGGGCCCTATACTTAGAAGGTCCCGGTTTTGGTTTATTGTCTGCTGTTGCTATCTTGAAATTCTTTATAAATTTTGAAAAAGGAGTTCCACATTTTCATTTTACATTGGGCCCTGAAAACTATGTAGCTGGTCTTGTTACGAGTATCAGAGCTTAGGTTTGGAGTTAAACTTTCTTTTTCTTTTTTTTGGTAATTGCTAAAAATGCTCATTAACTATAAGTATTCTTCTAAGGCCTTATTAAAAACATAATTCAAATATTCTTTAAGAGGGGAATCAGAGTATTGGTTTAGGAAACCCAGGTTGACAATTTAATAAAGGGGAAATGGGCTTAAAATTAGATTGTTCCACAAAGTCGGGGAGAAACAGAATTTTCTTTTGAAAATTGAGTAACTGTGATCCTCAGTGCATTTTTATAGGATTTTACTGCAGAATTAATTTAGGTCAACTGGCAGTTAATGATTATGTCCACAAGTTAAAATAAGTTTTAAATAGCTTTGATTGCAAATGTAATAGGCCAAAACTTTATTTAATTTGAGTATTCTAATCAATCTTTTTATATATAGATGGATGATGGCCAAAAGGGCTTAGCATCTATCAAATATGAGATAGTTCTTTGGTTAAAGGTCTCTTAAAGAGCCAGTTTATGCATTGCCAATTAAGGCCTGTAGTTTTTTAAAAAATTGAAGTGTAGATGATATACAATCTTATATAACTTTCAAGTATACAACATAAGTGGTTCCCTAGTTACCCACATTATAGAATCCTCACCTTAACTAGGGCAGTTACTGTCAACATAGGAAAATGTTACAGAATCATTGGCTGTATTCTTCATGCTGTACTACCATCCCTGTGACCAACTGATATTTTGATTGAGAATTTTGTGCCCCTTTATCCCCCTCATGACCCCACCCATCAACCTCAACACCTCTTCCACAGTAACCACCAGACACTTCTCACATCTATAAGCCTACTACAATTTTGTTAATTTTATTTGTTTTTGTTTTTAGAATCCACAAATAAGTGAACTCATATGGTATTTGTCTTTCTTTGCCTGGCTTATTTCACTGAGCACAATACATACCCTCTAGGTTCATCCATGTTGTCACAAATGGAAGGATTTCTTTCTTTTTTATGGCTGAATAATATCCATTGTGTATATGTATTGTACCACATATTTAGCCATTCATCTATTGAAAAACTGGTTACTTCCACATCTTGACTATTGTAAGTAATGCAGCAATAGACATGGGGTGCATATATCTTTCAAATTGGGGATTTTTTTTTCTTCAGGTAAATTCCTAGAAGTGGAACTACTGGGTTATATAGTATTTCTATTTTTGGTTTTTTGAGGAAACTCTATATTGCTTTCCACAGGGCTGTACCAATTTACAATCCCATCAACAGTATTGGAGGATTCCCTTTTCTCCACATTCTCACCAATACTTATATTTCTTGTCTTTTGGAAAGTGGCCATTCCAACAGGTGTGAGATGATAGCTCATCATAGTACTGATTTGCATTTCCCTTATGGTAAGCAATGTGGAGCCATCTGTATTTCTTCTTTGGAAAGATGTCTGTTCAGGTCCTCTACCCACTTTTTAATTGTTTTTGTTTGTTTGTTTGTTTGTTTTGGTGTTCAGGCATATGAGCTCTTTATATATTTGGATGTTAACCCCATATCAGATAAATCATCTATGAATATATTCTCTCTTACTGTAGGATGATTTTTGTTTTGTGATGGTGTTTGTTGTACAGAGGTTTCTAGTTTGTTATAGTCCCACTCATTCATTTTTTATTTTGTTTCCCTTGCTCAGGGAGATGTGTCCAGAAAAAAATTGTTCATGCTTATGTTCAAGACATTTTTGCCCATGTTTTCTTCTAAGAGTTTTATGGTTTCATGTCTTACATTTGGGTCTTTAATCTATTTCTGTACTTTTTTGTATAGAGTTTGACAGTAATCCAATTTCACTCTCTTGTATGTAGCTGTACATTTTTCCCAACACCAGTTATTGAAGAGACTGGCTTTTTCCCATTGTGTATTCATGGGTTCTTTATTAATTGACCGTATATGTGTGGGTTTATATCTGGGCTCTTTATTTTGTTCCATTAATCTATGGGTCTGTTCTTCTGCCTATATACTATTGTTTTGATTACTGAAGCTTTGTCATAAAGCTTGAAATCAGGAAGTGTTAATACCCCCAGCTTTGTTCTTCTTTTTCAAAATTGTTTTGGCTATTTAAGGCCTTATGAATTTTAGGATTATATGCTCTAGCTCATTAAAAAATGCCATTGGTATTTTGATAGGGATTGCTTTGAATCTGTAAGTTGCTTTAGGCAGGATAGCCATTTTGACTCTGTTAATTCTTCTTATCCATGAGCATGGAATAGATTTCCATTTATTTGTGTCATCTTTCATTTCTCTTTTCAGTGTCTTATAGTTTTCAGAATACAAGTCTTTCACCTCCTTGGTTAGGTTTATTCCTAGGTATTTTATTCTTTTTGATGCAATTATAAGTGAATTATTTTCCTGATTTATTTTTCTGCTAGTTTGTTGTTAGTGTATAGGAAAGCAACAGATTTCTGTGTATTAAATTTGTATCCTGCAAAGTTGCTGAATCCAATTATTAGTTCTGTTTTTTTGTTGGAGTTCTTAGAGTTTTCTATATATAGTTTGTCATCTTCAAATAGTGATGCAGTTTGCAAATAGTTTTTATCCCTTTATCTTGTCTGATTGCCATGGCTAGGACCTCTAGTACTATGTTGAATAAAAGTGGTGAGAGTGGACAACCTTGTCTTGTTCCTGATCTTAGAGGAAAAGAGTTTTTATCATGAATGAATGTTGAATTTTGTCAAATGCTTTTTTAGCATCTATTGAGATGATCATATTGTTTTTATCCTTTTTTGTTAATGTGGTGTGTCACATTGATTGGTTTACGAATAGTGTACCATACTTTCATCCCTGGAATAAATCCCCTTGGTCATGATGGGTGATCAATCCTTTTGATGTATTTCTGATTTCAGTTTGCTAACATTTTGTTGAGGATTTTTGCATCTATGTTCATCAGAGATATTGGTCTATAATTTTCTTGTGTTGTAGTGTCTTTGTCTGGTCTTGGTGTCAGAGTGATGCTAGCCTCATAGAATGAATAAAACCTGTACTTTTATAACATTTTTTGACATTGCCATAGTGGCCAACTATGTGATAGAGTTATTCCATCTCATAGATGACCTAAGAGACCCCATCCAATATTTTAAATTTAAAACTTTAGAGAATATAAGGAATTTGATGAGTTACATATGATAAACTCCTGGGAGTCTTCTCTCATATTTGGTTCACATTAGACCTGATCAAACAAGGTTTTGTTTGGTTTTCACCTTATTTAGGTATGCTAGGCTTATCTCTATGTTAGCTTTGCTCAAACCCAGAAAAACAGTACATAACCAACACATTCCTGGGAGGTTCTCTCTCAGAAACCAAAGTAAAAATCCCAGAAGATTTTCTAGATGTCTGTAAGTCCTGGAGAGGGTTAAGAGGCCCTCGTTCCATTTCAACTTCCTTAATTTGGCAAGTTCAAATATTCATGCTATTTTATATTATTATTGCTTTTAATTTTTGTAGGAAAAGTCCTGGGGGAGAAACCTCATCTGTAAACTAACCCTAGGGCCTTTGAGCAATCTAACAAGATTCCAAGACCCCAGTTTTGATGGTATTACAGTACACCTTGTTAAAGATATAGGTGGAAGAATTTGGGGGCTGGTGAGCATATCCCAGATAGCTAGATTACAATTCTGGAATGAGAAAATGATAAAGTCTGCCCCAAATAAAGGCAAAAATCCCTTTTCTGAGAAGTGAAGTTGCTAGAAGCAAATTAAAGTGCTAAAAATATCTTCCTAGATACCTAGATTCACAATTGCCTGTTGCCCTAGCTCCAATTAAAGATGTCCCGAGGTACTTGAGAGAGGGATTTATGATATTAAGATAGCCAACATTTGCTGAGAGAATTATATGAGTACACATTATTATTTATATGTTATAGTTCTTAATTCTCTTCATAACTCATGAAAGAGATACAATAATTATTCTAATTTTAATGAAAGAGAATCATAGGCTTAGAAAGTTTCAGTTTACAAAGTCAGTGAGGGGCAGAATCAAGACTCAAACCAAATCTCTGGTGTTACAACATGGCTGCTACTTCAGCAGTCTTACTACATACTTTTTACTTCAGTGGGAAGAGAATCTTCTCCAAGGTACTGAAGGGCAGTCAGAGCATTTCAAGCAGTGAGGTCACAGATGGCAAGAGGCATGCAGAGTACTTGATATCATGCTTGACAGGTCCCCTGACAGATGCTGGTATTTCTTATCATCGTGGAAACTAGAATGTGCTGGATAAGAGGTTAGGTGTTAAATCCTAAATTCTGGTTTGTAACGCAGCTCTAATTTGTTGTGTGACTTTCAGAAAGTTTCGCTTTCTTTACCTGTAAAATGGGGATGATAACACCCCCAGGCTGAAGCGTTGTTGTGGTAATCAGATAGGATGGTGCTGTACTTAGCACTCCACCTGGCACACCAAAAAATGCTCAAGAAATGGTACTTATTGTTGAATTTATTCCTGTTGTTCTTGTTGCTTTTAATACTGGAACCACCAAGTCAATGTTGGTGCTTTTAAAATCATTGACATCAGAAGCCACAGAGTAAACAAATCATACCGAGAGGTACAGGTGTGATCCTCTGAAGAAGCTAAGCCATAGCTCAGCAAGCCACCAAGCAGTGCAATCAGAAACAAGCAGTAAGAAGCCTAAAGCCATCAGAAAGTATGAGTTTCCTGGCACCCTGCCAGAGGAAGAAAGGGGACGTGAGAGATTTGGGGCGCCAATTATTGCCGAGTGGGTACTCAGAGTGCAGACCATTTTCACTGTCATTGCATTTTTTAATCAATGTCCTTGATGGTCTTCCTCTAAGCTCCTGTGCCATTCAGATCTAAAAGCTCCATACCTGTTTTAATTGAATTGTTCTGCCTTCCCAGTTGTCTCCTTCCAGCTCAGAAAGCAATCACCTAGTAATATCATAGGATGCAAAAAACCTTTCTCCAATTTTACAAAATTGCAGGTAATTCTGTTATTCAATTAAGATAATGTCTTTTTCTGAGCATAACGTCCTGTCTTAAACCGAAATGCTAAATAGACTGTAGACATAGAAAAAGGAGAGAAGAGTAGTGTGCCCATGGTTTCTCTATTCTTATATTAGGGAATAATATCTCCAGAATTTTCTGGCGTGCCTGTCCATTTGAGCCACAGAGTCAGTTTCCATTGTTTCAAAGAACGTAAGACATCACCACCAAAATTACCTCCATATCTTTATAAATATTGCAAAATCTGTCATGTAATGTCATCTTAGTAAAACCTATATTGCCTTTTGAGAAGATTTCATTTCATGTTTAATGAGTTTTAGAACCCTTCATGGGTAGAATTTGTATTAATAGAGAGATTTCACATATTTTATTCCATCATTGACCAAAGGAATGATTTGCTTTCCAAGGTTAATTATCTCTAACTTCTAAAAATATTTCTTGGTTAATATAATGATTTCAATTCTGTTTGTTTAAAAAGCCACATGGTAACAAAATTTCAATACATTGTGCATATATATAGTTCTGGTTGTGAGCTGGAGAATGTGATTTCCTTTAATATTATAGTTTTCTATTGTAGTTTCATGCTATAATTTTCCCTAGCAATAAATAATGTACTTCTATTGAATTCAAAATTACAGTAAATGTGCTCTGTGCAGATAATTTAACATCTGTAAATTCCCAAGCTTTACAATTGTAGATTGCATATCTCAGAGGCTTAAGAATCTGAATTATATTGCAAAAAAATGAGCTCAAGACTGATTGCAAATGTGTATCTATTAACATAGCCACAGTTTTTTTTTTTACCTCATTGAATAGATGGATCCCAGCCTAAGGCATTCAATAACCACAGCCGTATGTTGGACTGAGCAGGTTAAGATCTTAAAAAAAATAAACTAAAATCATAGCTAACATTCTTCCCTGGGGATTGAGAAGGGAGGGTCTATCAGTAGTAAACCTAATGGTAGATACTAGGGAAGAACACTTTGGAATATAACCCCAGGCTGAGCAGTGCTGGAGGAGTGAATAAAGACTGAAGCAGAACCAGGAAACCCGGACAGAACCACACATCCTGTGCACCCTCCCACCTCCCCCACCAAATCATGCAGCTACAGAGAAGAGGAGCTATATTTAAAAAGGAAAACTGATAAAATAGGCAAACAGAATTGACCTCCTTCCCAATCTTTCACTTTTTCACACTTTCAGAAGTGATACTAGAAATATTTGAATTATTTTATTATAATTGAATGATTATACTGTGAATATTTCTACTGTGAAGATTGATTTTATTTATCCAGCTACCCAAATAGTGTTCTATTTATATAGCAAGAATCAAAACATATGAGGGCTGGAAGGTTATTTAGAAATCATTTAAATTTTATTAAAGATGCATTGTATGAGTGATGAGGATATTGGAGAAAGTATGTTCCTAGCCAAGGGCCAAGGCCATGGGCAGGCCCTCCAGACCACTGATGCCCTGGGCGCTGCCGCAGCCACTCCTGGAACGGTGTGCCCACAGAGCAGTGTTCTGAGCCTTCCCAAAATACTGAAGGGGGCGTCTTCCAGGGATGCTCAGACTACAGTTTTTGAAAATGGATGAGACCTAGAGCAAGGGCACACCTGAAGTGTTGAAAATAAAATTTGTAGAGACATCTGTGGGATCACTGCTTCCTTTCAGTCTCTTGCCTGACTCATCTCATAGGTTCGGGTCTGGAAACAGCCTATGGAGGGGGATCAAATATACGTAAAGGGAAATGCCCTACCAAATAGCAATTTCTTCTCCTAAGATCTGGGTTTGGTCACAGATTGGCCGGGCTGACTCAGTTTATAGGGTTCCAGCTCTAATACCTTTTTCTCTTCTGATTGTGGCCAGGTTTTTATAAGAACAAACTACTCCGTCGTTAGCCAAGGAAATTGTGGGTAGTTGTGACCAAGATTTGGAGGAGGGGATTGTGATGCTTGTTTGTTTTGGGGGGCTGATTTACCATACATTTCCTTGTTGGAGCGTCCTACTTTCCTCCGCATGTACAGTCGTATAAGGTATTAGGAGTAGGAGTCATCCTGTCTAATTTTCAACTGAGGCATCAATAAAATAGACGGCGGATATTAAAATAACCGAGGCGCATCCTTCTGGGCAGAATTTGCCAAGAAAGTGTTTGAGAACTGATTCACATTCTTTAACTTCTTTGCCAACTTCAAATGTGAAAGGGTTGAGAGCAGGAAACGGGGGAGAGTCTATGCGAGGTTTGTAGAGGGAGTGTTACACCGTGAGTCCCCCCACGCCTACCAAACCCAGAGGGCGGGGCGGGGAGCGGACCTCCAGCCCCATATTCAGTGAGCAAGGGGCAGCGCAGAGGGCTTGATTTGTCGGCTTCAGAAGCTCTAAGTGGCCCGTGCCACAGAACGGAGGGGCTGCACTGAGGCCCACCCGAGTTTATCAGGACAGAGAATCTGTGACGTGCTCATGTGACAGCCGTGTTGGAGAGAGATGGGGGAGACCCAAAGCAAGCTGGTCTGTGGCAGACTGAAGTCCTCTCCTAGAGGAATTCTCCTGGATAGCATCTCTATTTGGACAACTAAGGAACCAGGAAGAAAGACAGGGTGTTAACTAGAGGACCTATTCCATCCCCTATCAGGAGAGGGGCCTCCGATGACCCCAAAGAAGCTTCCAGTGGGGAAGGAACCTGCCTGAAACTTCCATTAAGCCCAGAGAGTGTCTCCCCTCCCCCACGCCCACTTCCCACACCCGAGGGGCTGCGACCCCAGTCAGCACGGATGGCAGGAGCAGAGCAAGAGCTGAAGAAGCCACAGCGGACAGACACCTCTTCCTAAGGGGCAGGTTCTTGTCTCTGCGGGTTGTAGCTGAAAGAGGGGAATGCTCACCACAAATAAGTCTAGGAGTGTTGATAGATATATTCGGCTGGACATTTTTAATGTATAAACTGAGACTGTTTCTGTGACTTTAAGTGATGGTTGAATTTTCTGTTACCTAAGAGTAAGAGGTCATGAAACTGCCAAAGGTCTTGTCTGAAAATAGGGAAAGACAGCTTCCACTGAAAGAATTTGGAAAC
Source organism: Phataginus tricuspis (assembly GCA_029783875.1). NCBI lineage: Eukaryota > Metazoa > Chordata > Mammalia > Pholidota > Manidae > Phataginus > Phataginus tricuspis. The sequence goes on from JAQQAC010008864.1 coordinate 17,236,790, forward strand.
AACGGTGGAAAATAAAAAGGAAGTCCTTAGTCACGCTTGGCCAAGATACTCTTCCAGAAAGTGATCTTCCCTCGTCATGAAAGACCTTTCTGGGCTCCCGGCTTTGCAGCTCCCCTCAGCCAGAGTGACAGTCTTGTCATTTGACTGCCTGTGTGTCCAGGATCTATCCAGTCTTTAGCTAGAAGACTCTGAAGTCATTTTACTCTATTTACTCTGGGACTCAGTGTCCAGTTATTCTTGCTGCCATTTGGCCATAATTTCGAGACCCCCTCTTCTGCTTATGTACCTTGTCTTTGAAATCCATCTTATATTGCTGGAGGTATCAGTTGCCGGGCTTCAGTGTGTGTGTGCACAGGCACATGCGTGCGTCCACGTACACACACACACAGACGTCTTTTGTTTGTTTTGGTCCCTGACTTTAATAATCTGCTGATTTATCTGGCTGCTTGTTTCTTTCGGGAGTAAGGCACTAACAAGTTAATGGTGATCTCATGGGTTGGGAGCGGTGTTCAGCATGTAATGAGAACGTTTGGGAGGTGATGGCCTTCTGCACGGAGGACACCAGCTCTCAGCAAATGCAGGGCTTTTCTCTTGGGTTGCAGCTTCTTTAGAGCAGTGGTTCCGTGATAGTTCTCAAACTATGGCTGCATCCGAATTACGTGGAGGGCCTGGTAATACAGAGAGCTGAGCCTCAACCCCCAAAGTCTGCTACTCAGTAGGTCCAGAGAAAGACCTGGGAGAATCTGCTTTTCTATGAGGTTCCAGGTGATTTTGTTAGTCTTGGTTTTGTTAGTCTTTCGAAACCACAATTTCGAAACTGCTGCTTTAGTGCAGTTTCTCTGCCTTGACACTATTGACATTTTGTGTGAGAGAATATTCTTTGCTGGGTGCGGCTGGCCTGTGCATTTATAGGATACTTAGTAGCACCCTGGGTCTCTGCCCTCTGGATGCCAGAACCAAATGTGTCTTGAGACATTGCCAAAGGTCCCCTATTGGTCAAATCACCCTGACTGAGAGCTGCTAACTGCCTGAAGGAGTTCTGTTTCCTGCCTGGAAAATAAAGGAGCCTGTAATGAGGACCTCAGGAGTCTTCTCTTTCAGCTGGGAGAGTCTATTTAATTCCCTTACTTTCTGTATTCCCTTTCACCAATACCACCCCACTCTCCATTTTTATCTGTAAATCTCTCCAAGAATGAGAGAAGAGGGCCAGGTTCCTGGGAAGAGAATCCAGGGGTCTAACTGACCTGACCGATTTTCAGCCTATCCTCCCGTTTGCAGCTTTGCTCTGAAGTTCTGCTTTCAGAAATACCGACTGCCCTAAAATTTGAGTCTGTCTCAGGTTCAGCAGAGCTAAGCAGCTTCCTCTCCTAAAAACTCACAATTCTGTTTTTCTCTCTGACCTGCTAAGCCAATTACTCTCCATCCGTCTGCTTCCCTGAGTCCAAAGCTTTGTTGACATCGTCCATTTGCTGTTATCTGCTCTCCCATTCTCTTTGTTTTTGTAAATTTATGCTCTTTTATGCATTTATCTTCATTTGGGAGTCTTACAGAGGAGCAATAATAAACATGTGTGTTTAATCTGCTGTGGATAGCCAGAATCCCCAGCTGCTTTTTTGAAATTAAGTTTTGGTAAGAGGGAGGGTGGAAAGGGCGTAAAAGTATGTGAGCTGGGGAAACGTTACTAAAGATTTTAGTTAAAGATGAAGGACAGACACGTGAATGCACAAGATACATTCTTTTTCATATTTGTTTTTTTTGCCTAAAGCTCTGATTGCCATACTCTGTTATCATCTGTTCAATAAAAACAACATTTGAAGTGGAAAATACAGCCCTGAAGAGACTCAGAAATGTAGGAATCCCCACAACAGATATCTCTGAGCAAAACAGTATTTATTAGAATCTTTTACCCATTGCAAATATATACCTATGTTGGGTTATGATTCCTCGCTTATGAATACAAAGACTAAAGGTTTGAGCTTTATCCACAAAATCAAAGCCATATTTTCTTAGAATTAGACTTGCTCTCTACTTTGAAAATAACACTGGCACTAATCCAAGTAGCTTAAATGTGAGTTCAAAGCCCCTTGAAGAATTTGGAGGGTTTTTTTTTTTGTTTATTGTTGCTATTAATATCCTAGTTAGTGGAACCGCTTGGCCGCTTTTCCCAATTATTAACAATCTGAAATCTGAATGCAATCTGAAAGTGTTATTTAGGTATTGGTTATACTCTCTCATGTATAACTCCTCTTACCGCTGAGAGAGAGCCCGACTCGTGACTTTTGGGGATCAGATGGGATTTAGCTGTAAGTAACCAAAGGGGATATTGAATTTAAATTCAAAAATTAAAATAAATAATTAAACTTCAAAATGACAAATGGACATTTTTCACAGATAAATACTTGGTTCTTGGAAAATTACAGAATCCTTCAGGAGCAAATTTCTCGCACTCGAGGAATTGTGAAAATGTCGCAGCTAAAATGGACTAAGTATCATATGAATAAAACTTTGACCTTCCATTTGAACTCTTTTGAGTTTTCTACAGGTATGGTTTATGGGACAAGTGCTTTCCCGCTATTTCTATGAACGATCGGTGTTTTTTTACACTAGCACCATAAAAAATTATTGGTTAGCCCATATTCATTAACTGCAAATTGGTATTTCTACCAATTATGACTTATTTGAATCCCCATATATGGACAGATCACAAGGTTCCTGCCAAAATTGTGTAGTATATTGTAAAGCTAACAGACACTGAGAAATAATCAGATGTTCCTGTTCTTGATTTTCACCACAATTCCTGTTGACTTACTACGGCGTGTTGTGTAACCTGAATGTGCTAAGATGGAAAGTCAACAGAAAATGTGAGAGGAGAAAGAAGAGGTCATAACTATATAACTATATCTCTATATAGATCTAGATATCAGAATAGATTAGAATAGATAGAATATTTGTATGTTATCTGTAAATATATGTGTATGATTTATAAGAATATATATATAACATATAAATTTATATATATCAAAAAAGTCAAATGCAGATGTAGTTTAGAGTACCAAAGAAAAGTGAGAATGGAGAAGGTATATGCGGGAATAATTGTCCTCAGAGCCCGTGAGATACGGTGGTGCATCACTGGATTAGGCATTCAAGGATCCAGTTATGTGACCTCAGGTATGAATCATCTGGCATGTGGGAAATTACAATTTTTTCTCTCTAAAATGCACATAAGACCTGTCTTTCCTAATTCTCAAGAGGTTTATGAGGATTTATTGAGATGATATATGTGAAATCATTTTATAATCTAAATATGTTACGTGAGTGTAAGTTGTTGACAAGAATAGAATCATAGAAAGATGAAACTGGTTATACCCCCGAGACACTGGTCGGTTCATTCACCTGCCTCAGCCATTCAGTACCGCATGCTTATCAGTATTTCCTTTTATTTCCTTTGATGGTATTTCAACTACCTCCAAACATTGAAAAATTCTATTCATTAAAACCAGGCATAGTACTTTTTTAGTGTGAAATAGTTCTGAAAGCAATCTTAAATTATTTCAAAATAATCTACCATGTAAGTGGGATTTTTCTTGCACATATGGTATTAGTTAATTTCATAAAGATGAGCTCCCCAAAGTAGGACGGGCTTTGAGAACTTTGTGGGTTCTTTGAAAGCAAATATGAAGGCGTGGGTATATGTGCTAAGGAATGACTTCCCGGGAAGAAGGTCCATATCTTTAGACACATTCTCAAAAAGATGAGAAGAATGAGGAATTCTGAGAAGAAGGAAGGAAAAGAAGATCTGAGAAAAAAGAAAGAGAGAAGAGAAAAGGAATAGAAACTTGAACCCATTGCTGGGAAGAGTGCTATGGTTGTCGGTACCCGTCCAGAAGGACTGAGAACATGTCTTTTAATATGGGGTAAAAGGAATTAAAATTTAAAAATAATAATACATTCACTAAGGGCTTAGAATATCCTGACACTGTGATGTCAGCTTTCCTTCATGATATTACTAAACCACTCAACAATCCCATGAGGCAGGAGATAATCCACAGTTCTTTTTAGGAAATGCTTGGGCCCAAGTACGCTCTGTTAAGGTGTGTACACTGGGGCCAGAGTTTGAAATTCAGAATTTTTAATTTTTTAGAAAGATCAGTTGATGCCATTACCATATATTAAACAACACGCAAGGGAATCTGAGAGAGTGCCTCATAATCTTAATGGGATAAATAAAAGTTTTAAAGAGCTTCCCGAGAGTTCATTCCATACAGGTCAGTTTTTGATGCCAAATGAGTTATGATGAAGCACGTGATTTTCATAGCTTTTAGGATTTGGGAATTGCAGATAGGATCCTAACCCTGTACTGGTGTCATACCCATTCAATAAATGAGAAAATGGCTTCAGGAAGGAAGTCACTGCCCTGTTTCGCACAGCCAGCAGGTGACAGAGCAGACTGCACACCCAGGCCTTCTGACTCCAGGACTAGGATAATTTAAGAAGTCAATGTAGATGGACTAATGAGAAACCCTAAGAGACACGATTTGGTTTTACTTCACAGCTTCCACCAGCTATCTGCCTTACTGTTCTTACTGTTTCTGCGGGCTGTCATTTTCCCTAGCAACCTTAAGCGACTAAATAACGAGGGAGTGGGCGAAGGAAGACAGCAGAGTCCGACCCTCCCCTACAATCCCGAAATGCTGATGGGAAGGCTGACAGTCCAGCCTAGATAGATGAATTGGTGGCTAGCCCACGAGCATCTTCCCAAGAAGAATCAGAAAAAGCTCGGCAAATATTCATGAAATTCATATTTCTTGAAGACCTACTGTGTGGTAGGTACTATTTCAGGCACTATTCTAGTATGTGGAAGTCTTTATTGTGTTGACGTACAAGTAACCAAATAATCAGAGTACATATTTCACACCTTTACTTAAAATTTGATAAGAGTCCAGATGGTAAGACAGGTTCTCCTCAGCTAATAGTCTCTTAGACGAACACTGATCTCAACTCAAGGAGAGACGCTTTCGTGGGAAACCAAAAGAATGAAAGATTCCTTGAGCTACTGTGTTCCTTTTGCTCTATGATCATTCAACCAAGTTACTCATTATGCACTCAAAATACTTGGAAAGGAGGAACAAGGGGGAAGAAAATGGTTTCCCTGGTCCAAAGGAACCACGAAGGCACACTGGGGATTACTGACAGGGACTCAGCGGAGAGGACTCAGCCGAGCCATGAGCAAGGCAAGGCTGGGGAGGGGGTCCAGGTGGGTCAGGCACGGACAGAAATGGAAGACATACACGGGGGGCTGGCCTCAAGCTGGGGGAACAGGGGGCACAGGTTGGGCTGCTGGTGGTTCACAGCATCGGGGACCAGCAGAGATGGGAGATAGAGACGGACGCCCGGTGAGGTTCTCTGCCCAAGGCCAGAGTGCAGGTTGAGACAACCGGCTGGTGTGGAAGGCTGGGAGTCGGGAATTTTTTTTCATGGTCCATCAAAACAATAAAAGCAGCAGGAACATGTGACGTGATACAAGACTCCATGTAACTGCGATGTCAGACGGGTTAACATAACCGCAAAGTCTTCATTCTAGATATTTTATGGGACGAATGATTTTGTCAAGAAGCTGGTAACCTAAGAGCCACTCGTGACATCCTCCCTCTATTAAAATGAGTTGTGAATTACAAGCAATCAATGGAAAACAGAAATTTTAAAGAATTGTGGGCCACAAATACCCGAGTCAACATTCCCATAAATCATGGAGACTGCTGCTAAGACCCACTAGGTGGCAGTGTGGTAGTGATTTGCTGGTAAACACAGAAAATGGAACAGCTACAGTTGAATCTCCAGCGACTAGTTTTTTCCCGACATTTGGAAGTTTACAATAGAAAATGTTAATGGAATAATAGATGGAAAGTCAAACAATGACTATCATATGAACAGTCACTGACATAAAATCAGTTTTACAAATAGTTAACAATGGAGCATTTTATAAAAAGTCAAAACAGCAAAGTATTATATACTATGTTCTTAAATTATCTTTCTGCTAGGTGAATGTTAGACATATCCAAAATATAGACAGGTGAGAGAATAGGACAATGGATACCACTTTCCCAATCCTTACAAAAGCCAGATTTACCTATCATACTTTAAGCATTTTCTGTCCCCAGGCCCCACCTCTTCACCAACCCACGTTCCCAGTTTCCTTTTGAGGTGCTACTGGAGACAAATCCCGGACACGTCACCTCATCTGACTATCGTACTTCACTCTATTGGTATTTCTCTGAAATTATAAACAGTGACACACTAACATTTTGCATTGTGAAATTTCCCTATTTTTCTTATTTTGGGGACCACCCCTTACAAGCTGTGTGACCTTGGACAAGTCACTTAACCCCTCTTGCTTCATTTTCCTTACTTGTAAAATGGGGTGGCAATAGTACTGACCTTTTAGGGTGATTGTGGGGCTTACAGGAGTACATAACAAGAATTCTTAGACTACCAGGGCACATGGTAAACACCATGTAATAATTTGCTCCCCAACCAGCATGTAAGGGAAAAGGGAAGGAACTGTGCCTTCTGGTTCATTTTATTAGTGCCTTTAAGTGCTGGATTTGCAGCATATGCTCAATCAATATTTAAATCAATGAGTGAATAAATAATTGGCTAAAATATGATGGTGCACATGACATGCATAAGGCATGACTTAATAAACACAATCTGGCATTTAACATTTGGAACCTTTTTTTATGAACATGCTTTTCATGTTTAAAAATAGGACATTTTAAGTATAAATAAACCTTTAAAATACTTCTTTACATTTTAGATTGATCAAGGCTATTAAACACTAAAATAATATTTAAGAACGATTAGTTGAATCTCAAAATACTGATTGAGAGTAGTAAATGGTAGATGTTTTTAGTTGGAACTTATCTTTGAGATAATTATTTATTATCCTCTTATAATATGTATGTATATATATATATATAAAACCATCTTATATATAATTTATATATATATATATATATATATATCCCTTTTATTTTCAGACTAGAAATCAGACCTTTAAATTCAGTGTTGTTGTTTTTTTTTCTTTTTAAAGATGTTGCTGCCCCAATTTGACAAAAGCCATTAGTATGATCCATTTGTCAAGTGTGGTTGATTTTGCTATTAAAAATGCACGAGGGATACTTTTGACATCTTATGTTTTTGTACGGGTGTATCAACTTGTACAATATTGAAGCATAACTATTTTTGGATTGGCTTCTTTACCATCAAAATATAAAATTTTATTCTTAGATTAGCACTTACTCCTTTTCAAATTATGAAGCATTTACTGAAACTGTTCATACCAATTTACTGTGTGCTTTCTTCCCCTTTGAAAGTATTTCTTTTTCTTTGAAGAAACTAGGTTAAAACTCCACTTATCAGGAGAATTAGGCTAGAAAGAAGAAAAATGATCTTTTAAATATATCAAGTAAATTCCTAAACTCAAAAGATCTGAACAGCATCCTTGAAAATAGCTGGAACTAAAATAACAAGTTACATTTTTGGAGAAAAATTTTTGGAACAGAAAAATGTTAACTCACGCACTAAACTTGCTGAGACAGAATCGCCTAATCTGGTCTGGGTGCATCCTACACATTAGAACCAGTCCTTTCCTTGTGTCCCACCGGATGCAGCCATGCAAACTTATCAAGCAGTCAGGGGCTTTGTTGTGGTTGGTGTTTTAAACTATAATCTTGCCATTTGAAGTTAAGTCTGTTGTTATTGCCATAAATGTCAATGTAGCCTTAAGTGAAATATTTCAGATGCACTTCATCCCGGGAGGATCGTATCCGTTCACAAACAAGAGTTGTACCAAGCAGGCTTTCAGTTTAGCAGAAATCTCGTTGCTGTTCATTTAGGATTTCTGTTTCTTTGTACTTTGGGTGCTGTTCAGTACTGAGATTATTCTTTAAATGTCATGGTTTAAGTGCCTCAAACTCAGTGTGTCCATTACTGAACTTGGCATTGTCTGTCCCTTCCCAGTGTTCCTGATTTCAGGGGATGGACCACATGTCCCCAGCTGTCCATCCAGATGCCCAGAAGGCGGGGTGTACTGCTTTTACTCACTCACTTACCATTGTTCAGACACCCAGTCCTTGAATTTGTTCCCCGTGTGTCTTCCTTTTGTGACTGAGGCTCTATGTGGGCAGGGATGTGGTCTATAAACTCAGGGGATGACACAGTCCCTGGTGCTCACTAAATATTCAGGAATGAATAAATAATGAATATTTATCTAATATATCCCCTCCTCTCCATTTCTGCCATCTTGACCCTAGTTTCAACATTCACAGTGTTATTGGAATTATTGCAATAACCTCTAATTTAGACCCTCTGACTACTCATATCTTGCCACAACTGCCTTAAATTTCATTTTTCTTTACTCCTGACCTTGTATTTTATGCTTAAATATTATTAGGCTAGTTATATCGCCTGGCATATGCCCTTATATTTCTTGCCTTTGTGACTTTGCCCATGATGTTTTTCTCTCCAGGAATGCCCAGGCATTTTTCTTTATTTGCAAACTTCTGTTCATCTTCATTTCTCAGTCCATGTGACACATTTTCCAGTAATTCTTTTCTGTAGTTGTATTAAATGCGCCTTTTCTTTTGTCCCATTATACCCTGTCCATTTCCCTGACTGAATCCTTATTCCCATTTTACCTGGTGCATTTCCCTACCTGAATGCATGTACCATACTAAGTTTTGTTCTTTATCTAGCTGGCTTTCCTTTTATGCTCATTTTGGGTATGATTTCTTTCATAGAAATTATAATAACTACAATGGTGCACAAAAGAAAGTTTATAAATATTTGTTAATTTGAGATGTGGATACTTGTGTTTTTTCTTTCAGTGGAATGGACAAACAAGAATTTATATTGCCACTAATTACAAACATATTTGCCACATTTTAGGTCCACTGAGTATAGCTGTATACATTGTGGACTGCACAACTCAGAGGATGGGTATTAATGCCACAGATTATGTTAATGTTCACTCTGTCTCTTGAGTTGTAAACTGTGCAAGTCACGCTACTCAGGCATCTGCCCTGACGGATACAGAGGAGACATTGCAGTCACTACTATTAACTGTAAGACAGTTACATTTTATATTGAAATCTACTTCGGGATTTTAAAAATAAAATCTACATTCATTAAACAAGTAATTCTGTGATCATTTCTCTGATACTATCTCTTTTCATAGGAAAACATTTGTTTTAGTATGATTTATTTCTTCCCAGTATGTACCTCATAATTTGTTAAATGCTTTACCTTCCTCTGCTGGACCATATCGTCATCTTCTTGATTGAATTTGAAACCCCTGGCCCATGAAATTTGTACAGATAGACAGACATAGGCCAACGCATTTCACTATGAAAACTAAGTGTTGGCTTGTAGAATGGTCATCTCCATCGAATGAATTAGTCAGTCTTTTAAATCAAAGGATAAAGAAGTGTTTATCCTGAAGAAAGCTTCCCATAAACAGCTATGATTAGTAACCTCCATATTCTAGAATTAGACTCACTTCCTGAATTTATCATTAAATTTCAAATTTATAGCTTTAAAAAAGAAAATTTGCTCTAGGAAATCAGAAAGATTAATTCTTAGAGAATTTAGGAATGAAAAAACATGAAACTCCATATTTGTATTAGCAAATTATAAATTAATCAGACAACTCTTTCAAGAAAATCAAACTATAAAAGTAGCCATTAGACTTAGGCATCTAAAAGATATCCAAATAAAAACTGAGTAAATAGTCAATGTGGCATAAGGCCTAATACAGACTTACTGAACTGATAATTGGTATTTGTAATCTGGATGGAATGGAATGGATGTTCTATTAATACTTATAATAACCACATATTGAGGGCTATGTATCAGGTACTATGCTAAATGTTAAGTACTTTAACATTTTACCATTTTAATACTAAAAAGAGTAATAATGCAAGAAAGGCAAAAGACATGAAAGTATAAATGAAGGGATAAGATTAACACTACATTCAGAAAATAAGGTTGTTTAAAAGAAATTCAAGAGAATTTCCTTTAAAATTCTTCAACTTGGTGAGAGAATTCAAAGTAGTGACTGGATGCAAAATAACTATACAAAATTCATTAGCTTTTACTAGGTACTAACACTAACCAGCTAAAAATAAAATGGTAAAAGTAATAATGGTAAAAACCAACCACAAAATAACTGGAAATAACTTAAGAAGAAATGTGAGAACTTGAAACCATATAGTTTTAGAATACTCTCTATTCTCTTATTCAAAAAATCTTTACTGAGTGCCTGCTACCCATTGGGCAAGTCTTCTAGGCCCTGGGACAAGTCAAAGAAGCCTCCTGATACAGGGAGCTCAGACTTTAGAGAGGCACTGATGGTTACATGTGTATATACGTGTTTATAACATATGTGTGCATATATGTGTATAACTTTACTTGGCCTGGCAACGTGTGCCTCTTCAGACATGACATGAGACAAGACCTGTATCAGGATGGAGTAGGCCTGGGAATGATCAGAGACAAGTTATGCCGGGCTGAGAAAACAGCAAAAGGAAAGACCTATAGGTAAGAAAACCTTAGCATGTTTAAGAAATAGAAAAAACAAACAAAAAAAAGAGCAAGCGAAGAGTGGTTGAGAATGAGGCTGAAGAGAGGCGGTCAGGGGCGGATCCGAGGGACTGGCTGGTGATGGAGGTGATGGGGCCTGATCGAGGCTTAGAAGCGTCTCTGTTTTGTGGAGAGTGGTTTATGAGGATATAAAAGTGGAAACAAGAAACCAGTTAGGAAGCTACTGCAAAGTCAAGAGAAAAATATGATGATGATTGGGCTAGGATGGTAGTGGAAAAACTGGAGCTGAGTTGATAGTGTTGGGGATGTTTTTAGGAGGTGGAATTGACAGCACTTGGATGTGAAAGGGAAAGGAGAGAGGAATGAAGTATGGTTCCTAGTTTTTTGTTTTGAAGGACTAAGGTCACAGGAAATGGTACCACTTACTGAGAAGGAAAAGACTTGGAGAAAATAGGAGCTGTGTTTTAGGCCTGTTAAGTTTGAGAGATACGTTACGTACTCAAATGGAGATGTTAGGAAGGCATGCATATACACGAATCTGGAGTACAAGTGAAAGGTCAGAGATGGAGCTATACATTTGGGAGTCATCAAAAACAGATACTCGTAAATCTGTGGATGGGATGTGATCATGCAGGGAAGGATTCCAGAGTAAAGATGGAGCCCAGGAAGATCCCTTGGGCAGGCTGACATTTAGAGTCAGCCAGAGGGGTTGCCAAAAAGGGGACTGAAGATGACGCCCCTCTAAGTGGTTGGAAAATAAAGTAGTGAGCAGAAAAGAAAAAATTGGATGTGACAACATGAAGGACATTTGTGATCGTGATATGAGTGGTCTGAGTGGAGATAGGAAGCCAAATTGGCTGAAAAGAAACCAGGAGTTAAGAAAATGTAAGCTGTGATGATTGACAGGATTTTAGAAAGCAGTGTCACTGGAAAGGGGAAAGAGAATTCGTTGAGGGGGACCTGAGGTCATGGGAGGCTGTCATGTTTATTTTGTTTGGAGAGAGATACTAGAGTATTGCTGTGAGCTGATATGGGGAAAACATCTTGGTGCGCTTGAGGGGAAAGGAGTCACACACTTGGAGGCACTGCTACAATTTCTTCCATTGTAACAGAAGACAGGGAAGAAAATAAAGGCCAGATGAAAGCAGCTGATAGACTTAGTGACTGGAACATAATCATTGTGCTTATTTCCTCAATAAAGTCCAAGACAGCCACATCAGGATGTGTGTGTGAGTGTGTGCGCGTACGTGTGTGTGTGTGTGCGTGTTAGGGGTGGCATGTTTGAGGAGTGGTAAGAAGGTGTGAAACAGCCTTCTAGTAGAGTAGGAAGGCAAACCTCTGGGGATGTGTATTAGGTTTTTGCCCTGGGTCTTCCTAGAGGTTTTTAGAATTAAAAAATATTTTAATGTATGCTTGATAAATGAAAAACAGTATTTGTTTTAAGTTACAAAGCACACATAATAAAAGTGTCCCACCATCCACTTAAGACCTAGACTTTAGAACTTGAACCACAGCTGCTCACATCCCTGTATACTCCTCCCTTACTCCATAGCTTTGTCTGCAGCCCAGAAATAACCAGGATTCTGAAATGTGTGTTGTGACCCAAACGTGAACTTGTGATGCAGTGCATCTTCACTCTGTCCTGCATGGCTGTTTCATGAATGATTACTAGCAATTATATTGTTGAGGAGACTTGCATCAATTAGCAGTTCTATTGAAAGCTGAGGATGGCATAGAATTCTGAGTAGCTCATGTTTAATTCCTTTAAAGTTGCACCATGAAAAAGGAGACTTATGAGAGATTATAAACAAAAGGAAAATAGATTTGAATAAAGCTTCCACATGCACTTGACTCACGTTTGAGTCACATCCAATATTGGAGAACAGGTGTGAGTCAGTCTATAAACTCTGGTGGCAGAATATATCACATTTATTTATTATTTTAAATCCACGTAAAATCTGCTCTAAGCTCCTGGCTGTACTGTTAGACAGGTGGGAAATTCAGTCTTTCTCATTAAGATTGCATAAGAATTAAGGAAGTGTATGTGGTACTAACTAAGGGAGATAGTTTCATCTCCAGCTCATTGTGGTCCTCTTATCATGCTTTGAACCTGTGGGCTCTCTGCTTCCATGCCACATGGATACTTCAAAGCCTGTGCTTGAGACCCCCAGCTGCAGTGGGACTGAAGGACAGCCAGACCCCTCTGTGGAGCTGCCATTTCTCTGGGGTTCTGTCCTAGAGCGATACTCAGGTTTCTGCAGACAGAAATCCACTCTTCCTTCTCTTTTGAAATCTTTCCACTTGTCTCTATTGATCTCAAAGGCGCTACTTTCTTTTTCTTCTACACCTGGAGCATTTATCATAATCACGGCAAGGAGTTTAGGTTTTTATGAAAGCGAGGAAAATTCTCTGATTTGAAGTGGCTTCTGCTTTCCATCCTGCCACAAATATCCTCTGAGTCAAAGGCGCCCAGCCCAGCCCACAGCTTGAAATTGGTGGTGGGAGGAAAGGGAAGGAGGGGAACACATTTAAACAAATTACTATCTCAAGGAATAATCCTGCAACACTTCTACATAATGCATGGGCATGTTATTAAAGAAAATGTTTTAAAAAGAAAAGAAAAAAATAAAAATAGGACAGAGGCCTACATGGCACCGGATTTTGATCTTGTGGGATTCTCTCCTGAGGAAGCATGGATGCCCCACCTAGCTCATAATCCTTCATCTTGTGCACGAGATGACTGAGTTCCAGAGGAATAATGTCAAGTAGAAATAGCAAAGAATTTGCACTTGGAAGAATTAAATTAGCTTCCCAATTTTGTTACTTTTTGTTCAATGATCTCGGGAAGTTATATGGTCTCTCTGAGATTCAACTTCTTCATCTGAAAAATGGGGATCATTATATTTACCGTCTAGGGCTTTGGGGAGACTTAAAGAGCTTACATGCACACATGATATCTTACCAGAGACTGGCACATAGAAAACACTCGATGCTGCTAGGTTCTTCCCCTTGCTTAAAGCCATATATACAATGGGTATATTACAGAATGATCCAGAATGAGAGCGCAGGTCCCCCCCTTCCATGCAATTCTTTTCATCCACGTCATCAATGTGGTCATGGGAGGAAAGCTGTGCACTCTGACCAGTCTGTATTAACAGCAGAATAATCTGTTACCAGCAGACAGACAGTATGGCTCAGTGTGAAAAAGGACAACATATTATTTATCAACCCTTTTCATTTAAAAGATTTATAATATTTGCAAAAGCACTTGGCAACACCAATCCCCTTTGTCTCTGAGCTGCAAGACATAGGCCAAGGCTTGACAGCAGCAAAGGGCCAGGCTTCTAGCTGCTATTTTCCTCAAATTGGCTTTCCTATTCCAAAGACAAGCCAAGCGGTCAGCAGGCAGTCAATTAGCAGCATTTGTCATGCTCCAGGGTGAAAGGAAATGAGGCCAAGGTTGTGCATTCTCTCCCCTTTCAGGTAGGTACATTCTAAAAAGGGAAAACTGGGTGCCCAAACCGATGGGTCCAGCCCTGATCCTGACCAAACAACCCTCCAGGGTGTCTGACCTGTCAACAGGATGAACATGCCGGGGACTGTGATAGCACAGCCCAAGCCGATCGCTATCAAGGAGACGATTCCATTAGTGGATCTTCCTGGTAGAGGACCACCTGTGTCCTGCTGAGGGAAGAGTAGTGCACTCATTCTTATTACCTGTTGTGGACTTAAGCAAATGGGATAAAAAATCATCAAATCATTCATTCACTCAACCAAATTATCGAACCTGGCAATATGAGATGTTTTCTGGTGTCCCTGCTTTACAGATGAGGAAACTGAGGTTCAGATTGCAAGGACCACACACAGCGCTAGAGCTGGGATTAGAAACCTGATTTGTCTGTGTTTAATCACTGGAAAATACTACCTTCAATAGCTCCAACCTAGGGCATGCTGCTTACCATATCCGGGAAATTTTTGTTCTAAAAAAGGAAACAGGAATACTAACTACAATTGTGCAGGACATCCTAGGTGAGTGGAGGTAATGTTTTTTATAACTGCTTCTGTGTTTGTGTATTTCCCACAAATAAAATAGGCATTGCATAGTGATTTCTATTCAGAAATATTCAGGAGAAAAATATATCGTAGTTTCCTACATGCTGCAAACTTATAGTCTACTGTGAGCATTTGCTCCGATATAGTTATTTCCTACCTGAAAATGTAGTGATCAGTCTTTCTACACTATGCAGTGTTCTTTAAGTGCTCTAAAATGCAAGCACATTGACTCCGAAGCTGGAAAGCTCATTATCTAAAATGCTGGTCATTGTCCACTTAGAGTGACACCCAAACATATAAAGTTGTTCACATTAATAATGGGGGAGCACCTGCCACCACCGTTCTTCACATCTGCCCACATGGCTGACAGAAAGCTCTCTGATGATTCTTTGGGTTTCTATGCCAGGAGGGAAAGATAACTGCTATAAAGTATGACCCTCTGAGGAAGAGATAGCATTTCCCGGTACTTATGTCAGAATCTGGATGTACTGCACTCTTTTTCA
The DNA here is from genome assembly GCA_029783875.1 of Phataginus tricuspis. NCBI lineage: Eukaryota > Metazoa > Chordata > Mammalia > Pholidota > Manidae > Phataginus > Phataginus tricuspis. The sequence goes on from JAQQAC010008864.1 coordinate 17,251,945, forward strand.
AATCCTAACTCCTCCACGAAAGATGTAAAATTTGCACATGGCTAGACAGTCCTATGGTGGACTTTGCACATTCGGGTTTCCAGCCACCTCATAATATGAGGCAATATTTACACTCATAAAAGTTCTATATAACTAAAGTGTCACAACTCAGCTACAAAATCCTGAATGTAAGTTGTAATGAAAACTTAACCGGACAATCAGATGCTTAACACCACCCACAGTGACTGTCAGACCAGCCTGAAGCAAACAACAAGTTGGGGAATGTCACCTTACAGTGCTACCAGCATGCACCATCTGCCACTTGCACTGAGCCCCTGAGTCCACAATTATACTTCTCCTTTCCAAATGCCTCCTTCAGAAAATAGATCTTCCGAAGAATGAATTCACACTATACAGTAGGTGGCTGAGGGTAGAACAAAGAATATCAGTAGTCTGAATATCAGTCCTGATTGTAAGATCTTGGCCTTTCCAATTCAAACATTCTACACAAATTTCTAAGTATATTTCTCTCTATGGTCAAGGTTATCCTTCTAATGTAGCTCCTCAAAAATCAGATGACTGTTAATATTGTGAAAGTTCCCCCATAGACTCAAACATGCTACAGAGAGGAGATATTTTGTAAATGCAATCTTACCTTCCCCCAAACTTACTGAGAGTAGGGACCATGACTTATACCTCACTATGTACCCAAATCTTTAATGTAGAGATGGTCACACAATATGTGTTCAATAATGCTGTACTTGTTTTCTATTGCTGCTTTAGCAAGCTACCACACACTTTGTGCTTTCAACAACTCTAATTTAGTATCTTATAATTCTGGAGCTCTGAAGTCCAAAATAAGTATCCCTGGGCTGAAGTCAAGGTGTTGACAGGGCTGCTTCCTTCTGGAGGCTTTGGAGGACAATCAGTCTCCTTGCCTTTTCCAATATTTCATGACTTGCAGCCACTTCCCCCATCTTCAAAGTCAAGAGCTCAGCATCTTCAAATATTTCTCTCTGACTCTGACTCTCCTGTCTCACTCTTTCACTTACAAGGACGCTGGTGAATACTTTGGGGTCACCTGGATAACCCAGGATAACTACCCCAAGTCAAGGCCAGGTGATTAGCAACCTTAATTCCATCTACATACAGTCATAATTCCTCGTTGCTATGTAACATAGCATATTCACAATTTCTGGGGGGCTAGGGCATGGACTTCTTTGGGGAACCGTTACTCTGCTTACCACAAACACTGATATATTAAGTAAAAGTAAAAAGGGTTAAGGTAAAATCAAGATGGAATCTCACACTTTCTTTCTACAAAAATTCCTTGGAAACTCAAAAAGAAAGAAAATACTAGATCTGATCCAATTTGATATTTGGTCTATTTATATTTATACCACTTTGAGACTTTTTTCCCAAACACCGAACATTTCCTACTATTGTAGCCAGCCATCTGGCATCCTTTACAATAAAGTTCAATGTCATGTTGTTTCAAACTGTGCTTCAGCCTACTCTTTTTTTTAGGGGGGTGGTTATTAAGGTATTATTGACATAAACTCTTAAGAAGTTTTCACATTAAAAAACAATGTGGTTACTACATTTACCCATATTATCAAGTCCATACCCAAACCTCAATGCAGGCACTGTCCATCAGTGTAGTAAGATGACACAGATTCACTGTTTGCCTTCTCTGTGCTACACTGTTTTCCCACTGATCCCCCACACCATGTGTACTAAACATAATACCCCTCAGTCCCCTTCTCCCACCCTCCGCACCCGCCCTCCCACACCCCTCCCCTTTGGTAACCTCTAGTTCCTTCTTGGAGTCTCTGAGTCTGCTGCTTTTTTGTTTCTCCAGTTTTGCTTTGTTGTTATACTCCACAAATGAGGGAAATCATTTGGCACTTGTCTTTCTCTGCCTGGCTTATTTCACTGAGCATAATATCCTCCAGCTCCATCCATGTTGTTGCAAATGGTAGGATTTATTTTTTTCTTATGGCTGAATAGTATTCCATTGTGTATATGTACCACCTCTTCTTTATCCATTCATCTACTGATGGACACTTAGGTTGCTTCCATATCTTGGCTATTGTAAAAAGTGCTGTGATAAACATAGAGGTGCATATGTCTTCTTGAATCTGAGAAGTTGTATTCTTTGGGTAAATTCCAAGGAGTGGGATTCCTGGGTTGAGTTGTATTTCTATTTTTAGTTTTTTGAGGAACCTCCATATTGTTTCCCACAATGGTTGAACTAGCTTACATTCCCACCAGCAGTGTAGGAGGGTTCCCCTTTCTCTGCATCCTTGCCAGCATTTGTTGTTCTGAGTCTTTTGGATGGTGGCCATCCTTACTGGTGTGAGGTGGTATCTAATTGTGGTTTTAATTTGCATATTCCTGATGAGTAGTGAGATGGAGCATCTTTTCACGTGTCTGTTGGCCATCTGAATTTCTTCTTTGGAGAATTGTATCTTCATATCCTCTGCCCATTTTTAATCGGATTATTTGCTTTTTGGGTGCTGAGGTGTGTGAGTTCTTTATATATTTTGGATGTTAAATATGTCCATTTACAAATATGTCATTTACAAATATAGTCTCCCATACTGTATGGTGCCTTTTTGTTCTGTTGATGGTGTCCTTTGCCATACAGAAGGTTTTTAGTGTGATGTAGTCCCATGTGTTCATTTTTGCTTTTGTTTCCCTTGCTCAAGGAGATGCATTCAGGAAGAAGTTGCTCATGCTTATACTCAGGAGAGTTTGCCTATGTTGTCTTCTAAGAGTTTTATGGTTTCATGACTTACATTCAGATCTTTGATCCATTTCCAGCTTACTATTGTGTATGGGGTTAAACAGTAATCCAATATCATTCTCTTACATGTAGCTGTCCAGTTTTGCCAACACCAGCTGTTGAAGAGGCTGTCATTTCCCCATTGTATGTCCATGGCTCCTTTATCATATATTAATTGACCATATATGGTAGGGTTTATATCAGGGCTCTCTAGTCTGTTCCATTGGTCTATGGATCTGTTCTTGTGCCAGTACCAAATTGTCTTGATTACTGTGGCTTTGTAGTAGAGCTTGAAGTTGGGGAGCTTAATTCTTCCTTCTTTATTCTTAATTCTTCCAGCTTTATTCTTCCTTCTCAGGATTGCTTTGTCTAATCGGGGTCTTTTGTGGTTCCATATGAATTTTAGAAAGATTTGCTCTAGTTCATTGAAGAATGCTGTTGGTATTTTGAAAGGAATTGCATTAAATCTGTAGATTGCTTTAGGCAGGATGGTAATTTTGACAATATTAATACTTCCTATCCATGAGCATGGGATGTATTTCCATTTATTGGTATCTTCTTTAATTTCTCTCATGAGTGTTTTGTAGTTTTCAGAGTATAGGTCTTTCACTTCCTTGGTTAGGTTTATTCCTAGGTATTTTATTCTTTTTGATGTAATTGTGGACGGAATTGTTTTCCTGATTTCTCTTTCTGCTAGTTCATTGTATGTATATATAGGAATGCCACAGATTTCTGCGTATTAATTTTGTATTCTGCAACTTTGCTGAGTTCAGATATTATATCTAGTAGTTTAGGAGTGGATTATTTAGGTTTTTTATGTACAATATCATGTCACCTGCAAACAGGGACAGTTTAACTTCTTCCTTACCAATCTGGATGCCTTTTATTTCTTTGTGTTGTCTGATTGCCGTGGTTAGGACCTACAGTACTATGTTGAATAGAAGTGGGGAGAATGGGCATCCTTGTCTTCTTCCCGATCTTAAAGGAAAACCTTTCAACTTCTCACTGTTAAGTATAATGTTGGTTGTGGGTTTGTCATATATGGCCTTTATTATGTTGAGTTATTTGTCCTCTATACACATTTGTTGAGATTTTTTATCATGAAATGGTGTTGAATTTTGTCAAATGCTTTTTCAGCATCTATGGAGATGATCATGTGGTTTTTGTCCTTCTTTTTGTTGATGTGGTGGATGATGTTGGTGGATTTTCGAATGTTGTACCATCCTTGCATCCCTGGAATAAATCCTACTTGATCAAGATGGATGATCTTTTTGATGTATTTTTTATTTTGCTTTGCTAATATTTTGTTGAGCATTTTTGCATCTATGGTCATCAGGGATATTGGTCTGTAATTTTCTTTTTTTGTGGTGTCTTTGCCTGGTTTTGGTATTAGAGTGATGCTGGCCTCATAGAATGAGTTTGGAAGTATTGTCTCTTCTTCTACTCCTTGGAACACTTTAAGGAGGATGAGTATTAGGTCTTCACTAAATGTTTGATAAAATTCTGTGGTGAAGCCATCTGGTCCAGGAGTTTTGTTCTTAGGTAGGCTTTTGAATATCAGTTCAATTTCGTTGCTGGTAATTGGTGTATTCACATTTTCTGTTTCTTTCTGGGTCAGCCTTGGAAGGTTGTAGTTTTCTAGAAAATTGTCCATTTCTTCTAGGTTATCCAGTTTGTTAGCATATGATTTTTCATAGTACTCTGTAATAATTCTTTGTATTTCTGTGGTGTCTGTAGTGATTTTTCCTTTCTCATTTCTGATTCTGTTTCTGTGAATAGACTCTCTTTTTTTCTTGATAAATCTGGCTAGGGGTTTATCTATTTTGTTTATTTTCTCAAAGAACCAGGTCTTGCTTTCATTGATTCTTTCTATTGTTTTATTCTTCTTTATTTTATTAATTTCTCCTCTAATCTTTACTATGTCCCTCCTTCTACAAACTTTGGGCCTCATTTTTCCTTCTTTATCTAGTTTTGTTAATTGTGAGTTTACACTGTTCATATGGGATTGTTCTTCTTTCCTGAGGTGGGCCTGTATTATAATATACTTTCCTCTTAGCATGGCCTTCACTGCATCCCACAGATTTTGCGGTGTTGAATTATTGTTGTCATTTGTCTCCATATATTGCTTAATCTCTGTTTTTATTTGGTCATTGATCCATTGGTTATTTAGGATCATGTTGTGAAGCCTCCGTGTGTTTGTGGGATTTTTCATTTTCTTTGCTTAATTTAATTCTAGTTTCATACCTTTGTTGTCTGAGAAACTGGTTGGTACAATTTCAATCTTTTTGAATTTACTGAGGCTCTTTTTGTGGCCTAGCATATGATCTGTTCTTGAAAATGTTCCATGTGAACTTGAGAAGAACGTGTATTCTGCTGCTTTTGGGTGTAGAGTTCTGTAGATGTCTGTTAGGTCCATCTGTTCTATTGTGTTGTTCAGTGCCTCTGTGTCTTTACTTATTTTCTGTCTGGTTGATCAGTCCTTCAGAGTGAGTGGTGTGTTGAGGTCTCCTAAAATGAATGCATTGTTGTCTATTTCCTCCTTTAATTCTTTTAGTATTTGTTTCACATATGTAGGCGCTCCTGGGTTGGGCACATAGATATTTATAATAGTTATATCCTCTTGTTGGACTGACCCTTTTATCATTATGTAATGTCCTTCTTTGTCTCTTGTGACTTTCTTTGTTTTGAAGTCTATTTTGTCTGATACAAGTACGGCAACTCCTGCTTTTTTCTCCCTATTAGTTGCATGAAATATTGTTTCCCATCCCTTCACTTTTAGTCTGTGTATGTCTTTGAGTTTAAAGTGAGTCTCTCATAGGCAGCATATAGATAGGTCTTGTTTTTTTATCCATTCAATGACTCTATGTCTTTTGATTGGTGCATTCAGTGTATTTACATTTAGGGTGATTATCAATAGGTATGTTCTTATTGGCATTGCAGGCATGGTTACCAAAGGTTGAAGGTTAACTTCCTTACTATCTAAGAGCCTAACTTAACTCACTTAATATGCTATTACAAACACAATTTAAAGGTTCTTTTTTTTTTCTTCCTCCTACATTCTTTATATATTAGGTATCATTTTCTATACTCTTTGTCTATCCCTTGATTGACTTTGGGGATAGTTAATTTAATTTTGCATTTGCTTAGTAATTAGCTGTTCTACTTTATTGTGGTTTTATTACCTCTGGTGACAGCTATTAAACCTTAGGGACACTTCCATCTATAGCAGTCCCTCCAAAATACACTGTAGAGATGGTTTGTGGGAGGTAAATTCTCTCAGCTTTTGCTTATCTGGAAATTGTTTAATCCCTCCTTCAAATTTAAATGATAATCTTGCCGAATAAAGTATTTTTGTTTCAAGGTCCTTATGCTTCATTGCATTAAATACATCATGCCACTCCCTTCTGGCCTGTAAGGTTTCTGCTGAGAAGTCTGATGGGCTTTCCTTTGTATGTGATCTTATTTCTCTTTCTGGCTGCTTTTAATAGTCTGTCCTTATCCTTGATCTTTGCCATTTGAATCCCCACATGTCTTGGTGTTGTCCTCCTTGGGTTCCTTGTGTTGGGAGATCTGTGCACCTCCATGGCCTGAGAGACTATCTCCTTCCCCAGATTGGGGAAGTTTTCAGCAATTACCTCATCGAAGACACTTTCTATCCCCTTTTCTCTCTCTTCTTCTTCTGGTACCCCTATAATACAAATATTGTTCCGTTTGGATTGGTCACACAGTTCTCTGAATAGTCTTTCATTCTTAGAGATCTTTTTTCTCTCTGTGCCTCAGCTTCTTTGTATTCCTCTTCTCTAATTTCTATTTCATTTATCGTCTCCTCCACCATATCCAATCTGCTTTTAATACCATCCATTGTGCTCTTCAATGATTGGATCTCCGACCAGAATTAATTCCTGAGTTCTTGAATACCTTTCCGTACCTCCATGAACATGTTAATGATTTTTATTTTGAACTCCCTTTCAGGAAGAGTCATGATGTTGATGTCATTTAAATCTTTCTCGGGAGTTGTATTAATACTTTTACTTTGAACCAGGTTCCTTTGGTGTTTCATATTTGTATATGGGGCCCTCTAGTGATCAGAAGCTCTACTCCCTGGAGGTGCTCAGCCCCTGAAGCAATGTCAGGGGTATCAGGGGAGTGGTATTGGTGCCTGGGGAGAAGAGAGAGTTGTTTCCTGCTTCCTGGCTGGTATTCCTGTCTCCACTGCCTGAACCAGTGGGCCAAGCACACAGGTATAAGCCTCTATGGTTTGTGTTTGTAGTTGCTGTAGACAGATCTTCCCTCTGGCTGGCCTAACACCAGGGTAGGGTTTCCTTGTTTGCAAGCCAGGTGGGGCTGGCCGGGAGAAAGGCACAGTAGGCTGCGTATCATGGAGGGGGTCCTTGGGGCTGTGTAGCCAGCTAGGGAGCTGGAGCAACTGAAGATCGTCTAAGGAGGAAGATTTCTTTTTCCTTCTTAAATATGCGAGTCTATATGGCAAAGCTCCCAACCTGCTGGGAAGAGTGCACCTGGACAATTTTGTCTACCTGTCCTTTCTCCTGAGCAGTAAGCTCTGTGCAGTCCTTGCCCCTTCAGCAGCCCTCTTGCTGTTAGGAAGTCTCTCAGACTGCCCACCTTTCTTTTGCCCCAGTGCAGCCAGATATGGATCCCTGCTTTCCACAAGCGGCTGGAATCTCAGTCTCTCCAGGAATTCTGCCTGTCTTAGCTTTCCAACCCTGTAATCACAAGAGTACCATGCAAGCACCATGAAATGTAGGTTTGTGTTCCCAGAGCAGATCTCCAGGCCTCCACTCCCTCCCTGCTCCATTTGTCTTCCTCTGCCAGTGAGCTAGGGTGGGGGAAGGGCTTGGGTCCCTCCAGGCCACAGCTTTGGTAGTTACCCTGTTCTGTGAGGTCTGCTCTTTTCTCCAGGTGTATGCAGTCTGGGGCAGTCCTCTTTCCTGTTGCTCTTTCAGTATTAGTTGTATTAATTATATTTTCATATTATATGTGGTTTTAGGAGGAAGCCTGTGTCTCACCTCTCATGCCACCATCTTTAATCCCTCTTCAGCCTATTCTTGAAATTTCTTTATTTCTGATGATGTTTAATTTCCTTGATGGAATCAGACCTCCAGACAAGGTGTATCACCTTTAAGTGAAATCTATCTCGAAGCAAAAAATGATGCCAGAAGCCTTAAAGGATTTTCCAGTACAATTGGGTCACATAAAGTTTCAGTGCCTCTAATAATTGAGCCTTATTGACATTAGATTCCACAAACTCTCAGTGTGAATGTTTTTGTTTTGTTTGACAGCTTGCTGTTAAGAAAGAAAGAGAAAAAGTAAGAGAAAGAAAAGAAAAAAAGGAAAAAAAGAAAAAAACCAAGTGCTCATAACTAATATGGTCTCCCACTACCTCATGTTAACACAGAACAAAATATCAGAATTCTTCAGCTAACTGACCACTTAGACTATTTTATGGACAAAGCAAAATGGTCAAACATTAATGACTTTTAGAATATTGATGCAGTAGGAATGCTTGGTTCTTATTTTTTGTTTTTAATTCAGATTTTAGTTTTATTTTTGTTTCCTCTCACTTAAGGAAGCTACTGAGTTTTCTTGAACAAGAAATCTAATAAAGCCAGGCCACACCGACCTCAAAATTAAATTAAATTAAGCCCACTCTAGTTAGCTGAAGCCTACTCTGGCTTAAAAATTCCAGTAATATCTGAACTGTATGCAGGTGAATAAGGATACTCTGGGGTGGTGGTAGATTCCACAGCCGGTGGACAGGGCTCTGTCTGTAGGGAGGACTCTGTGTCAGTGCAGGGTGACTCCAGTCTGTCCATGGGGGAGGAGTTGGACCGTGTCTGGCAGCTGGTGCACTCCAAGTGGCACTGATGGCAGCACCTGTCAGCGGGAAGTTCGTCGTTATCTTAGCAGGGTGTTAGACACATTGCATGCTCTTCCGCAGCCTTTCGGGAAATAAATGGTGAAGGATGACATTTCATTCTGTCTTTTCTGCTTTCTTTAACCCTGCTGATGAAATATTAAAACATGTAATTATGTGATTTCCACACCCAAGCACCTTTGTAAATTCAGCTCAACAAATTTCAAATATTCATAAACATTCCTGTTATTCGATCAAAGAATTCAACTTGGCAGGGAAATAAAGAGTTCCTACAAAGCAAAAGCATAGACATGTCTTTTGACCTTAACATAAAGGATTGACTTGACTTTGGATACGGGTTCTGAACCTCAGGTAATAATTGGGTGGTCTGAGAGGGTATCAGGTTGACAGCAAGTTCTCTATAAGCATAGGGAAAAAAAATGTGGATATGCTTGCATGTGTTATTTTCTGGGGTGAGGAAGGAGAGCTTTCACCAGATTCTGAAACTACCCCGTATCTAATAAATAATAACAAAGAAAATAAAATGGTTAAGGACCAGAGATTCAGAATCTTATGTTATTACAAGATGTTGCTTATGAACCTCAGGAAAAAAATTGTTTGGAATTGTAATGAGCTGTTTTGGGCTATTATGCATAAACTAGCAGCAGCTTTGTAAAGTTAATGCACAAACATAAAAATATAATTGCTAAGCAGCCTGTGCATTCGGCATCATTTTCAATTAAGTTTAGCTAAGAATTGAGCTATTAATTTTAATATCTTACAATCACATTTATAATTAATTAAAATTAATCGCTTTAAAACTCACTTTAGAGGTTCTGCAAACCATAGTGTTTTTGTTTTTTTCGAGTATTTCTCTCCTCTTAGATATATGAAACACCATATCATTTTGACAGTTTCATAATACTGCAAATGTACACATCTTTTTCTTTAAAGATAGCTTAAAAAGCAAGACTCTTGTTAAAAGAAACAACAAAAAGCGGAAAATTATTTAACCCAATACTTAATTATATACTAAGTTTCTTATGTTACTCACTATTTTAATTGACTTAACTGACCTACAGTAAGAAGCTAAATAGCCTTCTTGAAAGGTACCAGTAACAAATATTATTAACATTTTATAAAATTATCAAAGTCTTTATCTATAGTGCATAAAACAAAAGGAAATGTTGGCCACACTTTGATAAGCAGTGTAGCTGGTGAACCTAGAAAACTCAGACCCCATTGGGAGGCCTTGATGTAACACTACCAGGAAAAAGGCTTCACTTTTCTAGAATGGAGTCAAGAAAGTAATTTTAGAAAACTTCTGGAAGTAGACAACTTTGTGGAAATGGCAGTGGAATTTGATTACTTCTAGGATTGTTGTTACTGATTTTTATGAACTTTTGGGGGCTTTGTGTCATTTTATATTGAATCTGATATTAAAGGCAATCTCAGAGATGCACTGTCAGGGGCAGTCAGAATCTTTCAAATAGCCTGTTTTACTTAGAAAGATCATTTTGCTGAAAGTTCAGATCTTCTCCGTGAGGTCTCTTAAGTCAGCCAGAGGGGCTTTAGTGAACTACATGATAAGTCATGACCAAGAGAAGCAAAGGATACTTGCTAGTCACACAAGACTGTCAGAAATTTCTGACCAGCACAAAAATAACATACCAAGGTTCAGGCAAAGAAATGATTAAATAACTCAAGGCATGTCCCTGTAGTATTGTAGCCGAACTGAAGGCATCCTATAGCTCCAGGTCTCCGGTGCTGTCCTGATATGAATCCGGTCCACATGATCCTCTCCTCAGGGGCAGCCCGTGACGCCGAGTCACTGCCGGGGACACTTGGTCCCAACCACGGGCAAAGCGCAGATGCCCAGCATTGGCTGGGCACGTGGAGGCTGGGAGCCTTGAGAGGTAATGGTGCGCTGGGGGAAATGAAGGGAGAAAGTGCCCGTCTGAGAAGAATGACTGACAAGGGGCCACAGACATCTCTTTCACTCCAGTATGTCCTGAGTGAGGCACCCCCAGCCCCAGCCCCAGCCCCAGGCAGCAGGCAATCCTCAGGGCAGAAAATATTTTCTGGCTTCTGTTTTGTTTTGTTTTGTTTAGATGGGGGTGGAGGTGGAGGTGGGGCTGTATGAAAGAAGCTGGAAGAGAACAGGGAGGCCCTAGGTGCTGCAGGGAAGGGGATGTGTGGGCCAAGGGGCCCCACCCCGGAGAGAGAGGTGTTGGGAAAAGGGGCCTAGGGATGAAAAAGACAAATCTCAAAAGCTCACGATCTCTTTACTTCAATTAAGCAGAATCAAGCAGACACACCATCCACGAAGGCACTGGCTTTGGATAAAAGCTTTGCTAGTCTAGACAGAACTGAATTTGTGTTGGTGAATGAGAATTCCGTAGCTAAGACAAGCCTTAGGCAAAATCATGAATGACATTGGTTTGGGGGCGGTGGGACTAGGGAGAGCGCCCAAGTCTCCTGAAACTCCCTGGAAGACAGTGGCATTCTGAATACTTCTGAGGCCTTCATACCTGGCCCATCGCAGGCCCTTGATTCGTTTTTACTGAGTAAACGCAGAAACTGATCTTCTAAAGCCCCTCCTCACAACAGGGAAGTGAGAATCTGTTAGCAGTCCCCAAGTGGTACAAATGAGGCTGCCTGACTTCACGTAGGAACACAGAGGGCTCAGGAAGATAAGACAGACAGAGCGCAGACTCTCACAACTAGAACTAGAAAATTCTCAGTATCTGACATAGGTCATGGCTTGTGCTCTGTTTCCACGCTGAATATGAGGACATCCAGGTAAGCAGTTCTATTAGTGCCATGAGATGGGTTATAAATAAGCCTAAAAAGGCCAAAAACACACTAAGTTGTTAGGACGAGTTGAATATTTTGCATTTATACTGTGGCGGTAGGCAGCCGTAGAAGTTTTTAGGCAAGAAAATGATTTGATTAAAAATTAATATGGTCATTTTATGAAGGAAAAGGGTATCATCTCCAGTTGAGAAGCTAGGTTAATGAATAAAGATATTAAGGCTTTATGAGTAAAAGCCCATTAAAATTATTTTGGCAGTTTTCCTTATATTTTAAAACCCAAGCATGACTCACAACTTACGGGGTTTTGAATGGAAACCTCTTCACTTTATGACTTTTCTTACTATAAATAAAACCTCACCTCTGCCACTAGTAACCACCAATTCTCATATTTATGACTTCAAATTACCTTCAATCAAAAGGGCCCAAAATATCCATTCTATCATCAACACCAATGCTAATACAAAGCCAAGGATGGGGTAACAGAGCGGCACTTAGAGTGGCGATCACTGAAGAATATGGAAATTTCTTTCTCAGAACTTACCATTTTCCATTGCGTCTGGAGTCTCCATGTTCACTGAGGTACAAATTAAACATTTTGAAGAGTAAACCCTTATTCTGAGGAGTATTCTTGCTTTCTCTGAACAGCAAAGACAGCATACTCAGCTCCAGGGAGGTTTACCTGTAACAGATGTGTCCTTATTATGAGATTCTTAGAGCTTTTATATTAATGAGCCTCTGATAGCTTACCCATTTTGGGTTTATAAAAATTGCTTAAAAATTATAATATTAGAGGAAGTTGAAATATTTATTTTCCATTTCCTCCTTTCTTGTTTTTTTTTACAGAGGTATAATTGACAGATAACATTTTATTAGCTTCAGTGCACAACATAATGATTTGATATTTGTATAGATTGCAAAACAATCATAATAAGCCTAGTTAACATCCATCACCATAGTTATAATTTTTTGTGTGTGATGAGAATTTTTAAGATCCACTCTCTTAGCAACTTACAAATACACAATACAGTATTGTTAACTACAGTCACCATGCTCTACATTACATTGCCAATTATTTTATAACTGGACGTTAGTACCTTGCCATCTTTATCCATTCCACCCACCTCTGGCAACCACCAATCTGTTTTCTCTATTTATGAGCTTGTTTTTTGTTTTTTAATTCCACATGTAAGTGGCATCACGTGGCATTGCCCGTTTTCCTAATGTTTCTATGGGTAAAAAGCAAAGAGGAAAGTGTTGGGGCACTTGCTTCTCTCCCGACTCCCTTTTGGTCTCTGTGACTTTACTTTTGAAGAGCTCAAGTGCTTGAGGCACAAGGCCAGCGATGAAGACAGAGGGGCGGACTAATTCGGCCATTGTGTTTCCAGTCAGCTCTTATTTGACAACTCTTCATTTTGGAGGTTACTTAACATAGTTGGAGAGCCATTAATAAAGCGGATACTCTGCTCCTTACGTGGCTACCAGTTCTTCCTATGTAAGTGCAATTGGTTGGACCTAGAATGAACAAGAGCCTTCTAGAAACTAAGCACCTACACATGCCTTTTTGTTTTATTTATTTAGGTTATTAGTTTTGATATTTTAATAGCTTTAAATGGGTTTCCAGAAATAAAATCCAAGTTTCTATCATTGCAACTTGTTATAGGAAATAAGGGTACAAATTCAAACGGCATGATTTTAATCATCTTCCAGCAACAAATTAGGGTGTCAGCTGGGATTTCCTGTCCTTCCTTTAGTCCAGATTTTAAAATCCACCTATTTACAAAATAAGATCAATTACACAAGGTGACCTTTGACTATTTATGTCAGTCATCTCAAACACGCTATCTTAGGTAACAAAGGGGTAAAATTGGAAGAGAATGAGGCCAGAAAAGAGATCAGAATAACTACCCTATAAACCTAAGACTCGTGAAGGGGCACATTATGTGTCCACAGTCAGTCAGTGCTCTCAGGCATTAGCTCTGAGAAAAGGTGTTCCAGAAGCACTCCTCCCAAGAGGATTAAACTGCTTAGGAGAAACCTCTTAAAGGCTCTGGCCTCTTCAGCAACCAGTCAGGTGTGGTTTCCCACACAAACTGCACTTAGGAACTTTGCACTCTACATGCTATGAGGCACAGCTCCCGCAGTCTGTAGAGGGGGTGCAGCCCACGTTGGGGTAATTCTGTTTCTAAACCTGGCTGATGTGCACAGCTCTCCCTCACCCCAGCTCTCCTTGCTTGTCCAGGTAGTTTTAAAGATGCTGACAAACTATGAAAAGAGATAACCTCTTCTCCAGTGGAGAAAGCTTGTGGCAGTTGATGCTGTTACTATCAAGGAATTCTATTTTCAAAAACAAAAATGCTGAGCCCGCTGGGCAATGAAAAGAGACTTCTTTAGCGGGCTCCCCAGGGACCCAACCTTAGCAGGACAGATGATGGGACACACATATAGGCGTACGAGCCACAGGGGTCAGAAGCAAAAGGGGCAACAGCAGAAACGACACGAGGAAAAGCGGGACTTCAGCCTGGTGGCGGTTAGAAAAACATCTCGACAAGGTGGGGAGCAGCATGGGGTGCTGGATAGGTGGAGGGACCACAGAGATTTAGGCCGATTGAAATCCTGCAATGTCTTCTCCATTTTGAGGTCCCTTCTCATTCATTCCATTTTTCTCACCACAGGCTTCCAGAGATGCAGCCTATTTTCCTTCTATTTTTTCTTTCTTAAGTTGCTGTGATGGCCCCAGTAATCTTCCTAGTTCCTCAGAATCATGATGTGTCAGTCATTCTCCTGTTTTCAACTCTTCACTGGTTTCCTATCATACCTAGAATTGAAGCTTGGATCCTACAAGGCCCTGGACTCCCCTCCTCTCTCATTTTTTACTACCACCTCTCTCTCCTCTGCATAACCAGCTGCCTCTCATTGGTCCCCAAATATGCCCAGAACATTATATCTCAGATTCTGCCTGTATCTGCTGTCCCCTCAGCCTGGTCTGCCCCTGCTGCAGGTGTTTACAAGTCCTGCCTTATCCCATTCAGATATTCAGCTCAAACATCCACTCCTAGAGCAGACTTCCCTGATGCTTCTGTTAAAAACCACACTCCCACCCCAGGATCATGCTTAAGCCTCTTTTCCTATCTTATTTTCTTCATGGCACTTATCACCTCCTGATGCTAGATTTTGTGTGTAATGATTTTCTGTGCCTTTGAGATCCAAGTCATTAAGGGCAGAGATGGTTGGCTCAGAACAGGGCCTGACACATAGAATGAACTCATGAAAAATTTACTGAATAAGGAATGTATAGCTGTTATTGCAAGAAACTAGGGGTCTTGGTTTTCTTCTTTTATTCCCTGAGGGTGGAGTTCATCAAAATGTGCTCTGCTCTCAATCCTTTGCCCTTTTCTGAATGTAGGTGGTTCCCTTTCCTGTGGAAGAGTTGCTCACCTCTTGGAACTGTACAGAAGAAATAAGCAGACAGATACTTCCTAACTTATGGTAATTAATTCATAATTTATATGTTCTCAAACCTAAGTAACTCATCCCAATGTTGCTTAGCTTTTCATTCTGCAAGTGATTAACACTTTTATCAAAATATTCCTTTTGCTGAGGAAAATGAATTTTTACCACTATATCTACTGTGCCATGAACTGGGAGCATAGGTCAAATAATTAGATGGGAATGCAGACTTTCTTTGATACGTTATGTTTTGTCTTTGAAAGTCCATGTAATTCAAAACATTTTCTCTTTAAGTCATCCTTTTATTTTAACTAAAACAAATCATCCTTCAATCATTCAGCAAAATTGTTGATCCAGGAGGCTGTCCTTCATTCTCTTGATTTGCAGTAACCTCTGGGAAACTACCTATATTCTCACTATAATCATTTTCCAGAAGAGAGTTATTTTTGCAAAGGAGAGTATTGAGCGATAAGACAGGAGACTTGTGTTCTTTCTTAGCCGGAACACTTATTAGGTGTCAGCTCCTGGGCAAGTAATTTCTCTGAGCTCCAACATTCCAACGTGTATCTTCTCTCTCAAGGTTAAAAAAGTAATTTCAGATCCTCTATTGGGTAACCAATCAATCTTTCACGAAGGAAAACTTGCTGGTACACTATACACTTTAAAAACCCTGTGAAAGGGCACGAGTATTTCTGGGTAAATGTTGTGAAAGGACTGTTCTCAAATTTTTTTGTTGGCACATGTCAATTTTTGTTTATATAATTAATGACAAAGCTGATAGGAAGACAAAAGAGCTGACCTGACGTGCACTTGAGGAGTGGGGATTCATCTTGTCAGTAGCAAAAGCAATACCCAATTAGGTATAAGGCTAGCTAACTGGGTTAATTTCTCTGATGGCAATAATGAATCACTTTCTGTTTTGTTTTTAATCATTTGAAGGTTGCTAATCAAATATACTATGGCAAAAACTTACATTCTCCCTTCAAGGCAGAAGAATATAAGTAGATAATGTTTTTGCTAGCAAGACATCAAAAAAAAAATTGAGCGACCATCACCTTGTCTTTTCTTCATTTTGAAGTAAATTGTTCTTTCACATACCTAAAAGAAGGAAATACAATGAAGCCAGAGACTGATTGCATTTGTCAGAAGATTCTTTAAAACTTTCTTTTAGATACAGTGGAAGTTCAGGAAGCTTTTTATTCAGATTGAAGATGTCAGTAAGGATTCCAATAACTTTGTATTTTATCTGATGAATCATAAAGTAAACTCTGTTTTTTAAGTTTGTTGTTGGGTGTATATTTCAAGTTTGGAGAAAAAGCGCTTAAAATCTGAAGGCAAACTTCCTAAATCTGTCATCTATCAGTAAAATCCCTCATGTTGCTAGATCTACAGGTACAGAGAAGAGGAAAGTCTTAATGGTTGTTACTGTTATTTTTTTAAATGTTCATTATGAAGGTAATACAATGTTGATATAAAAATTAAAAATAAAGAAATTGCATAAAAATTAGAATAATCTTCTCACCTTATAATTTCATTCCCCATGGTAGCCTCTGTTAATTATTGTATGTATTTTTCTATGCCTTTCACACACACACATACACACACACACACACACACTTTTTAACAAAATGGGATCACACTATACAAGATGCTCTACAACTTCTCTCACTTAACAGTGTAGTATCTCTCTGACATGTCCCCATATCACTGGATATAGATCTTTTCTGTTTAATGCTGCATGGTATTCCATTGCATGAACCGATCACAATTTAACTAGTCTTCTACTGATGAGCACAGGGGTGATTTCCAGGTTTTGCTTAGAGATAGTTAACATAGTTCTTGAGAGCCCAGACTCTGGCGTTAGAGTGCATGATCTCATAACATTTCTTCCACTTACTAATTTGTATAAATTACTAAATCTCCCTAGTTTTCAGTTGTTTCAACTGTAAAAGAGGGAAAAATAGTACTTACTCTAGAAGACTGTTGTAAAAAGTTAACAGGCATAAGATGCTTAAAATAGCGTCTACCTCATAGTTAAGTACTACTATACAAACATTTGCTGTGGTATTTTTATTACTATAGACACCTTGTTACTCTGGAATACTAACTCCATTGCTTTTATGTATACTGAATTTTAACTCTTGAATGGATCAGATGTTTTTGAGGACACAGAATTAGACTATGTTGGAAACAGCCAATGAATTCAGTCTTCACTTCTTATTTAGCAGAAGTAGAATGAATAGAAAAGACAGTGCATCACTGTGCTCATTGAATGTCAGTGGTAGAAACTAAATAAAAATACTCATTTTCTGAATTTCTCCAATTCATCCCTATTCCCAGCATTCTAGTTCAGCCTGTCATCCTTCCACCTGGTCTATTACAAAAATCTAAGATTTTTGCCTTCCTTCTCCTGAGTCTCCCACCCCTTCCACCCAAACTCTACCAAAGCTGCCCCTGGGACATTTCAGGGTTCCCTAATTCCTCCAGGATAAACACCAAACTCCTTAACCTGGAATGCAAGGCCTTCTGTGAGCAGGGACTAACTCCTTTTCATAGGTCTGGTTTACTTTCACACTCCAGCCACACTGGCTTTACCTACACTCCTCTGAAATGTACCACACTGTTTTCTCCTCTGGACATTTCACACACAGTTCTCTCTTTGAATTCTGTTCCCACTTTGTCCACCTTTTGAAGCCTCCTTGTCTTTTAAGGCCAAGATCTTGCATCTCCATGTGTTTGAATCTCCTTTGAACTATAGCTCTCCAAAGGATTTCTGATGACCAACCCCTACTTTATCTCAACATTTTGTACGCCTGCTAAGGGCACTTTTCACACTTCAATTATATGCTTATGAAAGTTCCAAATACACCAGACTACAATAAATAGGAGGATATGGGCTCTGACTCTTTCATTTTTAGATGGCCCTAACTGAATATAATGTCCAACACATTAGGTGAGTGTTTTCTGAGTTAATGAATGAACAATCTAAAACTGAGGTTCTACTCAGATTTTATCATAAGGCTGTTTATTTAGGTATAAAGGTTTAGTAAGGCTGGAGAAATGCATACATTTCCAGTGGTATGATAAAATCTCCCAAATAATCACCTTGGGACTTTGAAGCAGCGAACATGAGTCATGTTTTACAAGTGTTGAATAAGCATTGAACTAGGAATAGGAAGATACTAGTTCTGGCATGGTTCTACCACTCTCTGGTTATATGATCCTAATAAAGGCATGTAATGTGTGCTCATAAACTAAAAAATGAGAGAGCTGAAGGGAATGGTAACTAAGTATGTTAAAAATTATTTTCCAGTAATTTAAAAAACTGAATGTAGTGCCTAAAAGATTTGACCTGCTCAAATTCATTATGACTCATTCTCTTATAGAAACAGTTGTTTCCAGATCAGCAGTGGTACAATCAGCAATGATCCCAAGGTTCAAAACTCAATAAATGACTATTGTAATAGGACCTGTTATCAGGTTTGACTTTTCTTTTGAAAAATGCGTGTGTTGACATTTCCTTATGTTCTAAAATAAATGTGTGAAAGGGTATTTCCGGGACTCCTAAATAGCATAATTTAAATTGCATTCTATTTTACCAACATTGTGGCTTAATTAGGGTCTATACATAAGTATAAATGATTGCTGTTTACAAAGCCAGCTGTTTGTCTGTACAGATTTCTGTAGCAGAATTCAGACATCCGGATATTTATAAATATTTTAGAATTCAAAATGCCAAGCCATCTTGTTCTAATTTAATAAAAACAGATTTAATATAATTGTCAAGAAAGACCTTATCTTTTTTTACTCTAGATCATAATTGTGAGTGGAGAAACACCAAATTAAAAGAAGATTTGATGGGTAAACACCAAACAAAGAGAAGATTAGGTGGGTTTTTATAATTTTATTTTATTTACTAATTTGCTATGGATATACTGTTGATTTGACTGAAGAGAAATTGGAGATGAAAGTGCTTTACATGCTTGAGTGTTAGATGCTCCTTCGTAGAAAATGTAGCACTCACACAGTGATTGGTAGATTTGTTGAACATCTGCTTTATGCAAGGTAACTGCTTTTAAAATACTATTTTCTTATCACTGAATCCTTAAAACAGCATTCTAAGGACATATCATAATTATTGACAGTTTATGGATGAGGACAATGAAACTCAGAATACTCAGTACAAGGTGAGGTCTTAACTTAGCTGTTTGATTAAAAGTCTAAGCTCTCTGGGTTAACACCACACTGCCATTACCAATTAAAGTATGGCTGAAAAGGCAGCATTTGGACTCTGGGTCCACAGGGGACTGAAATGAGGGGAGATATAAACTGAGTTCCTGGGAAGTCACAAAGCAACATGAACTGTGTCCTAGTGTAGCACTTCTAAAAATTTAACAAGCAAATGAATCATTTGAGGGTGTTGTTAACTTCAGAGTATGATTCAATAAGTTGGGCTGTGGCCTGAGATCCTGCAATTCTAACTCCCCAGCGACGCAAAATTGCCAGTCCTCAGACCATACTTTGAATAGCGAGCCTCTAATGCGCAATGCATCATTCAGTACCATGGACAGTGGAACAGGTGGGTACTCATTTCAGTCAAAGCTCTTACTGTCTTCTGTGGATAGACTCTTGCAACGAAATAGAAACTTTTAAAGAAACTGCCTCTTGGATTGCCAGGAGCCATGAGGTGATCTTTTCCTTCATATAGGCACAGATCTGTCCAGAGGAAACAACTGGGACATTAGAAGGAAGAGAGGGTGCCTCTTTTGCATTTTTATAAGGTATACTGCCAGTGGTCCTCAGGTAAAAAGAATCTAAACAGGTTTACTGTCAAATAAAGAGGTTAATACAGAATTAGTATAATATTTAGGGAATAGAATCAGCCTCAATGTTATAAAAACCTCTATATGAGAAGGGTTAGCATTCTCACTTGCACATTTGATGAAAAGAAATTAGCATCTTTTTTTGCTGCTAAACTGAACTATTAGTCATTTGTACATAATGAGAAAGAAAAATAAACAGTATGGCAAAGTTATTTAAATCACAGTGAAATAAAAATGACCCTAAAAAATTTTTTAATGTATTTCTATTAGCTTTTTCTTTCTCCCATATTCCCTCCATATTTTAAGGATAAAATCAGATAGATCATTTTCTTTGATTGACTTTGTCTTTCTTTACTCCTTACTTTGAAACAGAAGCTATGGCTGTCAGCAGAGATGCCTTGGGGGCTTTAGGACTATCAGTCTATTTTACAGGTGGAGGAAATTAATTCAGGTAAGAGTCTGGCAATTCCATTTGTTTTCCATTAAAGATATTTTTATTTTCTAGTTGAGGACCAATTCTCAGGTCTGGAGATGTTGTAGACTACATTATGGCAAAAAAAAATTGGCATTCCCTTAACTTTGTTTGTTCCATAATCTATTTAAGAGAGCTCATTCTTTTTCATTCTAATGTATGTTTTCAAAATTAATTCATTAAAATTTCTTGCCATCAATGGGGCTTACATTAAAATTGTACCAAGAGTGGAAATATTGACCTTCATATGTCAATTACTGATTCCGGAGGAAGTCTTTTTTTATATCTACTATGGTTAATAGCATTAAAACAAGTTCGGAGTGCATGCGTGTGTGTGTTTAAATATGTGTTAAGGATCTATGTCACAGATAGGAAGAGTTCTTTATGTGTTGTTTCATTCAATTTACACTAAAACACATTATTTGAAATAAGTACTTCGTTCCTACTTAGGGATGGGAGATATGAGGTTCAAAGTCTCTGTTAGTAAGTAGCTGAGCTTACATTACAGGAAGGAGGACTCTCTTCACACTATGCACTCTTATAATATGAGCTTGTTCTACTGGAAATTTATAAATCTCAGATGGACACAGCAAAAAATATTATGTGTAAAGCGTATTGCAGCTTGATGGTGAGAGTTCCCACCCATTATTTCAATAGCAGGTATGGAGATAAATTCAAAATCCATTAGTGGCATGGAATATTCACATATTCACTGTTTTTTTTTCCAGATGGAGAGATACTGGCCATTAGCAGAGATTTAATAATTTACCTGAGCTTGCCTGTAGCACTTAATACCAGAGGAATATTTATAGCTAATATCTTGGGAATTTCTTGGTCTTCTGAATTGCAGATAATCCTCTACTTATAAGACAGTCTTCTCTGAGATTAATAGTAATTATTTCAAAAGAAATATAAATAATTCCTTTTTTGTGGTCCCATGTAGTTTATCTTTCTGCTTCTTTTTTGGTTGAATCACTGAAAGCTAAGTTCAGAAATGAAGGATCATCAGTCACTATGGCCATAAGAACGTGCTCATTCCTTCTTTCATGGCCTTCCCCAGTCCCTCTTGAGGACGGCTCAGGAATTCATTCAACGTGTAAAAACGATTAGATGACCATTTAGAATGTTTCACCACTTCTCTTAGGTAGGATGCCACCTTTAATGATCTGTATGGCTGCTCTGGGCCTAGTACTCATTCCCTAGGAAGCTAGTGAAGGTAACCAGATGTCTTCTCTTAGGAGCTTCATAGAAAAATGTGGTTTCAGGGTATTTCTTGATAAAATATAGATGCTACAACTAGAAGGAAGACCCAGTGGAATCACAGCCCTTTGGAGGGGAGCCTTGACAAATGTATAAGAAAACCTAAGAGAATTAAGCAGACAGCTGTGGGCTAAAGAGTACTCGATGCAGGTAGGGTAAAAATAAAACTACAGATGGTTTACAGAGGTGACTCATTTCTTCACACTGCACCCCCAGGTCCCACACACACACCGTGCAACTCCTTTAGTTTAGTTTTTCTTTTTTTTTACACTCTGATTGTGAAATTTATACTAAAAATGCCAAATCTCCAAATTCTCGTGGTCAAAACGGGAAAATTGTACTACAGAAAGTCCATATATACAGCCTCTCCTCACTGCCATATCTGATTTCCAAAACATGTATAAATATTTTTTTAACTCTCGTAAATTTTCATGGAATTCTCTTCCCCTCCCAATCTCTCTCTCTCTAACAAGTACGCTGCACCCCAATGCCACGCTCGCCTTCCACTCCCAGTGCTGGGGCTCAGCGTGCTCCGCACACGCCAGTGCCACAGTTGGAATATCTGAGAATCCAGAGTCTTACACGAAACTTTACTTACTGAACTGACCTGCATATATATATATACACAATTCATCACTTCTGTCTCTGCCAAACTGGAGGTAATTATCATATTGTTTTATTCTATGAATAGGGCGCGATCTCCACTCCCTGGATGTTTGAGGGGAAGGAGCAGTAAACAGCCGGTGCCCCTCATTACCTGATGTTGAGCTTAACCTCAGCCCTGCCCGTGACCCTGGCCCCCCAGCCACTCCCCCAGGGCGCCTTCACGCCGCGGACCGACTCACTGGTCCGGGGCTCTAGGGCGGTGTAGACCGGGGGGGCTTTCCCAGGCTTGGCCGCGGGCCGGGTGGGGCTCCGCTCGCGCAGCGCCAGCGCGGCCCGCCAGGGGGACCCCAACCCGCCCAGGCGGCGCCAAGTCGGAGCGCGGCCGGGGGCGCGGGCGGAGGGCGTGCTCCGGAGCCCCGGCACCCAGCGGGCGCCCCCGCCGCTCGGGAGGGCTCGCGGGCGCGGCCCGGCTCAGGCCCCGCGGTGGGTGTGTCCGTGCCCCGCTCCGGAGCTCGGAGAGTGAGTATCGGGCTCGGACGGGCTTGGCGGCGGTGGCCCCGGCCCTGGAAGGGCACCGGGCGGCCGGGGCGCGGGTGCGGGTACCGGGGGTCGCGGGGCGGGGAGACGCGGTCCCGTCGGCGTCCGCGCGGGGAGGCGGGAGGGGTTCCCCGGGGTCCTGGAAGCCCGCCGCCTGCCCGCCTCCTCCTCGGCGCGGGGCGTGCGGTTCGCTGCGGTCCGTCGGGGGCCGAGCAGAAACTTTTCCCTCCCGGCCTCCGGGCCCCTTTGGCCTGCCTGGCCCCGCCCGCCCCCGCGCCTGACTCCGCCGCCCGGGCCCCGCGGGGAGGCGGAGGGGGGCCGCGGCTGCTCGCGCCTGCCGGGCTCCCGCTGACGCCCCCGAGCCTGCGCCGCCTTCGCCCGTCCCCGGAGGCAGCCGCCGTCCCCGCAGCTCCCGGAGCGAGAGCGCGGAGGGGCGACTGGACCTCGGGCAGGTGAGCGGGAAGGGGCGCGCGCTGCCGGGCGGGGAGGGCGGGTGGGCCGCCGCCGCGCCTGGAACGGGCACCCCTCCGCCCTGCCGTCCCCTGCCTCGGCTCCGGGAGGGTAAGCACTGCCTCCTGAAGTTTGGGAAATACACCAAGGACGCCCTGTGCTCCGCACTGCTCGGGCCCCGCCGCGCAAGGGAAGCGGTGCGGGGCAGCCTCCGAGAGAGACCCGGAGCCTTGGAGCGCCTGGCTGGGTTTCTCCACGCTACACCCTCCTTTGTCTCCGTTCCAGGGAGGCAGCGTGCTCTGTTAAGATGCCCACGGCATTAATTTGTAGTCGTCTTTGCAGGAGCAAAGTGTGCTCAGGGTTTTCTAAAGCAGCATCTGTATGTGGTTCCAGCACCACAGGCAAAAAGGGGAGGTAAGGCGATTATTTGCCCAGTTCAGTCCTACTCTTCTCCCTGTATAGTGTGTCCTAAAGAGAAAGGGCTGAGGGCTTGCAAGATTTATTTCATTAATCATTCTTTTGCTATAATTAATTGTCCAAGCCAGTGTTTCACGTTGTATAGGTGCAAGCTCGCTGTTTTTATTGCCCTTAAATGTGGATTGACAAGGTTAGGTGTGTGTGTGATACTTGTAATAAAAACAACTAATTGTTCAATACCAGGCATTGGTAATGCCAGAGAGCCAGATGCTTCACCTATATGTAATTTACTACTTGGAGTCAATCCCGGTACGCCTTAGTCTGTGGTGTATCTCAGAACTAAATATGTTGTACTAGTGTGTCTCGCCTTGTTTTTTCTTCTGAACACCTTCAAAAGTAGTTGCGGACAACTGTATGCATAGAAAACATTTCAAGAACGGGCAGCTATCCTAATTTGTCAGTAAGAGTATCGAACTCTTTCAGTTTTGCAGTCGTACCAAGTTCTGAGGTGCACTTCCTGTGGTGCTCTAGGCATAAATATCACCAGCTCCTGGAAAAGCCACTTACTTTGATGGTTTGTCATGT
The DNA here is from genome assembly GCA_029783875.1 of Phataginus tricuspis. Taxonomy (NCBI): domain Eukaryota; kingdom Metazoa; phylum Chordata; class Mammalia; order Pholidota; family Manidae; genus Phataginus; species Phataginus tricuspis. The sequence continues at coordinate 17,276,001 of JAQQAC010008864.1, forward strand.
CCTGCACTACGGAGACACCTATTACTGAATGGCCTTCAGTTGCTCTTTGGCTATAGATACCAGAATATATTTTGTGAAAAGTAGGCTAGATTTCGAAACTTCTTAAACCTTACTTTATTTTTCCCCTATTGTTTACCCATACAGAAGCATCTGCTTATAGTTTCATGCTTTTCAAATAACTTGTGAAGGAGTCCTTCTAAATAGGAAATAATATTTCCATTATATGGAATCTATAGTTAAATGTTTTAGCAATATAATACTATGAACTTTTTTTACTCTTAAAAATACATATTAAGGTTGTTAGGAATGATTTTCTCTAACCAAGTCCTACTGGAGAGCTCAAAATTATGAGATGATTTAGCTATAATTTGTAACCGTGGTTATAATTAGCTTTGTATCCTAGGCTGGGAAAGCCTTCGGTGAAAAAGAGTTGTTGCGTGGGAAGTCTGTGTGCAATGCACGCAGTCGGTATAGAAAAGTTCTACCTGTTGCTTCTGAGGTGGATCCAGGTACATGCATGTAGTAGCCTAAAAGCACTCGTGAACAGGAGGGATTCTCCAGGAAAGATTATTGTAAAGGATAGCTGTACTTGTTGTTTTAACCTGGAAGAATTTTTAGTGAAGCTTTTAAATGCTCTAAGAATTGGAGTGCTATAATTGGACTTGTATAGTTCTAGAATTATGACAACAGCTCAGAGAAAGATAGCTATTGACATATAGGGAGAGTGAACCCAAACTGATTGCTTAAATTCTCACGATGATTCTCAGCATAAAGGAAAAGTAATTCATATTCAGTTTAAGAAAATAGATAAGAACAAAGATAAAATCCGATGTCAGCTTTTACATTTCTTAAGCACAGTTGGTAGAAGATAAAATAAGTCCTCATAGTAATGCACATAAATTATTAAACAAAATGTAGAGTCTCAAAGAGGTAGTTTTAAAATAAATTTCATTTAGTATTATTTTATCTAAATAGGAGACAACTTGGGGAGTTGTCATCAGGCAAAACACATTTGGAAAAAGAACTTGTGTAGAGATCAAAAAAACAATCTGCAGTGAGATGGACCCTTCATTTGCTTAAGGAATATATGATTTGCAGTTTTATCAACTGTATCCATTTCAGAACCTAGGATGAGTTTTGTGTGCTACGGTCTGATATGTGCCCAAGCGCTCAGAGAACACGGACGAACACCCCTTAGGTGTAGTGTGAGCCAGTGCCTGGTGCAGTGATCTCTCCCATGGGACCTCATAGGCTGGTGGGGAGCAGACTGGGATGGTCCTTGGGCGTCAGGAGACTGGCGTATACCGGGCAGTAGGAGGGCAGGTTGCAGAGGGCCCTAGATGGGGAGCAGGAAAGCCCAACATATCCTCCTGAGCCACTGGCTGTGTGGCCCTGGATGTGTCCCTCAGCCCTTCTGGACCTCTGTGCCCTAATCAGCAGATTGAGGGCTTTGGACTGTGATCTTCCCAGCCTCTTTCTAAAATGCTGCATGATGAATTCTGGTAGAATTAAGGGAAGACTTAATCAGAGTGTAGTGTGCAGGGGTTTGGTTAGTAGAGTCTCAGTTGGGGGAAGACAGGCTGAAGGCCTGGCTGGAAGTAGAGAAAGGGTAGCCAGTGTTGCTAATAGGTGGTTAAAGGAGATCGGATCTGGGGCATCTGACCCGTCTCTGATTATCTGAGTTTACAAAACATAAGGAAATAATAAATACCAACTTTCACTTACTACTTGATGGTTTCTGATGAATTTTCACAAATAATTGCAATTGACTTTTCATAACAACCGAAGAGGTAATTAGAGCAGAAAGATGATGAAACCAGTACTAATAGTGCAAGTGTGCCCCACTGCCTGCTGTGGGGTTTGTAGCAATACAAGAAGCTAGAACATGCTTTGGAAACCCTGTGTTAGTGTGAGAGAGAGAGAAGGTTGTTGTCAGATTTTAGTGGGATTTCTAATTTTGGATTAAAAATTCAGATTACCTTCTGGAAGATAAGAGTCTCCAGTTATGAGATGGAGACATCCTGAAATGTCTTGAGTTCTGATCAGGTGTGTTTAGTCTAATGACTCCTGTCCTGTGCTTTCTTCCCACCTCACCTTCCTCCCCTTGCCAGCAGGAATGCTGGGGTTTGCCTATTACACAGTCATTGGTAAGACTCTTCTAAGAGCTGTGACTGTAGCTGAGAAAGGGAAATTCTTATATAAAAGAGGGGATTCTTGGGCCATTGTACTGTTAATCAACAGGATATGGGATATGTTTGGAGTAGCAAGTTGTGTTTTGCAAACATTGTCACCAGAGGTGAAATTAGAGAGGAGTGGTAGGGATGTGAGCAAGGTGTGAAGATGTGGGTCTGTACCTCTCCTATAGAGCCGTTATACTCTGAACCAAGCGTTAAGTTCACCCAGAGAGGACAACTCCCCCCACTTCCCGCCATGTTCCTGGGAAAGACAGTTTGTCAGGATTCACTTGGTTATAGATGTGAGGAATATATATTTAACTAGGTTAAGCGAAAGACTTACTATAAAGCTAATGTGGCTGGAAAGTCCAAATGTGGACCTTGCTTCAGTCATGGATGGAACCCAGAGACTCACACGACTATGTTGGTATTCTTTCTGTCTTTCCCCATCTCTTAGCTCCTCTTCTCTGGGTCAGCTTCTTTCTGAGGCCCCTTTCCAGGTGCGGAGAAAGATGACTGTCAGTAGTTCTAAGCCTGCAGTTTTGGGCTTTTGAGCCATAAGAAAGAGAAGTCTTGTCTCTTCCAGGTCCCATTTGTAGAAATCTCCTGAAAGGGCTGTGATTAACCCTGCTCTGGTGGTTTTTGAATCAGTCTCTACGTCTATCATAGAGAGTGCTACCTGTGAGTCTTGGATTAGATCATGTGCCCAACACTGTGTGTGTGTGGTGCTGGTGGTGGGGTGGGTAGGAGGAGGCTGGTCGGGGCACGGTGATGAACAGTTTTGTCAAGATCACATAGAGATGTGGTTCTCCCAAGCTAATGATGCTGCCAATCAAAAGCAACATGTCTATTACTGAAGAGAATTCTCCCTTTTCTGGGACAGCAAAATGATGTGACATTTGTACACGGAGGCAACTCAGGTACCCAAGTCCATGCAAATTCCAGAGGTGGAACCCTCTTCCCAGCCAGGGAAAATCCCAGTGATGAAATAATGGCCTCCATATCTAGCCTTTGCTGAAAGGATTATGGTTCCCAGAATAATACTGAATGAGGAGCCCACCACTTCTCCATATCCATGTACTTTTAGCAAATACTCCTGCACTTTATCTCCAGCCTATGGATTTCATTTTCAGAAATCCTGGTTATCAGAGATCAGGAGAGTCGAGACCCCTACTTTGGGCATGATAGACCCAGTGAAGGTCCACACAGGAAGGTGGATTAATGAGCACAGAACTATTGTTCATGCAAATTCTTTGGGTTTGTGGGGGACAGGCAGAGGGTAGGCAGTAGGAACAGATCACAGTCATCACTTAGGAGGCCTGAAGTTACAGGTCCCGAATTAGAATGTCGGCCTGTATAAGCAGCGTTGTGAACGTCTGGTGAGGTCGTACGTGAGGATGAAGGAGCATCTGTGTTGACAGAAGTCTCTGTGGGATGAACTGGATCAAGAAGGACCAGACCAGGAAGACAGACTGAGCCAGCGGGTGAAATGGCTGTGTGTTGTGGGTAGGTTCACAGCAGCTGGACTGTAGAAAGGAGGCCTGTGGCTACCATGAGTCCTAGGGCAAAACTTTTATACATACAGCACTGATATTTATTGAGGCCCGACCTAGTATGCCAGGCCCCGTGTTATGCTTTAAATTCATCACATTACCTAGCTCTCATAAAAGCTCTCTAAGGTGAGAAAACTGAAAGTTAGGGAGGTAAATAACTTGCTCATGAAGTGGTCGCTCTGGGATTCGAACCCTGGCAGTCCAAGACAGAAGCCTGTGCTTTAATAAACTTTGCGGTACTACCTCTCAAACTCAAGGTCAGAATCCAGGATAATTAGGCCAGATTGAAGGACAGGCCCAAGGTCAGGCCCTCTACTAGGTGACCAGAGTGATGGAAGTTCCAGACGGGATTGAACAGAGGTGGTCAGAGTGGAGAGGCAGAGCGTCCCTGCTCAGCGGGAAACTGGACATGGATGCCAAAGTCAGATACCGCGTGGGGATGCTTGTTTTGGGATTTGGAGTATAGCAAGGAAATTAGATGGGAGTGATATCAGGAAGTTGAACAGGTGGCCAGATCAATAGAACAACTTGATTGTTCTTCTGAGAACAGGAACTCTACCATCGGCCCTGTTTTAAATACTCTTCCTGGTATAAGTCAATAAGAATATGGAATTGGTGGCTCCTCAGAGACAGACAGGATTCTGTTAGTTGTCAGGCACTGTTAGGGAAAAAAAGAGCTAATATTTATAGAGCATCTGCCATGTGCCATTGATAGGTAATCTCACCAAATCTTCATTACAGCCCTTGTGAAGGTAAAATATTGTGGCTTCTTTTTTCTCTTTTTCAAGGCAAGTCAAGAAATGGAGGCTTCAAGAGGTTAAATTACTTACTTACCTGAGCTTCTGGAGCCAGACTGTAAGATGAAGGAGCTGTCATGGAAACCCAGATCGGTCTGAATCTAGACCTCATCCTGCATCGTCAGGGAGGCAGGCTGGTCCCAGCCGAGCAAGGCCAATTTCAAGTCTGGGTGGCAGAAATGGGGAAGTCAGCAGGGGCGTGTGGTTGTAAAGGGTGACCAGGAGTCATTTTAGACATCAGAATGTGAGAAGAGAGCAGGTCATAAGGGAGTTGCCCAGCAGGGTCACACCTGGTGTTGGAAGAAGATGGGGTTGGATTAATCATCTAGTAGGGTGTTTTTCCCCTCAGTGCAGGATCTCTATCATTATGCAGGACAGATATGTCAGCAAGTCCGATATTTGGGAGGCTTAATTTTAGTCACTGATTTTAGTTCAAGAGAAGGGACCTTTGCCAGCTGCCATGGCCTGAATTTACCTTTATACATCCAGGTGCTTTGCCCTGAAATATGATAAACAGATTCAGAGAGAGAGGGAGAGAGAGAAGGAGAGTATTAGCACGCATACCGAATTAGTAGGTACATGGAACACACTCCAGCTACAACGGTCTGCACTTGAAAATACTCTAAATGAAATTATTTACTAATGGAATATCATTGACATCCTGTCATTCTCCAGCAACTGCAAGGTCAAATTTTTATCTGCTTAGACATAGGACTGAATGCAAATTTTACTGTGTGCAGTGGACTGTGTGTGTATGTATATGAGAACAGGAAAAGGAATGAGAACATATATGAGAATATATATTCGAGGCATATCTGTGACAATTCACAGCCTTTTTGGGAAGGTAAAACAGCCATGCATAAGATTTTTAAAGCAATATAGTAGAATAATACGATTTTAAAGTTGGAAGGATCTTTCAGAGGGTAATCAAGATGACAGCACTAGCTAGAATTATGAAGTATAGACTTAATAGTAGCAGTTGAACATAAATATTATGGAGACTATGGAACAGGAATGGAACTATCTGAAACCTGGAAAGCCAGTCTGGGGAGGCTTCCAGGAAGAGGTAAATTGTGGTGACTATGTATGGTCAGAGAGATAAGAGGAGAACATTCCAGGTAGGGCTGAGAATTTATCGGTACCCTCCAGCTGGAGACCGCTGGGAAATTACCTCTGGTTGAACAGGTAGGGTTTGCTATTTGCTACACCTGGGAAGAATATATATCACAGAGAAATGTGGGGCTTCTCAGTAAGAGGGTGTTAGAAGTTAGTTATTATAGGATCTGGGCTTGTGTTATGTGAGAGAGTGTTTAAAGAAGCAGGGCTTTGGTCTGGATAGAAGTAGAGATAATCCTGTGATTTTGTATCTTAACAAACTTTACCTCAAAGAGGCAAGACTAGAGAGGCCAACACTGTAATTGGCAGGCAGCAACAGTCACTCAGCCAAATTAGGGGAGTATTGGTCATTTTGAGGGTTAGACAATGTTCATATTTTTGTTTGTGTTCCGACATGATGACAGAGTGGTCTTATGTCTGTTCTGAGCTGTCATGGTCACAGAGTGGCCTTGTCTTGTGTTGATATCTGTGAAACTGTTTAAGTCCAACAGAAGAACCCCAGGGCCTTAGCTGTGAGTGGCAGGCCCGCTCCCGGATGTCAGGGGTGGCTCTGGTCTTTCATGAACAGGAAATTACATTCCAAACGTTTCTGATTCCGTACACCAACCAAGATTTCCATTACAATAGGATCCTGTTAGTGAATGTTTCTCTTTGAAATTATTGAGGTAATTTCTCCCCATATTATAATAGTTTATTTAACATGTATTTAGTGCCTGCTGTTTACCAGGTACTCAGGTTCTGGGGTTGTCAGGATGACAAGTATCTCAAGAATTTCATAATTTCATGGGAGAGCCAGATCTAAACCAATGGTTATAATACATTGGAATAAAGCTGGTAGAGATATTAAGATAGGCAAAGAATATTAGAGACTCCTAGGATCCAAGTAATGCCAAGAAGGAACAGGCCCTTTCACAAATAGCTAACCACAGAGGTGCTGCTAGGTTGGCAGCTACAAAGGAGTGTTTCCCTTTTGAGAATCAGCATCTCTGGGCTGCAGTGTAGGACGAATCCAGAGAATCTCGCTACGCTGTGTGATCTTGGCATGGGGGGCACAAGTCTGGCTCCCTTAGCAAACCAGCTATCAGATCAGCAAACTGAACATACATGTGCAAGTATTTGTAATATAAGAGTTACTTAGCATTTCTTAAGTGATAATATCATTTCTAATCGTAAAAGTGGTCCATGCTTCCAGTACAAACTTAGGAAAATACTTTAAGTATAAGAGATCAGGGAGAAAATTTGCCTATAATCACATGACCCAAAGGCACCCATAACATTGTGGCATTTTCCCCCTCCTCATTTTAAATGAATTTTTTCCATCATTAGTCACATTTTTACAACCTGCTTTGTTTGCTTAACCTTATGTCCTAAATATTTTCCAACTTCTAGGCAAGCTTTATTTATGTCTGTATAATATTTGATTGTATGGATACACTATAATTTATTAACTATTCCCCTTAAACTGTACCTTGAGGCTGTTCCCAAATATCTGGTATTATAAATAGCATTTTGATGACATCTTGGTTTGCACTTCAGATTACCTTTTAAGCAAGATTCTTGGAGGAACGATTCCTGGGTCAGGGGGGCATGAATGTCTGAAGCCTTGAGATACTTAATGAAAACCCAGTTTTCAGAATAGTTGAACTTGTGATTGACAGTGCATGGCAATACCTCCTCGCCATGCCTGACCTAGAGTTTTATTTATTTATTTATTTTTAATGAGAAAAGCTGTCATTTCGAAATGAGGAACAGCTTCTGCTAACTGTTGATTTCTTTCCTTTGTTACCAAAAACTCTCTTTTAGAATGTAGACTGTTAAAATATTGTGGTTAACCACTGAATTTTTAAAATTTTTATTTACAAGTGTTCCTACAGACAGAGGAAAATTAGCTCATGAATGATTTTTTTAAAGTCATAAATATATACTCTTCAGACCTTCGTGGTGAGAACCTGGAAGAACAGGTGATGCAGGGCAAACCCTCCCAGCCCTGCGCCAGGAGCCGCGTGGTCAGGCCCTTGCAGCCTGGGATGTGTAACTGTTGTGCTTACAGTTCCTACGCTATGCAGAGGGGCTGGGACCCAGGTGAGTGCAGGGAGGTGTCTGGTTTATGGCTGTGTTCCCGGCAGGTGGCCAGGTTGCCCTAGTGGGTAGAATGTGAGGTGCGATGTGCTTTAAGATAGAAAGTAAAAACGTTCGAGCTTTTCCCTGAGAGAACCTCTGCTCTGTTCAAAATCGATTCCCCCAAATAAGCCAAGATCCTGAATTTCAAACCTTCTGATTTTATTGCCTCTTCCAAAGAAAGCGCAACCACATTATAGTTTTTGGTGTTTATAGTGATGAACTTTGACTCATCCCACAAGAAGGAGGAATTTGGATCTCTCCTAAACCTCTGTAGGATTTTTGTCGTCCAAAAACATTGCTTGAGATTACAAGGGAGCAACCAGCCTTACCGTAGCAGTCAATTTGTGGTGGGGTTTGAGTGCCAATTTCGGTTTTTCCACAACTGCAGTTTTTCCTCAAAAATAATTCACAACTCAAAATAATTTGTAGTTTTTTCTAAAAGTTGAACGAGACTATTTTCATAGTGTTTTAACTCCATTTCCTTTTATGGATCTCAGTCAATAATTTTGAGGAAAATTATTTTTATTCATTTGTTTACCAACTCACTATTTAGTGAGATTCATTCAGGAGTTGCTGTTAAATTATACTTATGACCCATTTTGTCAAATGTGAGGCACATCTTACATAGTGATAATGTGGGAAACTATATAGGAAAGCGTAATCTATACATGTGTTATTTGCTTACTGAAAGGGTATGTGACGTTTCCCATAACATGCCTAAGAGAGTCCGCTCAGGCTCTGTAGGTAGTTCACTGATCAATAATTGATGCAGTGAGTAATGTGTGCTGGCATCTGGGGACAGGGCAGGGATCAAAGCAAAGTTTGTGGTGGATGGAGTGCACATTCTGGGTGGGAGAGACCAGCAAGACAGTTTCAGACAACAGAAAGTACTATAGGGAAGTAGAGGAGTCTGACGTAATAGAGTGGCTGGGCTTTCGTAAATCAGCGGGTCAGGGAAGACCTCTCTTTGAGGAATTTGAATTGAGACAAGCTAAGAGCCAGCCTTACATGTTTTGTCGTAGGGGGTGGGCAGAGGGGCAGGAGGTAGGTTTTATTTCACTGCACTGGGAAGTCACTGGAAGGTTTTTCTTTTGGGACATGTTTGAGGATATTTATTAAAAATATGGGTTGAGGTTAAGAATGCAGTGTAGCACGATGAGATATCACCTTATCCCTGTCAGAGTGACCGCTATCCCCAAAACAAGACAGAACAAATGTTGGGGAAGAGGTGGAGAAAAGGGAACCCTCTACACTGTTGGTGGGAATGTCAGTTGGTGCAGCCACTGGGGAAAACAGCATGGAGGTTCCTCAAAGAACTAAAAAAAAATATATATATATCATGTAACCCAGCAATTCCACTTCTGGGAATTTACCTGAAGAAAACAAAATTCTTGAGAGACATATGCACCCCTATGTTTATTGCCACATTATTTACAATAGCCAAGATGCGGAAGCAACCAAAGTGTCCATCAGTAGATGAACGGATAAAGAAGTGGTACATATACACAATGGAATATTATTCAGCCATAAGAAAGAAAGAAATCTTGCATTTGCAACAACATGGATGGATCCAGAAGGTATTAAGCTCAGTGAAATAAGCCAGGCGGAGAAAGACACATACCATATGATTTCACTTATGTTTGGAATCTAAAAACACAGACGAAACAAATGAACCAAACAGAAATAGACTCATAGACACTGATAAGTGACTGCTGGTTCCATGGATTGTGGGGGGGACTGTTGTTCGGGGAGGGGGAGAATAGGCGAAGGGGATAAAAAAGGCACAAAACTCATTCATAATATAAATTAGTGACAGGGATGAAAGTATAGCATAGAGAGAATAGAGTCAATAATACTGAAATAAAACAAAATAAAGAATGCAAAGTCATCACTGTAATGATGATATTGGGTTTGGGAGCTAAAGCAACATTTACATTAGAAGCTTCCTGGGCAGTGATGTTCAAGATATGCCAAGCGTCAGGATGTGGCTGAAGACGCTCCGTGTACGTGTATCCACTGTGGAAGGGTTTTAATATAAGTAACAATATTAAATATTAATACAAATATAGCCCTTTCAGTAGAATATAAATGGCTTAGTCCACTGTATTTTGTTATGTGAAGTTTATATTTTTTAACTGTGCCTATCTTAGTGACATGTATATTTATGCATTCAGTAAATGTTTGCTGAATTAATTATATGGAATCTTATATACTGTCAGAAGAAAAATCACTCTAGGATATAAAATCACATATAAAGCACAATATTTTTATGGAAAGAAAATAATTTCTTGAAAAAGTTTAGATAAAATGTTAACTGTACTCTGAATATTAATAATATTTAAGAATTATTCCAAGTATTAAAAATTTGAATATTGAAAATAAAAATAGAATACACAGATATAATTATCTTTTATACATACATTTCCCCCTGCCACCCCAGTATAAGTAGAAATCTCTGGAAAATCCACATATTAGATAAAGGTTTCATTAGCATCAGTTGGTGAATGATTTCGTTAGCATCAGTTGGTGAATCAGTTTCCACACATGTGGAAATTCCTTATTTATCTCGAGTCTCCCAATCCTTGAACTAGCCTCTGTGCAGAACTCTTCTACCAACACCTGCATGGCTGATATAAGATGATAATAGCACATAAAACTAGTATGTTTGTTAATGAGTATTTAGTTGAGTGTCTTCGGGGAGATCTAGTTCAAGTATACTTATTGTGTCATCACGCATTTGTCAAGAGATGCCAAGTGCCAGCCGCTGTGGTCAGTGTGGGGGTGTAACAGACTTCCCGAGGACCCAGTCTGGACGGCAATCCGGGTGGGTCTCCCTGAGTCTAAGCCTGGGGAAAGGAGTGGTAGTGAGTGAAATGGTGGATTAGCTCACGGATACCTTAATTTCGGGATGTGGCTAAGTGGTTTTTAAAAGACAGATTACAAAATGAAGACAAAGGGGGAAGGGCAGCCCATGCCATCCATCTCCAGGTAACAGGGCCACCTGTGTCCTGACCCTCACTGCAGCTGATATTACCCTGAGGAGTTTCGGTTTTCCTGCCTCAATTGCCAGAGGCTCCTTGCTCACTTGGAGGAGACCTGCAGACCGGCAGGCACCGGGGACTCAACTCTGCCTGCCTCCCCAGGCACCCAGCCCTCCTCTCTCCAGCCTCCTCATTGGTGGGAGTCGGGGTAAGGCCCGGGGGCCAGCTGCTTGGCTGTCCTGCCTTGGGGTCCATCAGTCTAAGCAGCTCCTCTCAGTCCTCACAGGCACTGCTCCTCCTCGACCTTCACAGATCCTGCAGCTTTAGACGGGAAGATTCTCAGCCCTGCTGCCTTCTTGATTTCTGGTAAAGCATCACTCACTCATTCCTTTGTTCATTCATTCATTCAGTATTTTCTGAGTGCTTACTATGTACAGTTGCAGGCACCAGATATCTAACTGGAAACAAAGCCCTACACATTACAGTTGGAAGAGACAGACAATACACCTATAATTTGTTGCAAGAAATAATAAGAAGAAAAATAAAGTAGGGCCCAGGGAGAGAGAGTGAGCAGAATGGGGAGTGGAGTAGCATAGTCACGGGAAAGCCCCAGACATTTGAACAGAGACCTGAAGGAAGAAAGGGAGGGAATCATTAGAATGTCTGGGGAGGAGAGTGCCCAGGGGAACAGGAAGTGCAAAGGTCCTGAGGAGGCAGCCTGTGAAGTGGGAGTTGGCTTGGAATATTTGAATAGCAAAGAGGCCAGAGTGGCTAAAACAAAGCCGGGGCTCATAGAGGGTCTTGGGGCCACAATCAACTTTGGACTTTATTCTGAGTAAAGGGAACTTAGGAGGAATGTTTGGGGATTTAGGATGGTTAGAGAAGCATAGAAGGAATTAGCAGCCCTGGAGGCAGGAGAAAAGCCAGGAGTGTGAGGTCACTGATGAAGGGTACATGATATTAGCAACAAAGCTTTGTATGGACACAATTCTTACTGAACCGCTTCAAGTTCTTTCTCTGATTTTATCTTCCATTGCGTCCCTGAGGTTTGAAGTACAGCCTTCAAACTTTGGGGTGAAATAGGCTTAGAAATTACTGAAAATCTTTTTTATTTTTTGAGTTTCATGTTATAGTTATTGATACTGAATTGGAACAGAGTAGATGAACAAGTCATACCTTCACAGTAAAGTGACAGTAGAATAACACATCTGAAGGTCATTTTCATTACCGTGCTGCCTTCCAGTTTAGTAGGTCTTTATACTCTTTAAAGCATCACTAGCTCATTGTCTTGGTGATCAATGTTTTTAAAACCACAAGTAGAGGTTTAAGCAGTTCTATTTTCCAGGACTCTATAAGGAAAATATAATTTAAAAGAGAATGACAACCCCCAATCGCCTGTGCTATGCCAGACAAACATTATAGCATGATATTATACCCCGAGAATGGGGGACAGCCTTTAAAAAAAATTGAATTACACATATAAAGAACATTTCATGGCAAGAGTCAAAGTGTCATTTCAAAATTTTAGTGACGGGACCAGCATGGTGTATTTGATTTTTATTCTTTTTAGTTTTCTATAGTTTATCTAACAGGATTTGAGGAATTGCTAACTAAAAGTTAACCTTTGAAAGGCTGGTTAGCTGACCTGCCGGGAGCTTCTCTAAGAGGGAGCCCATCTCTGGTCTGTGTTCTCTTTCATTCTTTCCAGAAACTGCTGCCATCTGGCTGCGTAGTTGGCTGGCTGTCCTTCGAAAATATTTTTTAAAAGATATAGTCAACTTTTGATTATCTGGGCTACTTATGATTTAAGTGAGATTTTGTTTGGAAACAAAAGTTCCGTTGCCAAGCATAATTTGAAAATCACTGGCGAATTTGAGCATTACCATCTGAGCACTGTGTGACTAAGGTCATGTCACTCAACCTTGCCGAGCCCCAGTCCGCTCATTTGTGGCATGGGACGTGACCTCCTTAGAACGGTTGTTGGGGTTATAAAAGGTCATATTAAGTAATGGATCGTGCGAAGTAGGTGCCATGAAGTGACACTGCCCAGCGTGGTCCCTTGTCTCCTTTTGCTTCCACCAGGATGACCTTGCTTTGCGCAGATGCTCTGTGTGAAACAGCTGTTATTTCTGCCTGGATGGAAAATCCTCGCTAGGGGAAGCACTTTTTCACTTGTCTAGATCCACCTTGAATGGACCTCTTCTGTGGAGCCGTCCCGTGCCTCCGCTGGGACAGTTGCTTCATCTTCCAGCACTTTCAAAGTTCTTTCCTTATGCCAGCAGTTAAGCCTGACGCCCCAGGAGAGGCTTGTCTACCTTCTGTCTCCATCCCAGTCCCAGGGGTGTAAGCAGTAAAAAGGGGCCTATCATCTCCCTCAAGACAACAAAAGGAGTTGAATGGAGAGAAGAGGGGAATTATTATTAATATTTTTGTTCATGGTGTTACCATGAACAATGTCACCAAAAAACAGAGCCCTTTTTAAGTCTCTTGATGGGGAGTTGGGCACTTGTCTTTTGGAGACCAGGGGATTGAAGTAAGGCTGGAGCCCTCCCTCCCCCAAGCAAATTCTCCGTCCACCTTGGTGGGGCCGGGACGACGTAGCTGCACTAAACAGGAAGGCTTCTGCTGTTCAGTCTGCTACAATTCTGCTATTAGGTTTCTCCTCCTGAGTCATCATCTGTGGCCAGGCCCCTCAAGGCACCTGCTCCGGCCCCATAACTCCAGACCTGAAGCAAGCCTTCTCACCTGCTGAGCGCTGGGAGCTCCTTAAAGCTAGATGTGGTGTTCCGCTCTGTTTATGACTACTCTCAGAGGTTACGGGGTTGTCGCAGCAAACGGAATGAGGACAGCAGCTCTGAGGCATTCTGTAGGGACTATGGCATCTGGTGGGATAGTGCCACCTTGATTGAGGGCTCAGTCTTATCAAGCTGAAGATACTAACTAGTTCGGAGGAACAGCTGCTTTAGACTTAGCAATTTCCTTCTCCCTCGTTGCCAAGAAGCCAGCAGTGCCATCCTGAAGGTGAGGAAGCCCTCTGAGGCAGCAAGTCTGGGCACGCTGGCATTCTGAATCAGAGCCAGGAGGGGAACGCAAAGTGACAATAGATTCCAGTCTTTTTTTCATTTTGATGTTTTGAAACATCCATGATGCCATCTTAATAAAATTGAAAGTTGGATACTTGACTGCCTGGTGGTGGCAGATGATCTGGTTCCCAGGGCCATCATAATTCATCAGAACCATATAACACTTTCCGGAGCTCTCTGAAAATACTGATCAATAAATTATGAGTTGTCATGCCCAAAACCCAGCAAATGTCTTTTAATTTTTAGTGTTTTAGCAAATCACATAAAAATGAATATCAGAAAATAGTGAACACTCTCTTCATTATGTTTTATATAAAATAAATTTACCATTATGAATGCATTTCTTTAGTTTATTATAAACACTGGTCATGCTACTAAAGTTTTGGTAACACACCTTTTTAAAGGCTGCATTATTTTCTGTTACCTGGTTTTTTTTTTTACATTTTATTTTGTTATCATTAATCTACAGTTGCATGTGCAACATTATGGTTATTAAACTCCCCACTTGATCAGGTCCCCGCCACCAACCCCATTACAGTCACTGTCCATCAGCATAGTGAGATACTGTAGAATCATTACTTGTCTTCTCTGAGTTGTACAGCCCTCCTCATGCCTTCACTAACATTACGTCTGCTAATTGTAATGCCCCTTTTTCCCCTTTGTCCCTCCCTTCCCACCCATCCTCCCCAGTCCCTTTCCCTTTGGTAACTGTTACTCCATTCTTGGGTTCTGTGAGTCTGCTGCTGTTTTGTTCCTTCAGTTTTTTCTTTGTTCTCACACTCCAAAGATGAGTGAAATCATTTGATATTTGTCCTTCCCCGCCTGGCTTATTTCACTGAGCATAATACCCTCTAGCTCCATCCATGTTGTTGCAAATGGTAGGATTTGTTTTCTTCTTATGGCTGAATAATATTCCATTGTGTATATGTACCACCTCTTCTTTATCCATTCATCTACTGATGGACACTTAGGTTGTTTCCATTTCTTGGCTATTGTAAATAGTGCTGTGATAAACATAGGGGTGCACTGGGCTGCTGCTGCAGTCTTAGGGTAAATTCCTAGGAGTGGGATTCCTGGGTCAAATGGTATTTCCATTTTGAGTTTTTTGAGGAACCTCCATACTGATTTCCACTATGGTTGAACTAATTTACATTCCCATCAGCAGTGTAGGAGGTTCCCCTTTCTCCACATCCTCACCAACATTTGTTGTTGCTTGTTTTGGATGTTGGCCATCCTCACTGGTGTGAGGTGATATCTCATTGTGGTTTTAGTTTGCATTTCCCTGATGATTAGCAATGTGGAGCATCTTTTCATGTGCCTGTTGGCCATCTGAATTTCTTTTTGGAGAAGTGTCTTTTCATATCCTCTGCCCATTTCTTAATTGGATTATTTACTTTTTGTTTGTTGAGGTGTGTGAGTTCTTTATATATTTTGGATGTCAACCCCTTATCTGACATGTCATTTATGAATATATTCTCCCAAACTGTAGGGTGTCTTTTTGTTCTACTGATGGTGTCCTTTGCTGTGCAGAAGTTTTTCAGCTTGATATAGTCCCACTTGTTCATTTTTGCTTTTGTTTCCCTTGCCGGGGGAGATATGTTCATGAAGCAGTCACTCATGTTTATGTCCAAGAGATTTTTGCCTATGTTTTTTTTTAAGAGTTTTATGGTTTCATGATTTACATTCAGGTCTTTGATCCATTTTGAATTTACTTTTGTGTATGGGGTTAGACAGTAGTCCAGTTTCATTCTCTTACATGTAGCTGTCCAGTTTTTCCAACACCAGCTGCTGAGGAGGCTGTCATCTCCCCATTGTATATCCAAGGCTCCTTTATCATATATTAATTGACCATATATGTTTGGGTTAATGTTTGGATTTTCTATTCTGTTCCACTGGTCTGTGAGTCTGTTCTTGTGCCAATACCAAATTGTCTTGATTACTGGGGCTTTGTAGTAGAGCTTGAAGTCAGGGAGCGTAATTCCCCGTGTTTTATACCTCCTTTTCAGGATTGTTTTGGCTATTTGGGGTCTTTTGTGGTTCCATATGAACTTTAGAACTATTTGTTCCAGTTCATTGAAGAATGCTATTGGTATTTTGATAGGGATTGCATTGAATCTGTAGATTGCTTTAGGTAGTATAGCCATTTTGACAATATTTATTTTTCCTAACCAAGAGCATGGAATGAATTTCCATTTGTTAGGGTCCTCTTTAATTTCTCTTAGGAGTGTCTTGTAGTTTTCAGGGTATAGGTCTTTCACTTCCTTCATTAGGTTTATTCCTAGGTATTTTATTCTTTTGGATGCAATTGTGAATGGAATTGTTTTCCTGATTTCTCTTTCTGTTAGCTCATCGTTAGTGTATAGGAAAGCAAAAGATTTCTGTGTGTTAATTTTGTATCCTGCAATTTTGCTCAATTCAGATAATAGTTCTAGTTGTTTTGGAGTGGAGTCTTTAGGGTTTTTTATGTACAATATCATGTCATCTGCAAATAGTGACAATTTGACTTCTTCCTTACCAATCTGGATGCCTTTTATTTCTTTGTTTTGTCTGATTGCTGTAGCTAGGACCTCCAGTACTGTGTTGAATAACAGTGGAGAGAGTGGGCATCCCTGTCTTGTTCCCGATCTTAGATGAAAAACAGCTTCTCGCTGTTAAGTATGATGTTAGCTGTGGGTTTGTCATATATGGCCTTTATGATGTTGAGGTACTTGCCATCTATACCCATTTTGTTAAGAGTTTTTATCCTGAATGGATGTTGAATTTTGTCAAATACTTTTTCAGCATCTATGGAGATGATCATGTGGTTTTTGTTCTTCTTTTGTTGATGTGGTGGATGATATTGATGGATTTTCGAATGTTGTACCATCCTTGCATCCTTGAGATGAATCCCACTTGATCATGGTGTATGATCCTCTTGATGTATTTTTGAATTCGGTTTGCTAATATTTTGTTGAGTATTTTTGCATCTACATTCATCAGGGATATTGGACTGTAATTTTCTTTTTTGGTGAGGTCTTTGCCCGGTTTTGGTATTAGAGTGATGCTGGCTTCACAGAATGAATTTGGAAGTATTCCCTCCTGTTCTATTTTTTGGAAAACTTTAAGGAGAATGGGTATTATTTCTTCTCTATATGTCTGATAAAATTCAGCGGTGAATCCATCTGGCCCAGGGGTTTTGTTCTTTGGTAGTTTTCTGATTACCGATTCAATTTCGTTGCTGGTAATTGGTCTGTTTAGGTTTTCTGCTTCTTGCTTGGTCAGTCTTGGAAGGTTGTATTTTTCTAGAAAGTTGTCCATTTCTTCTAGGTTTTCCAGCTTGTTAGCATATAGAATTTCATAGTATTCTCTTATAATTCTTTGTATTTCTGTGGGGTCCATAGTGATTTTTCCTTTCTCATTTCTGTTTCTGTTTATGTGTGTAGTTCTCTTTTTCTCTTAATAAGTCTGGCTAGGAGTTTATCTATTTTGTTTATTTTTTCAAAGAACCAGCTCTTGGTTTCATTGATTTTTTCTATTGTTTTATTCTTCTCAATTTTATTTATTTCTTCTCTGATCTTTACTATGTGCCTCCTTCTGGTGACTTTGGGCCTCATTTGTTCTTCTTTTTCCAATTTCAGTAATTGTGTCTTTAGATTATTCATTTGGGATTGTTCTTCCTTCTTTAAATAGGCCTGGATTGCAATATACTTTCCTCTTAGACCTCCTTTGCTGCGTCCCACAGAAGTTGTGGCTTTGTGTGGTTGTTGTCATTAGTCTCCATATATTGGTTGATCTCTGTTTTAATTTGGTCATTTATCCATTGATAATTTAGGAGCATGCCGTCAAGTCTCCATGTATTTGTGAGCCTTTTTGTTTTCTTTGTACGATTTATTTGTAACTTTATACCTTTGTGATCTGAGAAGTTGGTTCGTAGAGTTTCAATATTTTTTAATTTACTGAGGTTCTTTTTGTGGTCTAGTATGTGGTCTATTCTGGGAAATGTTCCATGTCCACTTGAGAAGAATGTGTATCCTGCTGCTTTTGTGTGCAGAGTTCTGTAGATGTTGGTTAGGTCCATCTGTTCTAGTGTGTTGTTCAGTGCCTCTGTGTCTACTTATTTTCTGTCAGGTTGATCTGTCCTTTGGAGTGAGTGGTGTGTTGAAGTCTCCTAGAATGAATGCATTGCTGTCTATTTCCTCCTTTAATTCTGTTAATATTTGTTTCACATATGCTGGCGCTCCTGTGTTGGGTGCATAGATATTTATAATGGTTATATCCTCTTGTTGGACTGACCCCTTTATCATTATGTAATGTCCTTTTTTATCTCTTGCTCCTTTCTTCGTTTTGAAGTCTATTTGGTCTGATACAAATACTGCAACACCTGCTTTTTTCTCCTTGTTGTTTGCATGAAATATCTTTTTCCATCACTTCACCTTTAGTCTGTGTATATCTTTGGGTTTGAGGTGAGTCTCTTGTAAGCAGCATATAGATGAGTCTTGCTTTTTTATCCACTCTGTTACTCTGTGTCTTTTGATTGGTGCATTCAGTCCATTTACATTTAGGGTGATTATCGATAGATATGTACTTATTGTCATTGCTGGCTTTTGATTCATGGTTACCAAAGGTTCAAGGGTAGCTTCTTTACTATCTAACAGTCTAACTCAACTTTCTTGTTAAGTTATTGTAAACACAGTCTGATGATTTTTTACTTCTCTCCCTTCTTATTCTTCCTCCTCATTCTTTATATACTAGGTGTTTTATTCTGTACTCTTGTACATTTCCTTTGACTGTTTTTGTGGATAGTTGATTTTACTTTTTGCCTTTAGTTAGTATTTGGATGGTCTGCCTTCTTTGCTATGATTTTATTTTCTCTGGTGACATCTTTTTAGCCTTAGGAGTGCTTCCCTCTAGAACAGTTCCTTTAAGATATCCTGTAGAGGTGGTTTTGGGGAGGCAAATTCCCTCCGCTTTCGCTTGTCTGGAAATTGTTGTTCTCCTTGCCCTTCTCCAGGGGCTGAGCTGGTTTCCCACACACCGGGAGGCAGTCTCTGGGATAACCCCCTATGCTGTGTGTGTGTGGGTTCACCCTCAGCTTAGCTTATAGCACTGCGGGGGTTTGCAGTCTCGCTGGGTGCGTTCTGGTCCCCTTGGGGCCTTCCGACCCTGGTTCTGGGGCTCTTCCTGCTTAGCTGCGCACCAAATGGGAGTAGATTCTGTGAGGATGCTGTGGGTGGGGCCGGTCCTCCCTGTTCCACAGCAGTGGAGGCTCCCGGACCCTTTGCAGCTCTGGCCGGGCAGGAGGTTGGGGGGGGAACGAATGGGCGGCTGCTGATCTCTGTGGGAAGCCTCGGCGTGGCTGCTTTGCCCGGCTGCCAGCCAGGGGGTCCGAAATTCCCCAAGACTCCCAGCCCGCTGGGCCGTGTTCACTGGGACAATTTTGTGCCGCTGTTGGGCCCCTGTCTCTTTAAGACCTAAAAAAAAAAAGTGCAAGCTTTTCTTTTGTCCCGGGGAGCCGGCTGAGGGGACCCCCTTGCAGTCTCCATCTCAGATCCTGCATTTCTGTTTCTCCAATCTCCAATACGCTGCGCGATGTGTGTCTGTGCTCCCAGTGCAGATCCCCAGGGCTGGTTATTTCGCGGGCCTGTGCTTCCACTCCCTCCCCGCTCTGAATCCTCTCCTCCCGCCGGTGTGCTGGGGTGGGGGGTGCTCGGGTCCCGCCGGGTCACGGCTCCGTATCTTACCCGCTTCGTGAGGCGCTGAGTTCTCGCAGGTGTAGCTGTAGCCTGGGTGTTGTCCTGTTTCTTCTTCCAGTCTCTCTTTTAGGAGTAGTTGTATTTGTTGTATTTTCACAAATATCTACAGTTTTGGGAGGAGATTTCCGCAGCCCTGCTCACACCGCCATCTTCCCAGAAGTCCTCCCCGTTACCTGTTTTTAAATTATAGTTTTTAATGAAAGAAAAGGCAACCATTAATTCCTATGATATTTAGAACTTTTCTTTGCCGCCTCCTTGATCCGTGAAAGAAGAGCACGCCTCCCAGGCACATCACGGGCTACTTGGCATTCTCTGGGGAGCTTAGCACTTGAAGTGATGATCAGATCACACTGAGGTTTACCTGTCAATCAGCAGACACCTCGCCCTAAAGTTTCCTGACGACTTGTTTCCTTTTCCTCTTGTTAGAAGCTTCCAAGTGTCAGACGGTTTGGGCTTATTTTTGCTTTTTCTCTAATATTACAAAAGTTTACATTTGGAGTACCTTTATTTAATATCTTTTTGCAAAGGGATTCATCTCTATCCCAGCGTCTCATCCAGTGATAAGAAACACGGGAAGACCATTCAGTCACTTTTAATTCAATCCTTCAAATATAAATGTGGAAGAAAGTAGTCAGAAAAAAAGAAGCCTTTAGAAAGGGATTTGCATTGTTGACCTGAGGCTCCATATGTGTCCTTTCGGGTGTGTCGTCAATTAGATCGCATAACAAAACTGTAAATTTCTTACCTTATGGAGGCACCGCAAGGACTGAGGAGGCCAGGGCTCCCTCCTGCAATGCTGAGCCCTGGAGCTGAGCGAGCCACAGGGAGGGAGGACCCCAGGGCCCTGGGGGGCTGATGAGCTTTTTATGATCATTTTTATAATCTGTTTGTTCTTCCTGTGATCTAACAGACTTTGTTTAAATTCTAAACCGAGTTTATTGTCAGGGATTTGTCAGGACCTTTTTTTTTGTTATTCTTATTAAAAGAATATTTTGCCAAGTCAAAGTGCTTCTGATAAATACTTTTAATGCACAATAAAAACAGGTCACTGCTCTAGTAAAACACACTGTAAAAACTAGTTTATAGATCTTTTTGTAGAGGAAGCTGTTTAACAGGGTTGCTCCCCATTCCTTCAGTTCTTTCATTTCCAAATCAAAATCTTCATAAGAAAATGCCCTTAGTTAGAAGCTCATTATCGAAAGAAAAAAATTATTTCTTTGCACATCTCTAATTTTAAAATTACATTTTATTTGCTGGGGGAAAAAGGAGGTTTATAACCTTGTAACCAATGATCTTGCATGCCATTTTCCTTCTTGAAAACCTTTTCTAAGAGTATCAGCCAGCTCACAGTGCTGGGTAACCTCCCGTTATTATAAATACACTGCAAGAAGGGTTATCAGATGAGTTTTCAGGGGCAACCTTTGGCCCTTTGCAGGCTTTGCGATGCAAAATGAGCAGTTCAGGTATTTATCCTTCCGTTGAGGAAGAAACGCCCCCTTTTTCTGAAATCATATTGATATTCTGGGGGAAACTGTTCGTACATCTGTGAGGGGAGGATTCTTAAACTTGGATGGCCTAGACTTGTGCCTGTGCTCTTTCTCTCATTTGTGTGTATGTACTGGGTTTATTCAGTAGCTGACACACTGTTGCTGGGAACAATACCTGCCATACTGAAAGAGTTTTTTGGTTTCCATTCTCGAGGTAATCCCAGCTCCATGCCTGAAAGATAAAATGGTCTCTAGCAAAGTAAAACAGGAGCTCAAACAGGGACCAGTCCTGTTCCCTGAAGCTCAGAGGCTGGGTGAGGAGTGCAGGGAATAGAGGGTGTGTAGCAATGTTTCAGTGTTTTGAAATCTCTGCCAAAAGGGGTAGCGTCTTAGTTTGACTGGGAGCAGAGCGGAAAGCTGCTCTGGCCTGAGCTTCTGTTTGTCAGACCTAGCTGTGATTGCTTCAGGAGGTTCCGTCCTTTTAGAACCGCTCCAGGAAACCCGGTTGCTGTCAGCCGTAAGGACTGGCACATGGGAACTGATGATCTTTTCAGACCAGTAGAGAGAATCCGAGGAACTGATTAGAGAAGCCTTCCAAACTCTTCATCTTAGATGCCAGCCCCCTGCCCCTCCACTGATGCAGTATTGCCCAACCCAATCTCTGTCCCTTTAACGTCAATCTAGTGCAGAAAAAGAGCCCAGAGGTCTTTAAAAGCTCCTCTAGCTGATTAGCACTGAAACATGTTCACACACACACAAAAAAAAAAAAAAAAGAAAGGAAAAAGAAACTAGTAAAAATGCCATCTCAACAGATAACGACCATGGAACATTTTGTAATGAAACCCATTTGCTTTGCATTACAATGCTGTTATTTTAAACCTGTGCTCTAAAGGCCATATTCCTTCTTCATCAGCAGCATCTGAAAGCAGGTCCGTTGATGGATTCCCCTGCGGTTCTCCTGGGCAGTCCCTCCCCGGGAACCTCTTTCTAAACCTGAAACCTTTCAGGTATGGCGGAGGCAGCCCCACAACACAACTCATGCATCAATAAAGTGAGTGGGTAGAAGAGGGCCCTTGCTTTAATGATCAATTGTAAGAGGATTTGACCTTGAGATTCTTTCTAGCTGTATCATTTTGTGACAGTATGTCTTTCTTAATTCAAAGGTGGTAGCGCAAGTGACTGAAATGCTTGAAAGAATGAGGGAATCACCTGCCTGTAACGGTCCCCCAGCCTCTTGTGTTTATAATGAAAATGACATATCAACATTAAAGCCCTTTGGAAAAACTCTAGTAATTCTTTCGTAGCAGAACGAATGGTTTTGTTTCGATAGGACTTTTTAAAGGGTAGGCAACCCTGTATCTTTTAAGTTTGAGTGCACTCGTGAGGACTTGACCCCAGGGCTTCTCAAGTTTGCTCAGTTGAGCCAAGGGGCCTCAGATCTGCGGAGGGAATTCTAGGCCACAATCATGGCACAGTTTTCATACCTGTAAGTATGTCTCCCTGGAATGGTCATAACACGAGGCTCTTTGGCAGTTGGACCTGGGGATATTTAGGTTTAAACTCTCTGACTACAGTGGTTTATTGCGCTGTCCAATTTCTAGGAGGTTTTCTCTTTGGAAGCTTTTAAAGTTCAATTTGCCTTTTGTAGAGGTAGGAAAGAACACAAAAATGTAAGAGTAGGTATTCCAAAAAAAAGTGAGGGTAGGTATTCTAGTGTCTTACAGAATTGAAAATTTACAGCTAGTTTCTGTTTCTCAAAATAATTTTCCTTTCATGGGTAGAAGTTTTCATGAGTAGTATGGGAGTGGAAGGGAAAAATACCACTAAGGAAAGAGGAAAGTTTTGAAATTTAATAACTTTATTATACTATACTCTAGTGGAGGTTATTATGTCCACTTCAGTAATCTACAGATCAAGAAGGAAGTGAAAGAGTTGGAGTTTTATGTGGGCATAAGGCTTGATTAAGAAGTTGGAAAATATGAAAGGAATTAGGATTATTCTGGAGAAGAGGCTTGTATTAATGGTTTTAAAACACAGCAATCAGAGATCTCTCTCTTTAGGGAAAATCCAATCATAAAAGCAATATACTTTAACAATGACACCATTAGGAAATAAACTATACATAGATTTTCCTACCTAAGGTGATAGCCCTCAGAATGAATTGTCAAGAGAGTTACTATGTCTGCCCTTTGAGAAAATGGGACTTCTCTGGGTCTGACAACTCATCATTTAGGTGAATTCTGTTTCTGTTGATGTTGTGTGCATTCTTGCTTATGGATGTTTTCACTCATGTATAGCATTTCATAATCTAAATTCATATATCCCTACTTTTTCTATTTCTGATAAGGTGATTGAGTCTTTTAGTGAGTGTCATAATTAGATGATCATGCTTTCTCATCTTATCAGAAACAATGACTATTAATTTATATATTTTAAAAGTAATTCCAGTACTTAAAAAATACATGCATTGCTCAATTATAAACACTAAAATTACCAAGACTGAAAATAGAAAGCATTTGAATCCTTAAAAAAGGCATCCTTACTGAAAACATAAATTACTGTACTTTATGTGAAATACATCAACCCCTGCAGGTATGCATATACTTATAAAACTATTTAACTCTTGGCATTTGGCATATCATTAAGTGAACAATAATTGTAATACTAATCATTATGTTTAAGGAAAAGACAAGGAAACTTTTTTAAAAAAATCCATCATTCATCTGATAAAGATGTATTGAATATAAATGTAAGATAAATAAATTTTATAGAAAATACAAAATAGATGTATGAAAATACTAGTATATTCTAGCTCCATTATCTTTAGACCATAAGTCAAGTCAATGTTATTTTCATTGGCTCTCAACAAATTAGAACCTTAGAATGTAATTTTAGATTGGAACTATGGATTGTTGGATTTAGATAGACTGTAGAAAATCTAATACAGTCCTCTGCTTTTATGTATGAGGAAATGAAGAGTTAGAAATGGGCCTCAATTACGTAGCAAGATACTAGTGGAAGGAGGCACCAGGTTGGGGAGAAGGGTGTCTCCTGATTCTCAGCCCAGGACACATTCCACCGTAATGTGCTGTCCAGAATGCCAAGTGTAGATTTTGATAAGGGCAGTGAAGGCACATGCTGGGAATAATGAATAATAGATGTTTCACTCTTTGTACCATTAGGGGAAGAGAAAGGCATAAGCCTATAAAAAAGTATTAAGGAGAGCGAGCGGTGGGGCAGTAGTTCACTGAGCCATCTCCACTCTACATGACTGCGGTGGAAAGTAGCCTTGCAAATGTAAAGGACTGTATGAGGTAAATATTACTTTAGAAATTGATCTCATCTTTTTGTGAGTAAAAATACCCAGCATTTGTTAGTGTATACTCTGTGTACTTTGCTAGGAACTTTGTTCATGCCTTCTCATTGGAATTTCACTGTTACCTGTGAGGTGACAGTTCCCCATCTAAGAATATTCTAGAAGAGTGAAGGGACTCAGCCGTGGTGGCTTACCAGGTCAGAGGTTCATCACCAGAGCTCTTGCTCTTTTGATACTGTATTTCCTCCCTCAACCCACAACTTTGTCATCATATTATAATAAAAAATTTTAAGAGAAAGAAAATGTTATAAAATTGAAAGTGATATATGTTGATAACGTGGATCCCGGGGTCTTCCTCCCACAATTTCTGAATATGATAGGAGAAAAGCAATGATATAGCTCTTTAGAAATTTGAGCAACCATTAATTGTAGATAGAGAAGATCACAAGCCAGAGTTTAACATCAGTTGATTATGATGATTCACTGATTTTTGGATTTTCTCAGAAATTTCCAAATTTTTTAGTAAAATTTTCAGGTCAGTTGTTCTAAGGAAGGGACATACATTCATGGTTCCATGGGCTGAGTTCATTATGTGAGTCCCCACTATTATAATAAAACTGTAGGGTCTCTACCCAGTTTCTTGGTTAATATGCTTTACTTAAGAAGGTTTAGCCATGTAAAAATTGCTCATATTTTATTAGTAACTTAGGAATTGCGAATAAAAGTTATTCTGTCTCCAAATACAGTAAGTACTTGCCCAAAATGGGCAGAAATATGTGTTTTGGTTTCTTAGGTGTTCTGCTCAGCTAAGAATTACTATACCTGCTTTATCAATTTTTGAAAAAGTACAAAAAAGGGAATGTGCAACAGCCCTCAAACTATTTTTAACTATAATTTAATCTTTCTTTGATTACAGAATCTCAGAGCCTGATAGACATGCTTATAAATCATGCAATTTTATTTATTTTATCTCAGTTGCTTGGATCCTGGAGAAACAAGATCTCATTATAGTTCTCAGTCATCCAGTTTTAACCATGAAGCATTCTGAGGTTCTTAACTGTAGCCATAGAGCAAATCTGGCGAAATGGCCAGTGCTTTTTGCCGTGTCATCTGAATGTGGCCTGTGTTTTGTAGGGTGCTGTTACGCAGAGGGCAAGACGGGCAGGAGAGTACGTTGTATGCAGAGCGGCTCTGCCACTCCCTGTGTGGTCTGATGCTATCATTTCATCTCAGTGAGCTGTTTCTAAATTTACAAAGTGAGACTAGTCTGACCTACTTCATAAGATTGCTCTGAGGTTTAAATATGAAGTATGTGAAAAGCTTCGCAAAAGTTACTATTCTTTATACACTGACAGGTGCCGACCTTGTCCTTGTCATGAATATTTCTCCCTCGTAGCATGGGGAGCAATGCATTGCATATAGTAGGTGCTTAATAAATGCTAATAATATATTGGGACTGTGAAAAAAAATACTGCCTGCCAAGGAGCAGATGCCCACTAAGATCGGATAACTGCTCATTGCCTGGCAAATTCCTTCTTCTGGAGTCTCCTTCAGTGTCTGTGAGGCTGCTCTGACCTTCCAGGCTCGGGTTTGGTCTCCTCTGCCCAGGTCTTTGTCGGCTGTCTTTCATCACAGCGGGATTTCTCAACCTCCACACTGTCGATGCTTAGGACGGGATAACTCTTCACTGTGGGAGGTGGTCCTGTGCTCTGTTAGGGTGTTTAGCCACGTCGGGAGCCTCTACTCACTACATGGCAGTAATGCCCCACCCCAAGTCGTAACAATAAAAAATGTCTCCTGATATTGCCTCTTGTTATCTGGGGACAAAACTGCATCCTGTTGAGAAATACTGTCAACCAGCAGTCTCACTGTATCCCCTGCTTTGCAAGGTAATAATCCGTTTACCTGTGCCCCTCAGCACCAGAGTGCCAGCCCCTAGACGGCAGCGCTAGGTCTTTCTCTGACCCACAGATGATGCTACTGGTATGAGAGCAATAAATATGGAAAAAGGAAAAGCAAAAAATACTTAAAAGATGCTGTAGAAAGATACTTGTAGGACTTGGGTTGGTCCATTATGTGCAGTGGGTTTTTATTTTCTTCTGGACCATAAGGGCAAGGACTCAGTGTAACCTCAGGTTTCTTTCCTGAAACCACAAATACACCATCTTCCTCTCAGATCTTTCTTCCCTCCATTCTTTTCTCTCTTGTCCCCATCTGATGACTGACAGAATTATGCAGTGTGTTCACTCAAAGTGGAGGGTGATCTGGGATTGGACCCCTTGAGACTTCAAGGTTCAGGCAGTGGTTATTAAGAGCGCCTCTCTCTCTCTCTTTGAACTCTGTAACACCTTCAGCTTCCACCTATACCAGAATCGGGTTTCCTAGCCCTACTAACGATCTCCTTTTATATATTCCACAAACTTCAAACAAACCTAGTATAAAGAGAACTGAAACTGTTTGACATCCCATTCATTTTTGTTTCTATGGTGAGTACCCTATTTCTTGACCTGTAGTACCTGTATAGGAACTATCCATAGTCAAATAAAGCCGGGGTTCCCTGAGATTGAATCCAGCAGTATGGACTTACAAAACTGTAGGTACAATATTGAATCAGAGTAAGTTGATAGAATTAACCAGCAAAATTAGGAATGAAGAAATCATGCAGGTATTGGATGGGACCAGGAGATAAGTAGATAGAGAATCTAAAATAGAATCTTAAATCAGAATCTAAAATAGAATCTGAAAGCTGGGATCAAGTCAGAGGTCCTGTCTGAGGGAGATAATCTGCACTGGGCTCTGGAAGGAGGAACAGCAAGGAGACCGTGTTAAGGAATGCTGCCCCCTTTTACTGACCCTGACTTCAAGGAACTTGATGTCACGTGGGAGAAACACCAGAAGAAAAAAGTCAATCACCTCTTACAATAGTGTGCTATATGAAGAGGTGTACGCCTCACGAGTGTTTTGGCAACAGACAAAGTAAGTTCATAACAAATCGAGTCACCTCATTGCCTGGCAGCCAGAAATGACCGGCTTGGACATCAGAAGCCCGTGTGCAGTGGGCAGATGTTTCCTTAAATCCGTTCTAAGCCTCCAGTGTCAATAACAGCTTCACAGAAAGAGCCTGATCAAACATTACACTCAGTGGGCTTGACTGCTCTGGAATCACGCGGCCTCAGCCACACAGGGGGCCAGTGTTTTCTCATTTTCTAGCTAAGCATTTTTAGACTAGTTTGCTGCTAAAAGCAATAGTCTCAAGAGCCCTTTTTTAGGAAGATTATTTTTCAGGCTTGTCATGTAAAACAGGGAAACAGGGCATAGTTTTCTCAGCTTCAAGGAGGTGACCAAAGTATCATTTCTTAACATCAGTAGCCATTTTGACTGATGATTTCTTTGAAGGATGGTCGTGTTTGGCCGAAGAATGTGTTTCTGTAGCGCTCAAATATGTGCTTTCATAAGTTACATTTCAAAATCCACGTTTTATCTTATGAAATCTTTATCACCTTCTGAGAAAGAACTTCTCTGCCTTTTTCGATCTTACAGATTATCACATACTGATCTTCAATTGGAATAATGAACAAGGTTCCGTTTCTGTTTCCATTATTTATACACTGCTTTGTTGTTGAGATAAAACAGCAGTGAATCACGTTCCCGGTGGTACTGAGTGAGGCAGTAACCTGCCCTTGTGAGTCAGCTGTTAGGGTTTGAAGTCAGTATTTGTCCAGTTCTCAAAAACCTTATACCAGCCCGGGTGATGTGGTTCACGGCTGTTCCACCGCTAAACCCAGCCTCCAGCCCGTTAAGCCTGAGCCTGCCTAACGGGCCATGCTGGATTGACTGGCAAGGAAGAGCCTCTGTCGAGGCTGGGGATGGTTTTGCTGGTTCACGACTGCTGTACTGAATTTCCCTTCCATTCCTACAGAAGGGACTGCTTACCTCCGCCAGCAGGCTCCTGCCGGGAACTGGAATAATTCCCTGTAAATACTCCAGAGTGGCAGGGGCGGGAGAGCTTTGTTCTCCCACCGCGAGGCTTCTGCTTCTGGCAGAGGTTTGGATGCTGGCAAGGGCGCCCCGCCTCTGCACAGGCTGCTCCAGGAGGTGGGGGATTCCTCTGATTTCCAATTAGCAGTTTCTTTACACGGGGAAGGACATTTTTTGGTACAGAGTATCCTCTCTTCGCGGCTGGCCGACAGCGCCCCTGCTAATTTATTTTTTGGCATCCTTGATGCATCTGTTCAAGGTGTCAGAAGGTCCACACAAAGCACTGGAGGGAAGGCTGCATTTACACTGGTGCTTCCAGTAGGTAGGGGATGTGAGAAGTTCTCTCTCTGGAACGGAGGTCACGGTACTGGGTGGACGATAGTGCATATGCTGTCCTTGCTTTCTCGCAAAAGTCACCAGACCCTTTAGCGAGTGACGCATCACGTCGTCCTGAACCTGTAGGCAGGGAAGGTATGAAAAGTTGTGTGACTTTTTGCCTTCCTTTCCCAGCTGAGGAAATTGAGCTGGAAACACTTAAGTGATTTGCCCGAGGCCGTCCAGCCGTCCAGTGCTATGGCGTATGGCAGAATTTTGGTCTTTGTCCTGTGTTATTTTCACTCTATCACAATGTTTTGAAAGTAGAAAGAAGGTCCTCAGTAAATTGTATTAGTCTATCAGATGTCTGTCTTCACAGATCTTCTGCCCAAAGGATGGGGGGGGAAAAAAAACCTTTCACCTTTTCCCCTCCAAAAAAATTCTGACTAGCTACACGGCCATGCTGGATGGGTTGGCTGTAATTCTTGCACCTAGATTGAATTGCCTGGAAAAGGGGTCACTCTAGTAGTTTTCCCTTCTCCCGGGTGGTTGGAACCTTAGTTGAAATGCCAGCCGGCAGAAACATGTCAAAATCAATCTGTAATTTGAGGCTGTGGAAAAGCAGTTCCAATCGCCTGCCCTGGGCAGTCTGTTCTGTTATACTGTCTGAAACATTAATAGCAGATTTCTGAAGGCATTTTCAGGAAGAACAGATCTCACAAATTGTTTCTTCAGAGGGTATGATTATATAAACAACTAATTTGAGTGAAAATAGCTCGGAAAACATTTCAGGTTATGGTTGGGAATCTTAAGTGCTCAATTAAATAATGTTTTAAAAAGTTCTTATTAAACCTGATGTTAGGAAGTCATTTTTTTTTCAATGAAAGGGTAGCAAACTAAATTTCTGTTCATTATAATTGCTTTTAAATTCATTGGTCAGATGGGGAAGGTTTTGCTGGTAATAATGATGGAACAGGCTCTCACCACGAAACTTCCTTGACTGGATTGCGTTATGTATCTGACAAGATAATTTAAGCTGGGTCAAAGTATGACTGAATTTAAGGCAAATGCTACATGTAATAGCAGTTAAAATATGAGTACAGTAATGGTGTTTTCATTTAGGTCAATAATCATTTTTTTGATGGCATTGCAAAAGAAGGCAGGGCTATCAAGCAGGTGATGGTGCCTTAGTGGCTAAAACTTAACACCTGCACATCTTCGTATTATTCTCTGTAGTAAATATCAAAATAGTGAGAAAGGACATTTGGCATTGGAATCATTTTCAGAGAGAAGTATAAGACATACTTTACCTATGAGTTTGTGTGCAAAATAAATATGGTTTATTTATTTAATTAGCTTAAAAATATCAACTAAAGCTCTTAAAAAAATTCTCCACTCTCAGACTTTTCATTTATTAAATTAATCTTTCTGACATTTATGTATATGGGGCCAGCAGTTTCTTACATGTAGTGGGTGCTGTACGGATAGTAGTAGGAAATGATATAGGAGATTTAAAAATTTAAGGGAAGTCTTTTGCTCTAATTTTTTATTTATGTATTTTTGTTTGCTTATATTTCTACTGGAATTTTGAGAAATTCCTCAGAGTTATTTTGGATTTTGACCAGTTGTTTTATTTTCTGAAACTAAGAATACTCCAAATACTCCAAACTGCTGAGATAAAAGTTGTAAGTCATCAGATTTCTCAAGAGGAAATGAGGGAGGTGGTTTTTGGGGTCATTGTTCTTGGTTTTATGAAAATACTACTACTTTTCTTTTAAAAAGCAAATCAGATAATTTAGAAAAGCATAAAGAATAAGTAAAAGTCAGCAATAAGCTTTCTTTCCAGAGAAATTGTCTATTCATATTTTGGGCATAGCCTTCCTGATTGAAAAAAAGCATATAAAAATGTATACATATTAGATATATAGATACCCACACATACACACTTACAAATTTAATATATTTAACAAAAATAGAACCACCATGTATCTATTTTTCAATCTGCTGACATTTTCTGTTAATAGTGGAATACTTCAAGTATGCAAACATATGCCAGAAATAGGAGGCACCTATGACCCCTTCATGCAGACTTAATTTGTATTAATGTTTTGCAACTGAAAAAATACTTTTTAAGAAATAAAGTGCTTCAGGTGTCATTAGAAGCCCCCTCCCTCCACATCCCATGCTCTACCCTTCCTCCTTGGTAATTAGTGTCTGGTATAGCCTTCCCCTCCTTGTTTTTATAGTTCTGCTATATATGTTTCCATCTGTGATTATTTAGAGTATTGTTTTGTGTATTTTAAAATTTATATAAATGTTTTCCTATCCCACATACCAACTTTGTAGGGTGGATGTCGAGAAAGGGAATCATGGGGTCCAAGTGTGTATACATTTTTAAAACTTGAATAGGCTTTGCAAGATTGATATCTTGAAAAGTTGTACCAGTTATACTCCCAGCACCATGCTTCCTCCACACATTGCCACACTACATCTTTTCAATGAATTGTTCTAACTGTGTAAGTTTGACAGGTAGAAAATGATATCTCTTGCTTTACTTGGCATTTGTTAGTAAAGTTGAGCATCTTTTTTTGTGTTAATCTTTTTTCATTAAATTACCTGTCTGTATCATTTTTCTATTGGGGTGATGCCTTTATTTTTTATTTATTTATTTAAAAAATGTTTATTAAGGTATTATTGATATACACTCTTATGAAGGTTTCACATGAAAAAGCAATGTTGTTACTTTTACCCATATTATCAAGTCCCCACCCATACCCAATGAAGTCACTGTCCATCAGTGTAGTAAGATGCCACAGATTCACTGTTTGCCTTCTCTGTGCTACACTGTTTTCCCCGTGACCACCAACACCATGTGTACTAAACATAATACCCTTCAACCCCTTCTCCCTCCCTCCCCACCCACCTTCCCACACCCCTCTGCTTTTGTAACGACTAGTCCCTTCTTGGAATCTGTGAGTCTGCTGCTATTTTGTTCCTTCAATTTTGCTGCATTGTTACACTCCAATGAGGGAAATCATTTGGCACTTGTCTTTCTCTGCCTGGCTTATTTCACTGAGCATAATATCCTCCAGCTCCATCCATGTTGCTGAAAATGGTAGGATTTATTTCTTTCTTATGGCTGAATAGTATTCCATTGTGTATATGTACTACCTCTTCTTTATCCATTCATCTACTGATGGACACTTAGGTTGCTTCCATATCTTGACTATTGTAAACAGTGCTGCAATAAACATAGGGGTGCATATGTCTTTTTGAATCTGAGAAGTTGTATTCTTTGGGCAAATTCCAAGGAGTGGGATTCCCAGGTCAAATGGTATTTGTATTTTTAGTTTTTTGAGGAACCTCCATATTGCTTTCCACAATGGTTGAACTAGCTTACATTCCCACCAGCAGTGTAGGAGGGTTCCCCTTTCTCCGCATTCTCGCCAGCATTTGTTGTTCTTAGTCTTTTGGATGCTGGCCATCCTCACTGGTGTGAGGTGATATCTCATTGTGGTTTTAATTTGGATTTCCCTGATGATTAGTGATGTGGAGCATCTTTTCATGTGTCTGTTGGCCATCTGAATTTCTTCTTTGGAGAATTGTGTCTTCATATCCTCTGCCCATTTTTTAATTGGGTTACTTGCTTTTTGTGTGTTGAGGCATGTGAGTTCTTTATATATTTTTGATGTTAACCCCTTTATGGATATGTCATTTACAAATATATTCTCCCATACTGTAGGATGCCTTTTTGTTTGGTTGATGGTGTCCTTTCCCATACAGAAGCTTTTTAGTTTGACGTAGTCCCATGTGTTCATTTTTGCTATTGTTTCCCTGGCTCGAGGAGATGCTTTCAGGAAGAAATTGCTCATGCTTATATTGAGATTTTTGCCTATGTTTTCTTCTAAGAGTTTTATGGTTTCATGAGTTACATTCAGGTCTTTAATCCATTTCGAGTTTACTTTTGTGTATGGGGTTAAACAATAATCCAGTTCCATTCTCTTGCATGTAGCTGTCCAGTTTTGCAAAACAGTTGTTGAAGAGGCTGTCATTTCCCCATTCTATGTCCAAAACTCCTTTATAGTATATTAATTGACCATATATGGTTGGGTTTATGTCAGGGATCTCTAGTCTGCTCCATTGGTCTATGGGTCTGTTCTTGTGCCAGTACCAAATTGTCTTGATTACTATGGCTTTGTAGTAGAGCTTGAAGTTGGGGAGTGTAATCCGCTCAGCTTTATTCTTCCTACTCAGGATTGCTTTGGCTATTTGGGGTCTTTTGTGGTTCCATATGAATTTTAGAATGATTTTCTCTAGTTCATTGAAGAATGCTGTTGGTATTTTGATAGGAATTGCATTAAATCTGTAGATTGCTTTAGGCAGGATGGTCATTTGGACAATATTAATTCTTCCTATCCATGAGCTCAGGATGTGTTTCCATTTATTGTATCTTCTTTAATTTCTCTCATGAGTGTCTTGTAGTTTTCAGAGTATAGGTCTTTCACTTCCTTGGTTAGGTTTATTCCTAGGTATTTTATTCTTTTTGATGCAACTGTGAATGGAATTGTTTTCCTGATTTCTCTCTCTGCTAGTTCATTGTTAGTATATAGGAATGCCACAGATTTCTGCATATTAATTTTGTATCCTGCAACTTTGCTGAATTCAGATTTTAGATCTAGTAGTTTTGGAATGGATTCTTTAGGGTTTTTATGCACAATATCATGTCATCTGCAAACAGGCACAGTTTGATGTCTTCTTTGCCAATCTGGATGCTTTTTATTTCTTTGTGTTGTCTGATTGCCGTGGCTAGGACCCCCAGTACTACGTTGAATAGATGTGGGGAGAGTGGGCATCCTTGTCTTGTTCCCGATCTTAAAGGAAAATTTTCAACTTCTCACTGTTAAGTATAATGTTGGCTGTGGGTTTGTCATACATGGTGCTTATTTTGTTGAGGTACTTGCCCTCTGTACCCATTTTGTTGAGAGTTTTTATCATGAATGGGTGTTGAATTTTGTCAAATTCTTTTTCAGCATCTATGGAGATGATATGTGGTTTTTGTCCTTCTTTTTGTTGATGTGGTGGATGATGTTGATGGATTTTCAAGTGTTGTACCATCCTTGCATCCCTGGGATGGATCCCACTTGATCATGGTGTATGATCCTCTTGATGTATTTTTGAATTCGGTTTGCTAATATTTTGTTGAGTATTTTTGCCTCTATGTTCATCAGGGATATTGGTCTGTAATTTTCATTTTTTGTAGTGTCTTTGCCTGGTTTTGATATTAGAGTGATATTTCTCTGCCAGGACCTGCCTCATCGGTTCTCCTTGTCTTTTCCTATCTTCCATTTCTAACTTTTCTCCTTCGCTCCTTTTCATTAACATGTAATATAGCCAAGTCTTTTCTGTCTTTATATTTCATTTTTAAAACTAGATAACATACCACATGTATAAAGGAGAAATCTAAAATATATGTGCAGTTGAAAGAATAATAGTATGACCAACACTGACCAGCTTGAAGCCAGACTCTTTCCCATGTGTCTGAACCTCCTGTGCTCTGATCCCTCCAAACAAAATCCTGAATTTTGTATTATTTTGCCCTTGCTTTTCTTTATAATCACGTGTGTATGGATTTCTTAGAAATATTTTGCTTACTCTCACATGTTTTTTAATATAAATGGAGTAATAATGTAGATGGTCTTCTGAAACCAGCTTCTTCACTCACTATTCCAATTGTGAGATGTTTCCTTTCATCTGGTCCCCATTTTCCTGATTGTTATACATTCTATACATGGTGCATAATGTCCTGACTTCCAAACAAAATAACTTCGCTTCTCAGTTTTATTCTCTGAGAATAGCTTATTTTGTTTCACTTTTCAGCCTGTTTCCAGAAACCAGCACCTCTGTCTTAAATAGAAAGCCAGTCCCCTCTCCTTAATTGTATGTCCATCTTTAATTACTGCTCTGCCTTTCTCCTCTGCTTCCAGACTAAAATCTTAGAGAAAGTAGTTCGTACTTGACTGTCTCTGTGAATAAGCCTCCCATCCAGGTTTTATTTGACCTCTTGATGGTTGACCTCTCCATGTTTTTAAAATATTCTCCTTTGGTTTTCTTGACAAAGTTCACGATGGGGCCCTTTTTTTCCCCTCTGCTAAATGCTAAATGTAAGCCTTAAAGAGTTTATAATCTGGTTTCATAGTTTTGAGCACATTGTGTCTGATTTTAATGTAGCGTTCCTTTTATTTACAAATGGGTAGAGTGAAGACTTTCTTACATGATGTCAAAGCCTCCTGGATTCAGGGTTGTGCTCTGCAAGTCTCATAGCGTCGTATTAAGCCTGTGTGGATAAGGGGGTGAGAGAGGATAGAGAGACTCGGCTTTGCACCTGAAAATGCTTAAACATATTTTAAGTACTTTTGGAATAAGAGATGGAAGCAAAATTAATTAGAAATAATCCAACCTAGTGTTTCCTTTTATTTAGGGATTCAGTTCACTTTGAAATGTGATGCAGGCATCCAGATTGTGAACTATCACGTGTGCTCGGAAGAAGGATTAATAGCTTCTTCTCACTGAGCAAGGATCTTACGATAGTGAGGTGGCTGATGTTTAGGAAATCTCTTTTGTCGGCATTGGCAAAGTTTAGCAAAGAGAATTAAGATAATAATCCAGTAATTCAAACCCAAAATTTGGTTGCCTCAATTATCTCTATTCAAATAATTATCTTAGTAATTTAACATCAATTACCCATGTCTACACCTATGTACATGAAGATACTTGACTTGATTTATATCATAAATGGCTGCTATATTTAAAAAACTGATTGGTGCTCTAAGAAACCCAGAGATGAACCGGAAATTCAGCCCTCGGGTTGCTGCTGATCTAGGGGAGAGAAAAATAAAGTAGATAAATAATTATATTGCAAATCAAACTACAAATGGCATTTAAGAAACAGAAAAGACATAGAAGGGTTCTTGTGGAAAGGGAGCTTGACTCTTACAAACTTTAAAATTTATTCTCTTTTGAAGCAGGTTTAAGAGACTATATCTCAGACCTGGTCTCAGAATTTTCTGTCCTCTATCCTTTTATTTTTATATAACAACTGTATTGATGTGTTATTTTCTTACCATCTGCATCCTGTCCTAACACTTGTGATAAGCCCAGTTCACTCATTTAACTTGTATTGAGGACTGAAAGTTGCACTACAAAGTGTGGACATACAAAGATTGGTAAGATATGGTTGAGAAGTTCAGAGGTAAGAAGACAGATATGGAAACCATATTTACCCCAGTAGAGCACGAGAAATGCCCCATTGTACACAATACTACAGGGGCCCAAAGGAGAGAGGAATAACACTGGCTGAGTAGATAGAGCAGATTACACAGGTTTCAGGACCGAGGTGGGCTCTTGAAGGATGAGTGGAAGTTTACCAGGGGAGCACACAAGGAGAGCACTGTAGGTTTTCTGCCCACATGGACACCTTTTGAGGGTGCCCACTACACATGGGACTGGAGGAAGTCTGTGACAAACCTTCTCCCAGACCCTGTGCTTAATTCTGGCATTGCTTCTGTCTCCACCATCATCCTCTGATCCAGACCTTTTCTTTCTTACCTCCTTTCCATGATTTCTGTCTCTAGACTCTGAATGGGTCAGAGCCCAGAATGGATTTGCAGGTGTTAGGGCTTAGACTGGGTGGGGGAATCAGACAGACGAAAAAGAAAGGAGCATGTAAAAAGTCAGGGAAACAGAAATGCCATGAGGCATGCAGGGAGCGTAAACAAATATGCAGTGCATGGTTTGAGCACAGGTAGGGCACTACGGAGAAGGAGAGGGAATTGGAGTTAACCAGAAAAGCTGGGCCCACATCACAAATTAACATTGGCTTTGGGCATTATTATATAGGTAATAGGGAGACCTTGAAAGGGTTTCAAGGAACAGAGTGATATGAAAAGACTTGAGTAGTAGGTGCCTGCTGTTTACTAGCTTAATTGTTTCTGCATTGAAGCCATTGATAAAGGGCACCCCTCCAGTCCCCCTTCAGCAGAGGACATACTGTAGGAGTGGCGGGCCACCAGCCTGCAGGTGCCGCGTCTTAATGATGTGCAACCCCATCCCCACAGGGTCCGCCTCTCCCTGGGCTGTTCCCCGGTGGTGACTGAGCATGGCAGGGTACCAGCGGCAGGCCAGTTCTGCCCCACACAGGGCTCTTCCAGGGGGCAGCCTCTGCGTGTGGCTGCAGGTTTCTTAGTGCCATTGCCATCTGAGGTTCCCCCCGCTTGGTGCTCCTTCTCTCTCTCTTTCCCAGATGCCACAGGCTCATGGTGGTCTGAGGCTTCTTCTGCCTATTCCTCTGCTGTCCCACTGCATCTCACAGGGCTTCCCCCCAATAATCCCTTCTATTTCTGATTCTGCACTGATAGCTGCTTCCCAAAGGACAGGAACTGATGCATGATGCCTCAAAGTCTATTTTTAAATTGTAATATATATCTTTAAGTGGTTATTATGTTTTACCTCTGAACAAGCATACTTTCCTTTATGTGAAATAAACTGTTTGATGAAGTCAGAGGTAATCTTTAAAGGCTCTCAGGACACATTGGACCCCTGGGCATGTCCAGCATCTCTGTACAACTCTTATCTTTACAACTACCTGGGACCCAGAAGGAGGACTTGTGCCGAGGTGCCAGCCTTGCTTCGTTCTGCTTAGTAATGTGTTGCCCACATCCCACGGAGTAGGGTTGGCTCAGGCCCAGAGAGTTGGACAGGAAATGCTTCAGACAGATAGGGTTTTTTTCCTGACTGTCATTCTTATTATATAAAGTATTTTGATATTTCATGGCTAGCAGGTGGTTAGATAGAAGAGGAAGATAATGCAGTATTTTAAAAGCCTGTGACCCAGCATTTGGGAGTACAGGATTAATTATGGCAAACTAGCGTGTGATTTTTGAGGCAGTTTTTCTCCATGGAATATTGTGCCTTATGAATGAAAGGCACTTCCTCTCTCTTTTTAATAAAAATTCACTGTTTAAGTAAAAACAGTGAGTCATGTTCTCGAAGTAGGTTGTCACCTTCAAACCTCAGAAAAGTATGGAAGTTAATTTTTAGTTTTTGGAAGGCCCGTCCTATTTAGTGCAGTTTATATAATATGGCTAACAGCAAACTTGTGCACTACCTATATTTAAAATAAAATAGTAGGTTGAATATCATGGTTTTTGAAACTGAAACGAATGGTTTGAGGTAAGTTGTGGAATGGAACTTCAGCAAATCTCCTGGGCAGACCTTTGGGAATCCCTGTGGTCACAGCTCCTTTGTGGGTTGGCTGTGGACGGGAATGCCCTGTGTGACCCAGGGTTTAGGGAAGGAATGAGGACAAGCCTCATGGTGTTGGCCGCACGGCTTTGCTCTCATCTTACACATTAGAACCTCTTCATCAAGAGACAACTAAAAGGCCAACAAAAATTCAAATCAGTCAAAAAGTCTGTGGAGTGATCCCATGTTACTGTCTTTAATGTTAACTTTTCCATTTAAAAAATGATCTTTAAAGTCCAAATGATCTCATTGTAATTGTGGGCATTTTCTATTAACTTTTCATTTAAAGAGAATACACAGTCGTAGCTTAAATGCAAAAAGAACAATTAAAGGAAAATCTGACATTTCTGTGAAATTGTCTAATGGTGCTCGGAAGTCTTTTCAGTGAAAGGATTTTTGTGTGATTTTCATGATGTGGCAGAATTTAGAGCCCAGGCACGACTGACACATTCTTCCAGCCCGTGTGGCAGATCCCTTCCTTGTTTAAACAGAGCTGAATGATAACCAGCGAACATGACAACAGTGATTATTTCCAAAAGCCCAAGTGAAATGTTAATGAACTTATGTCTTAATTCTGATAAGATTAAATTGGGGGGTGGGCATGACCTTCTTATTTAACTAAGAGCAAGTTATCAGTGTTGTAGCTCCAGGGAAACCAGAGTGGCTGGTAGACTTGGCTGCCTGCGTCAAGTGGAAATTGTGGAAAATCAATATGGCATCTCACATTGATACTCCAGGTTTGTTTCAAACTAGTAACTGATGATGTTGGGTCGGTACGTGGGCAAGCAAACCAGTGCCCTTTTTAAAAGTGTTTGTTTTCTTTAAATCTCATGTTTTCAGAAGTTTAGCAAGTATATTACAAAGAATTTTTTTTCTTAAGCCACTTGAAAATAACTTGTTGGCCTGATACCCTTACCTCCAAATACTTAGTGTGTGTTTCTTGCAAAGACTTTCTCTACATAACTACAATATAACCATCAAATTCAAACCTTAACATTGGTACATTACTACCACTTACTCCTCAGACCCCGCTCGAGTGTTGAAGTTGCCCCAATATTGTCTTTTTTGACAGAGTTCACTCCAAAAGCATGTGTTGGAGTCAGTGGTCATGTCTCTTTCGTCTCCGTCAATCTGGAATGTTCCCTTAGTCTTTCCTAGACTTTCATGATCTTGAAAGGCCAGTCATTGTAGGATGTTTCTCAAGGTGGGTTTGTCTGGTCCTTCCTTGCTGTTAGATCCAGGTATGGTTGTTGGGGAAGAAAATCACTTTCCCTCTACACTCTTAAATTCTATGTTTGGAGGCCTGTGAATTAAATTGGCAAAAGACAGACTGGCAAGAGGAAAGAAAAAGATTTAATTATGTGTGCGCAGAAATGTAACTCACAGAGGCAGTTAGGATCTGGGGCTTCTTGACCATCTTAACAGGGAATGGGGGGGATCCAAGGGGCACTTCTGGGAGAACAAATGACTTCTTACAGGGGAGGTGGGAGAAAGGGCACATATGGAAAGACAAGTGAATTTTAGGAAGGTACACAGGCTCTTAGGAGAATAGATGGGAAATATGGTAGTTTTGCGACAGTATCTGGGTGTTGTACCAAGTATTCTCTGAAAGAGAAGAATGGAGTTGTTCCTCTGGACAGGATTTATGACAATTGAATTTTTTTTTTAGTTCTTTTGGGAGGCTGTGCTTTTAGGGAGATAAGGGATATCAGCAATTTAAATGCCTTTAGCTCACCATCATGTCTGTGCCACGGTGGCTTATTCTGGGTCCGTCACGGTGCTGAATTCTCATGGTGTCCATTGGTGCAGAATCCCAATTAATCTCATGATACTGATGCTCACTTTGGTCACTTGGTTAAGGGGTGTTTGCCTCTGTAAAGTTTCACATTGTTTTCCATTTTTAATTGGTAAGTGTTTTGTGAGGGGGTATTTTGAATTTAGGTAAACATCTTGTGACTTTTTGAACTTTTTATTTATAAATTTGTTAGTTCATATTATCATGGTCTCATGGTTTAATAGGTTGTGACCTTTACTGTCATTGGTTATTTGGCCGGTGGGAGCTCATTCAAGCTGGTTTCTCTGTTCTTTTGACAGACTCCCACCCTTCTTTGAGCATTTCCTTGTTTTTGGGGGGGGTCACACATTGTTCTCAGATCATCTTGTACTTTCCATGCCCAGCTCTGAAATTAGCCCTTCCTCCCAGGAACCTTGATGCCATTTAGTGGAGAGTGGTATTTAGAAACCCAAACTGGACGAAAGGTGTGCCCATTGCTATCAGGATGTTGCTGCTGCCCTCAACCCAAGCCATGGGGACTCCCCCCTCTCTGGTGGTACTGTGATTCCCTGTGCTGGAATTCTGTGCATGACTACTCCTCTTTCCAGTGGCTCAGATCTCGACATCCATGTCATGCCATCCTGCCCTGTCTCACTAGGGATGTCTTGCTTGGGCTCTGACACCCTGTGCTAGGCTACAGCCCCATGTGGGAGTTCTCCTTGTTCTGCTTGGCCTCTGAAACTCTGTGCCTGGGCACCTCCATCCCCTCCCTGTGGGGATGCCTTCTTTATTGTGCTCAGATTTTGACACCCCAGTTGGGGCTGCCATCCTGCTAAGCAAACACTCTCATCGTCCTAGCCAGGCTCTGACGCTCCACCCTTAGTCACCTTTGCTCCCTCACTCCTGTGTGGATTTCTACCTTGCTCAGCTCCACCAAATGGCTTCAGGAATGAATTGTTCATGAAGGAAATGGGACTCAATGCATTTTTAAATGCTGATTTACAAGTAACCTAATACTTTGCCAAACTTGAAGGGTCTCTAGTCATATTTTTTAACCAAGATTCTGAAATGTATAATTGAAAAGAAATGATTTTTAAGTTGCCTCATGTCAATTTATTTATTAAGATCTATTTTTTAATGTGAAGATACATATTTTAGTAAGGCAAACGCTTTTGATGTTTAATTTATTCTGTATTCAATAAGAAATGAGCACATATTTATAGCACGTCTTCAAAATATACATGTGCATTAATTACTTAGGAGTAAGCTGTCTTCAGAGGATTTTCTGCTCAAAAAAGTCCATGATAAATCTTAAGAACCAAGTATCATCAGTTCCTCATTTATATTCCATCAGATCTGTGGTCTTTTCAATCAAAAGCTCTAGGCAATTCCCATTCTACGTATGGGATATACACTGATGAGCCTGAATTAATTTTTCCAGCCCAGATGTTGGCCCTGGAGCTACCTTCAAAGTCCTCTCTTTTGGGCTACCCTTTTGTCTCAATTGTGCCAAAACGTTGTCGCTGAGGTGCCTGTGAAATACCAAAATGGAAGCTCAAGCAGGTTTCCCCTGGGCCTCCTGCCCCCATTAGCCAGTGCCTCTGTGACATGTCCATGTTATGTCTCACAGGCATGTCAAGCCCAGCATGCCCACACTTGAACTCTTGATTCCCAATATCACCCTCCCCAGCACAAACCTCCTTCTTCCCAATCTTCCCTGTTTCGGTAAATGGCACAACCGTCCCAAAGCCAGAGACCTGGAAATGTCCTTGACCGTCTCCTTCATCCCTTATGTAGAATAGATCAGTGCGTTCTGTGGTCTGTTCTCTTCTTTTCAGCACTTCCTTTCTAAACCCTTCTCCAACCCACCAACATTTTCTTTCTGGTCTACTTATTACTCCATTCTTGCCAACCTTGCAGCTGCCAAAGTGATGTCTGTGTATCAGATCATGTCACTAATCAGCTTAAACACACTTAACAAATCGCACAGTGCTTGCGTACAGCTCCATGCCAAGCCCCCTGTCCGTGTCTCCAGTCTCATCGTCTGCTGTCCACAGTCAATGCCTCAGCACCTGATCTTTCTGTTCCTGGAACATATCACACTTTTTGCTCCCTTAGAGTTTTTGTACATCACCTGCCTACAATATCCTTAATTTCTCCATTCCAAATAGAACCTTTGCATCTTCACACTAGAGCTAAATGCTTATTGATGAGTGTGATATGGGGACTAATTTCTGTTCTCTTACAGTATTATTTATATGTATTTGAAGGAGAATCTCAATGGCAATTAGTATGAAATAATTGGTAAACTTAGTTTACTATTAAGAAAACAACAAGAGTCTGCTTCCAACTGCTTCTAAAATAAAAGTCATGATAAAAATCAATGTAATTATGACATTTAAAATGCAGAAAGGATAATAAGCCAGTGTCTATAAAATACTCAGTATATGAAACACTTTGAAACCCTGGAGGAAAAAGGGAATTCAAAGTATTATTGTTACTGAATTATTACTAGCTTTATTTTCACATGACTCATTCAGTAATGATGAATTTTTATTAATGGCGTTTGTAAATACAATAATAATTACATAGCACAATCCAGTGTACGAGAATTTGTACGTGCAGGTCTCACTTGAATCTCCAAACGTATGAGCACAGAGAAGGGACTTGGGTAGCACCACTTGGCCAAGCCCAGTTCTCTAGACTGCACTTCATTCAGTAAATACTGTTTGAGAGTATATTCTGCTTCAAGTGCTGGGCTAGGAATTGTGAACACAAGTATTCTCTTAGAGCTTATGATCTGTCACAGGAGCCACGTAATAAACATGTAAGCCAGCAAATACATATATGCGTCTGGAGAGATATTTTTCCTTTTCATAAACTGTTTCTCTGAAGCCAGAATATACTTCCAAACCAATATGAAATTCAAAGGATAAGAACAGTCAGAGGCTTTTTTGGCATATTCACTCCTAGGAGGTAAATTATTTGGGACAGTATAAAAATTTTTTATTGTTTTGTAGATAATTTATGCATGAGAACTGAAAGCCCACCCCTACCGTTCCATCCAGATTGGAACTGAGTGGAGTGGGAGGACTTTCAAATTTGGCCTCTGCGGAAGCAGGAGGGAAAGGAAGAGAGCCAGGGGCACAGGATCAGGGCCGACGGAAAGAACAGAGGTTTGGTCTGAAGGTGGGGGATTTCCTTCTCCTGCCAAGTGCGTGCTGAAGTGTCAAGTGGGGAGGACGAGCGGCAGAGAGGAAGGGCGCGGCTCCCGCCCCGACTTCCCAGGCGCCTAGAGAGACTGAGATAACATTGGAACCCGAAGAGTAAGCTGCTTCGTATGTATTCTGTGTTCTTGACTTGACAACAGCAAGCTTAAATATTAATGAAGAGCATCATTCCTTGGTGAAGAAATCAGCTCTTTATAACTTAAAGAGGACTACATGTCAGTAGTTAGAAAAGACAGAACCAAAGTCTCTGTGGCATAATAGATCCTTAAGTTACGAAAGGACGTTGGGACTCTTGAGCCCCTCTTCCACAGTTCACCAAATTATAGTAGATCTGCCCCCTCCTCTCCTGCTCGAGAGAGCGCCCTCTGTTCACGTGTCACTAGCCTTCTCTGTCCCTGCTTTCCACAAAACAATTCTTAGAGGGTGTCTGAGGTTGTGCCTTTATCTAAAAGAAAACTGCAAGTGGATGCGTACAGGAGTGACTGTGCTATGAATGGGAAAGGAAGTATTATAGTATTTACAGCATCATTAGTGAAAATTAATCTTCATTGAAATGAATCATTTGAAAATTAAACTAGAAATAATTTGGTAATGATAATATTTTGAATTTTCTTTTCTTCCAAGGTTTCAAAGTGTTTCATATACTGAATCTTTTACAGATACTGCTGGGGGGGGGTTGTTCCCTTTTACATTTTCAATGTCATAATCACACTGATTTTTTTATTAAGACTTTTATTGTGGGAGCAAGCTTTTCTTGGTCATTGGTTTCTTAATAGTAAATTAAGTTCAACAATTATGCTCTACTAATTGCTGCTGAGATTCTCCTTCAACTTACAAAGTAAATAAAACTGTACGAGAACGGAATTTAGTTCCAAAATCACATCCATCATTTAGTATTTGACTTTCATGTGAAGATTTTCAAAGAGTCTGTTTTACTAGAAAAACAACATATGATCATATTAATTAAGCCTCATGCTTGTTTTATCAGTGGATTAAATTTTCAGCTTTTGATTATAGAA
This sequence comes from Phataginus tricuspis, assembly GCA_029783875.1. Lineage (NCBI taxonomy): Eukaryota > Metazoa > Chordata > Mammalia > Pholidota > Manidae > Phataginus > Phataginus tricuspis. The sequence continues at coordinate 17,319,977 of JAQQAC010008864.1, forward strand.
TTGCTGTGTGTGTGTGTGTGTGTGTGTGTGTGTGTGTGTGTGTGTGTATGTGGTCAATTAATGGTAAGTCTCTAGGAATATGAGAGCCAGTAACATATTCAAATCTAAACTTTTCCTTCAAACAGCTTCTTTTCATTTGTTCCTTATTTCTCTAAAAGGTGTTTTCTATCCAGTTGCTCAAGCTAGCAACTGGGCATTGTCTTTCCAACTTCCTTTCCCTTATCTTCCATATTTAATCTAACGCCAAAATCTCTTTATTTGCCTTCTAAACTGCCTTCTCAGTTCTTTTCACTCTGTTCCCCATGGCCACCATCCTAGTTCAAGCTACTGTCTTCTCTTACCTGGACTGCTGTAGGGCTTCTTTACTAGTCTTCCTAGATTAATTTTTGCACCCACTGGAAATGAACAGACTTATTAAGAATGCAGCAAATCCAGGAAGTGGGCACACACCCAAAAGGTAAAAAACCAAGTTAAATGGATGTCATAAGGCCCAAAGCATACGTATACCCAAAGGCTTCTCTACAGCTTTGCTTGCTTTTAATTTGCTCAGAGCATCTACAAACCTATTGACTTGACTCTCATTTCCAAGGCCAAAGCCCCAAACAAAAACTGGGCCGTAACTCAATGTTTTCAATGGTATTGTCAGCCTGCTGCCCCCCTCCACACTCTGTGGGACTTTATTGGTACGACAGGCATTAACTGTGTTCACCTAGTGGCATGACTATGCTTTTAAAAAGTCATTTCTCATTCTTGATCATAAGCATCTTAAGTAAAGACCTTGGCTTTTCACAAGGTCAAATTGTACAAAACCACATCGTAGTTGATAATCAGAAGCAAATCATCTCTGTGACATCAAGAGAAAACTAAATTATGATTATATTGTTTGAGGAGCCTGAAATGAAGCATTATGTTTTAGAAATATCTTTACCTCAAATAATTAAACTAAAAAGCTTTTCTCCTAAAATAGGTGAAAACAAATGTTATTTCTTCTGTTTTTTAGAGTCACTCCAAAATCAGGTAGTTTCCCAGAGCTGAAGTTTTACTATTAACTAGTCCTAATTCTATTGATGTGTTGTTTTTCAAGCCTATTAAATTCAGTCTAACTCATAGCAACTTGTGAAGATGGGAAGGTAAGTACTCTCAATTTACAAATAAAAACCAGAAACATAACTTAAATTATTACCTCAAGACCACAGTTATTAAGGCCCAGAACTTTTAGTCTTTTCAGAATACATTTAGCCATAAAAATCAAAGTAGCACTGTGGTAAAATCACAAGCTTTAGTGTCAGAAAAATCTAGGTTTGAGCTCTTCTTTTGTTTTTGTTTATTTTTATATACCTCATTTTCTTTATTTATATTTTTATTAAGGTATCATTGATATACACTCTTATGAAGACAATGTGGTTACTACATTCGCCCCTATTATCAAGTCACCCCCACACCCCATTGCAGTCACTGTCCAACAGAGTAGTAAGATGCCAAAGAGTCACTACTTGCCTTCTCTGTGCTACACTGTCTTCCCCGTGACCCCCCCACATCATGTGTGCCAATCATGATACCCCACGATCCCCTTCTCCCTCCCTACCCACCCAACTCCCCCACCTCTCCCCTTTGGTAACCGCTAGTCCCTTTTTGGACTCTGTGAGTCTGCTGCTGTTTTGTTCCTTCAGTTTTTCTTCGTTGTTGCACTCCACAAACAAGGGAAATCATTTGGCACTTGTCTTTCTCTGCCTGGATTATTTCACTGAGCATAATATCCTCCAGCTCCATCCATGTTGTTGCAAATGGTAGGATTTGTTATAATCTTATGGATGAATAATATTCCATTGTGTATATGTATCACATCTTCTTTATCCATTCATCTACTGATGGGCACTTGGTTGCTTCCATATCTTGGCTATTATAAAATAGTGCTATGATAAACATAGGGGTGCATATTTCTTTTTGAATCTGGGATCTTGTTTTCTTTGGGTAAATTCCTAGGAGTGTAATTCCTGGGTCAAATTGTATTTCTATTTTTCGTTTTTTGAGGAACCTCCATATTGCTTTCCACAATGGTTGAACTAATTTACATTCCCACCAGCAGTGTAGGAGGGTTCCCTTTTCTCCACATCCTCGCCAACATTTGCTGTTCCTTGTCTTTTCAATGTTGGCCATCCTAACTGGTGTGAAGTGATATTTCCCTCTGGTTTTAATTTACATTTCCCTGATGATTGGTGATGTGGAGCATCTTTTCATGTGCCTGTTGTCCATCTGAATTTCTTCTTTGCAGAAGTGTCTGTTCAGTCTGCCCATTTTTTAACCAGGTTAGCTGCTTTTTGGGTGTTGAGGTGTGTGAATTCTTTATATATTTTGGATGTTAGCCCCTTGTCGGACATGTTGTTTATGGATATATTCTCCCATACTGTAGGATGCCTTTTTGTTCTACTGATGGTGTCCTTTGCTATACAAAAGCTTTTTAGTTTGATGTAGTCCCATCTGTTCATTTTTGCTTTTGTTTCCCTTGCACGAAGAGATGTGTTCAGGAAAAAGTTGCTCATGTTTATATTCAAGAGATTTTTGCCTCTGTTTTTTTCTAAGAGTTTTATGGTTTCATGACTTACATTCAGGTCTTTGATCCATTTCAAGTTTACTTTTGTGGATGGAGTTAGACAGTAATTCAGTCTAATTCTCTTACATGTAGCTGTCCAGTTTTGCCAACACCAGCTGTTGAAGAGGCTGTCATTTCCCTGTTGTTTATCCATGGCTCCTTTATTGTATATTAATTGATCATATATGCTTGGGTTTATATCTGGGCTTTCAATTCTGTTCCACTGATATATGGGTCTGTTCTTGTGCCAGTACCAAATTGTCTTGATTACTGTGGCTTTGTAGTAGAACCAGGGAGCATAATCTCCCAGCTTTATTCTTCCTTCTCAGGATTGCTTTGGTTATTTGGGGTCTTTTGTGGTTCCATATGAATTTTAGAATTATTTGTTCTAGTTCATTCAAGAATGCTGTTGGCATTTTAATAAGAATTGCATTGAATCTGTAGATTGCTTTAGGCAGGATGGCCATTTTGATAACATTAATTCTTCATTCCTTTCCATGAGCACAGAATGTATTTCTATTTATTGGTGTCTTCTTTAATTTCTTTCATCAGTGTCTTGTAGTTTTCAGGGTATAGGTCTTTCACCTTCTTGATTAGGTTTATTCCTAGATATTTTATTCTTTTTGTTGCAATTGTGAATGGAATTGTTTTCCTGATTTCTCTTTCTGCTAGTTCATCATTAGTGTATAGGAAAGCAACAGATTTCTGTGTGTTAATTTTGTATCTTGCTACTTTGCTAAATTCAGTTATTAGTTCTAGTAGTTCTGGGGTGGATTCTTTAGGGTTTTTTATGTACAATATCATGTCATCTGCAAACAGCAACAGTTTTTCTTCCTTACCAATCTGGATGCCTTTTATTTCTTTGTGTTGTCTGATTGCATGGCTAGGACCTTCAGTACTACTGAAGTTAAATAAAACTGGAGAGAGTAGGCATCTGTCTTGATCATGATCTTAAAGGAAAAGTTTTCAGTTTTTTCACTTTAGGTATGATGTTGGCTGTGGGTTTGTCATATATGGCCTTTATTTTGTTGAGATACTTGGCCTCTATACCCATTTTGTTGAGAGTTTTTATCATGAATGGATGTTGAATTTTGTCAAATGCTTTTTCAGCATCTATGGAAATGATTGTGTAGTTTTTGTCCTTTTTGTTGATGTGGTGCATGATGTTGATGGATTTTCAAATATTGTACCATCCTTGGAATAAATCCTACTTGATCATGATGGATGATCTTTTTGATGTATTTTTGAATTCGGTTTGCTAGTATTTTGTTGAATATTTTTGCATCTATGTTCATCAGGGATATTGGTCTTTAATTTTCTTTTTTTGTGGTGTCTTTGCCTAGTTTTGGTATTAGAGTGATGCTGGCCTCATAGGATGAGTTTGGAAGTATTCCCTCCTCTTCTACTCTTTGGAAAACTTTAACAAGGCCTGGTATTAGGTCTTCTCAAAATGTTTGGTAAAATTCAGCAGTGAAGCCATCTCGTCCAGGGTTTTTTTTCTTAGGTAGATTTTTTGATTACCAATTCAATTTTGTTGCTGGTAATTGGTCTGTTCAGATTTTCTGTTTCTTCCTGGGTCAGCCTTGGAAGGTTGTATTTTTCTCAAAAGTTGTCTATTTCTTTTAGGTTATCCAGTCTGTTAGCATATAATTTTTCATAGTATTCTCTAATAATTCTTTGTATATTGTGGTGTCTGTAGTGATGTTTCCTTTCTCTTTCTGATTCTGTTTATGTGTGTAGACTCTTCTTTTTTCTTGATAAGTCTGGCTAGGACTTTATGTAGTTTGTTAATTTTCTCAAAGAACCAGCTCTTGCTTTCATTGATTCTTTCTATTGTTTTATTCTTCTCTATTTTATTTATTTCTGCTCTAATCTTTATTATGTTCCCTCCTACTGACTTTGGGCCTCATTTGTTCTTCTTTTTCTAGTTTCATTAATTGTGAGTTTAGACTGTTCATATGGAATTATTCTTCTTTTGTGAGGTAAGCCAGTATTGCAATATACTTCCCTCTTATCATGGCCTTCGCTGTGTTCCCCCAGATTTCAGTGTTGAGTTATTGTTTTCATTCATCTCCATGTATTACTTAATCTCTGTTTTTATTTGGTCATTGATCCATTGATTAATTAGGAGCATGTTGTTAAGCCTCCAGGTGTTTGTGGGCTTTTTTGTTTTCTTTGCATAATTTATTTCTAGTTTCATACCTTTGTGGTCTGAGAAGCTGATTGGTACAATTTCAATCCTTCTGAATTTACTGGGGCTCTTTTTGTGGCCTAGTATATGTTATATTCTTGAAAATGTTCCATGTGCACTTGAGAAAAATGTGTATCCTGCTGCTTTTGGGTGGAGTTTCTTAGATGTCTGTTAGGTCCATCTGTTCTAATGTGTTGTTCAGTGCCTCTGTGCCCTTACTTATTTTCTGTCTGGTTGATCTGTCCTTTGGAGTGAGTGATGTATTGAAGTGTCCTAAAATGAATACATTGCATTCTATTTCACCCTTAATTCTTTTAGTATTTGTATTACATGTATAGGTGCTCCTTTGTTGGGTGCATATGTATTTTTAATGGTTCTATCTTCCTGTTGAACTGACCCCATTATCCTTATGTAATGCCCTTCCTTGTCTCTTGTTACTTTCTTTGTTTTGATGTCTATTTTGTCTGATAAAAGTACTGTAACCCCTGCTTTTTCCTCCATATTAGCTGCATGAAATATCTTTTTCCATCCCTTCACTTTTAGTGTGTGTATGTCTTTGGGTTTAAAGTGAGTCTCTTATAGGCAACATATAGACAGGTCTTGTTTTTTTATCCATTCAGTAACTTTATGTCTTTTACTGGTGCCTTCAGTCCGTTTATATTTAGGGTGATTATTGATCACTATGTACTTATTGCCACTGCAGGCTTTAGACTCGTGGTTACCAAAGGTTCAAGAGTAGCTTCTTTACTATCTAACAGTCTAACTTAACTCACTTAGTATGCTATTATCAACACAATCTAAAGGTTCATTTCTTTTTTCTCCCTTCCTTTTCTTCCTCGTCCATTCTTTATATGTTAGGTATCATATTCTGTACTCTTTGTTTGTCCCTTGACTGACTTTGCAGGTAGTTGATTTAATTTTGTATTTGCTTAGTAAGTAATTGGTCTACTTTCTTTTACTGTGGTTTTATTTTCTCTGGTGACAGCTATTTTGTCTTAGGAACACTTCCATCTATAGCTGTCCCTCCAAAATACACTGTAGAGATGGGCTGTGAGAGGTAAATTTTCTCAGCTTTTGCTTATCTGGAAATTGTCTAATCCCTCCTTCAAATTTAAATGATAATCTTGCTGGGTAGAGTACTCTTAGGTCGACTCCCTTCTGTTTCATTGCATTAAATACATCATGCCACTGCCTTCTGACCTGTAAGGTTTCTGTTGAGAAATCTGATAGCCTTATCGGTTTTTCTTTGTATGTGATCTTTTTTCTCTCTCTGGCTGCTTCTAATAATCTTTCTTTATCCTTGATCTTTGCCATTTTAATTATTATATGTCTTGGTGTTGTCTTCCTTGGGTCCCTTGTGTTTAGAGATCTGTGCATCTCCATGGCCTGAGAGACTATCTCCTCCCCCAGACTGGGGAAGTTTTCAGCAGTTACCTCCTCAAAGACACTTTTATCCCTTTTTCTCTCTTTTCTTCTGGTACCCCTATAATGTGAATCTTGTTCCATTTGGTTTGGTCACACAGTTCTCTCAATATTCTTTCATTCCTGGAGATCCTTTTTTCTCTCTGTGCCTCAGCTTCTTTGTATTCCTCTTCTCTAATTTCTGTTTCATTTACCATCTAATCTGCTTTTAAATCTCTCCATGGTATGTTTCATTATGGATACTGTATTTTTCAAAGTTTCTATCTCTTTCTTGAATTCCTCCCTGAGGTCTTGAATATTTTTCTTTAGCTCTGAGCATCTTTATGATTTTTATTTTGAAATCTCTTTCAGGAAGATAGGTAAGTTCAGTTTCACTTGGCCCTCTCTGGTATTTGTGGGATTTTGGTTTCAACCACTATTTGTAGGTGGCACCCTGTAGTGCCCAGAAGCTCTCCTCTCTGGAACTGCTTAACCTCTGGCGCTATTGCGAGGGTCACTTTTGCCTTCTGGGAGGGAAGAGCTCTTTCCTGCTTCCTGGCTGCAGTGTCTGCCTCTAGTGCCAAGGCCAGCGGGCCTAGTACACAGGGAGGAGCTTCTATGCTATGTATTTGTAGCTGCTGTAGGCGGAGCTGGCCTGGCGCAATGGCAGAGGAACAGGTTTGCAAACCAGTACATGCTTGGATGATGGAGCAGCAGGCTGCATATTGCTGTGAGGTGCCTCAGAGTTGCGTATCCAGCCATGAGGACAGAGCTCCTGAAGATCCTGAAAGTTCCCAACCTGCTGGGCAGAGTGCACCTGGACAATTTTGTCTACCTGTCCTTTCTCCTGAGCAATAAGCTCTGTGCAATCCTTGCCCCTTTAGCAGCCCTCTTGCTGTTAAGTCTCGTAGACTTCCCACCTTTCTTTTGTCCAAGAGCAGCCAGATATGGATCCCTGCTTTCCACAAGCGGCTGGAATCTCAGTCTCCAAGTATTCTGCCTGTCTTAGCTTTCCAACCCACTAATCTCCAGAGCACCATGTAATGTAGGTTTGTGCTCCCAGAGCAGATCTCCAGGGCTGGGTGTTCAGCAGGGCTGGGTGTTCGGCAGTCCTGGGCTTCCATTCCCCTCTCTACTCTGTCTCTCTTCCTCCTGCTGGCGAGCTGGGGTGGGGGCAGGGCTTGGGGCCCACCTGATCACAGCTTTGGTACTTTACCCTTTTCCCTGAGGTCTGCTCTTTTCCCCAGGAGGCAGTCTGTTGCAGCACTCTTTCCTGTTGCTCTTTCAGGATTAGTTGTATTTGCTATAGTTTCATTATATATGTGGTTTTGGGAGGAGGTTTCTGTCTCACCTCTCACACTGCCACCTTTAAGCCAATCTGGGCTCTTCTTTTGGTCACATACCAGCTGAGTTACAGTGAAAAATATGCTTAATCTCGTTAGATGAGGGCAATCTCTGAGCAATTACTGGTCATCTGATATTATCACATATCTGTATATGTATATAGCAAAGTAAACTGGAACCATAGGAGGGAATATTTGAAGAATAAACTAAAGACTTTCCTTTTGCTCCTCAAGCCAAAGGATCAGGCATTAAACAAAAAGGCAGTTACCTGGTGACACCGCCCTTCGGTGTTTTAGAAAGTTATTTTTTAGCCTTCTGACTCTCAGTTTCTTTATATATAACATTGGAATAATAGATGTACCTATCTATATAAGTCAGAAAATGTTATGCGCAGTAACAAACACCCAAGTCTCAGTGACTTAAAATATCAAAGGTGTATTTCTCACTCACTTTGTCCATTGTGGGTTGACCAGTAGTTCTCCCATACCTCCCTTGCCTAAGAACCTGGGATGAGTGACTTGTTATCATGGAAAGGGGAGAAGGGATCATAGCAAATCACACATTGGGTCTTAAAGTTTTTTGCCAGGAAGGACACATATCTCTTCAACTCACATTTCACTGACCGAGGCAAACCACCTCTCTTGCCCAACTTCACAGGGTTGGGAAAATACAATCCAACACTGGGCCTATGGGCCTGGAAGTAAAGCTGGAATATCAATGAACAACCCTAATGACTACCACCTGGTCCTCTTAGGATTGCCAGGAGGACTAAGGTAGTAAATGTAAAACAGTAGGTACAATGCCTGGGTCCTTACAAGAATGAAGTAAATTTAAGGGGTTTTTATGACTTACATCAGTTATAAACTTTGTGACTAATGATGATTTGAAGCTTATTTCGCCTTCTTGCATGTAGTATCTCCTAAGAAAATGGAACTTCTGAAATAAAGACTGTGTCTAGAAAAAGAAATAGGGCTGCATAATTTCACATGATGGAAATGCTTGCATGTATTACACAGACATAAGCAGAACAACTCAGATGATTTAGAAGTAGCAGTGGTCAGTTATTCTTTTCTGTCCAGATGGAAAATTTGTGATTTATAAACTCGCTAAAGAACAAAGAGGGTTGGAATTACACATTTCGTTTTATGGAACCTACTTCGTTATTTTTGGGTGTCCAACCCTGTTTCTGCACGTTGCTTTGCACCATGTTAAGCTGCAAAATACACAGCCATCCTGGTTCCAGGTTGATAGTAAGCAGGTCAGATTGTAGTCAAAGCAATTTAGACAAAATTAATCCTCTTTCTCCTTTTCTTCCTGGGGTGGAGACCTTACTCATGCTTTATTTTTTCACCCTTTCCTTCTAAACAGGGTAGAATCAGTCATTGTGATTGTGGTTGATTAATCACATTTTACCAGAAATGACCAGCACTTTCATCTTAAATGTGTTTTTCTGGCCTGTGAGCTCCTCCTAGGTGAAGATGCTGTCATTCTTGAGACTTGGGTCCCCAATGCCCAGCAGCATCTGGGACTTAGCCCGTCTTCACTTTTGTGAATGAAGAATAGAACAAATGAGCAATAAAGATATTGTCCCTCTTTAAAGGAATTTCAGGCATAGGGAGAGCTCTAGGGGACACTTTCTCTTTGCAGGAGGCCCTGAAATCTATGCTAATTGTCTTTTCCTCCCTACTCATGTCTTCCATCCTTCATGGCCAGTCCGTGACCACCGGGAAGCAAAGAGAAGTGTCCCTTCCTCCTGCACTAGTGGACACTGTTGCCTTGAGCTGTATTTCTCTGTAACAGCCTCCCCTTCCCCACCTCCTTCTACCCTGGAAAAAGAATCCTGTTTTAGAAGAAATACAGTCAGCACTCCCTGCCCCGCTCTTTCATCTGGGTAGCAGTTGGATTTATTGAGGAAAGTCCTCCTTCTTGGTGGTTCTCAAACTCAACAGGCATCAGAGTCACCTGGAGGGCTTGTCAAAACAGATGGCTGGGCCCATCCCCAGCATTCCTGGTTCGGTGGGCCAGGGAGTGTGCATTTCCAGCCAGCTCCCAGTTCACACCAGTGCTGACGAACCGTCAGTCCTCTCTCTGAGCTCTTCCAATGCTCCTTCTTCCCCAAGAGTTCTGGGGCAGATTTCTTTTCAAGGACTGGTTTTGCTTATTTTTTTCATGTTGCTTTTGAACTGTTGGAATGAGCCTAATTATTTCTTTTTCTAAAATCATATACAGCATTATCTTTTATATGTCTGCCCAGATGTTATCTAGAATGTTAGAGGTTATGAATTCCCAGGCACTGGCGCTCTCTTGTCCCAGAAGACCTTATAGAGAGAGAAAGTCAAGGGAGCTGCCTGCCCAGCCCTTGGGCAGTCTGTGTTTGGTCAGAACAGTAAAGGATGATTTTCTTGCAGCAAAGACATGTGGACCCTTTAAGAAATGAATAAGTGTTTTTATTATACTTCTGGCATCTAGCTAGTTAGTTGGCCTTTTTGAAGTCATTAAAAAACAGTTAATGTGTCCACAGTTTTGCACAAGTTTGAGCATTTGGTTGACTGATTCGTGCTGTAAATTCTGAGTTGTAGCTCTTAAACTGATCTTGAGGTCACAACAAAGTAGTTTGACTTTGAAGAATAAAGATTCACATGAGCCTGAAGAAATGAGAATGCAGATTTTAAGTGATCTTATATTTGGAATGTTTATTAATAGATGAGCAAACTAAAAATTTTCTTTAGACTGTAGAGTGAGGTCTTTTCCATATGGCTTAACTGGATATTTTCTCTGTGCATATCTTCCCCTACTGTGCCTGTGGTTACAACAGGGACGTCTGTGTGGCTCAGTCAGCAGTTGGCATAGACAGCGGTGAACATTATGGGCCTGTTCTCCAGCCATGTATGTGTATAGACATAAAATATATTTTTTCAAATAAAAAAGATTACTTACCACATTGTGATTTTTTTGTATTCAATTAACATATTTATTGAACATTTCTTCCTGTTGTTAAATGATTTTGTAGATTTTTTTAAATGACCTAGTATTCCTTTATTTGAGTGTAGCATAATTAGTTGGTCAAACCATTGTGTTAAATAATTGACAAGAAGAAAAAGGACTTTGTACCAGATTACCCTCTGGAAAGGGAAAAAACATTTATATAAACATTGCTAACAATTAAAAAACCTTTTGCTGATATTTCCTTAGTGTATACTTCTCATGTGATACTTGAAGGGAGAAAGTGAAATCTTTTAAATGGATTGGGTTTTAAAATATCAGTCAGCTTAAGGTGATAGGAGTCATTTTTAATATCCTCAGATTTGGAGACAGATGGTAAAATTTGCAGCAGTAAAGAGATAAGATACCAAAAATTATGCCTCACAGTAATAAGATACATAAGAAACTAAATAGATTAAGAATGTTGCCATCATTACTTACTTTTTGGAATAATTGACCTTTGTTTTATCTCTGCATTGAGTGATGTGGTTTGAGGGTTTTTTTAAATGAACTTGATTATTTCTTACATACGTTTTTGATAATTATTATAGAAATAGGACTTTATACAGATTAGAGTTTGAATTCATTTTGTCATAACCAACATTGGCATATGTACTGAGGTCATAGAACTGTGCTATGCAATTCAGAGATGCATATGATTTCTTCCTTTAAGTACATTATCAAACTGTATTAAATATTGTAAAATTGTATTCCATATTTTTCTTTAAATTACTACTTTGATCTTTCTTTTTATCACATATTTTTCCTCACTGTGTCCTAAATTTGTAATCATAAACTCTTTCTTCTCCTCTTCTCCTTATTTTCTCTCAACATTTCCAACTACTACTCCTTCTTCTAATCCTGTTTCCGTTCCTGTGCAGTATGATTGAAGGAGAAATCCCATGCTCTTTAAGCTAAGTGGATCTGGATTTGAAACCTTGCATTTCAACTTCATGGCTGTGTGACATTGAGCAAATTACTTATCCTCTCTGAGCCTCAACGAAATGGTGCAGTTTTCCCTCCATTCTAGAATTTTCATGAAAATTAAATATGATGATATACGTTAAGTTCCTGAGAATCATCAGAGCTCAAACAATACTAGTTCCTCTCTCATTTCTCATTTTTCATTCTTCAGTTTTCACACTTTCCCTCAAAGTCTCCAGACAAATAATTTGACCTTCTTGGCAGTTCTCTTAGAAAAGATTTAGGATAAAACTTTTTTCTTTCTTTCTGGAATTCATCATTACTAAAAAGTCATCATTTAACTAATATTTAGTTTGATCTTAGTAGGGCTGGCGACCTTAGGTTAGTCAACTTCATTCCATTTCAATCTGAATGAATCCTAAAATGACTTCTTCTCAGCTACTTCATGAGAAGAAATTACTATCCGAGATCACAGGCCAGCCAGGCAGGGCTGCGTGGGAGAGCTACAATGGGACTGGTGTCTCCGTCAGGCAAGACTTAGAGATTTTTACCACTGAAATCTGACTTCTTCTTGAGAACTGCTAACTCAGGGATACACTTCTTAGGTCCAAACCCCCAACCACTCTGAATTCATCTAAGTCCATCTGTGCTCTGCTTGTGACTCTTTGTTTTCTCTGCTGGGATTTCTTCCTGCCTCTCTGCTTTTCTCCCTCCCTTCTTCGAAGACAGCTTGAGGGTCACCTTCATCATGAAACCTCTCCTGCTCATTCCCCCCCCACCTCCAAGGTCACTGTCTCCTGTTGGTCATCCCCATACCTCATGAATACTTCCACTATTGCGCTTTCAATGCTTCTTAGCCCTTGCTTGTCTTCCTCTTTCTAGGTTTTCAGCCTGATAAGAATACAGAGGATATCAGATTCACTTCAGAGCTTTGGCACATAGTTGAGCTTCAATAAATACCTGTTGAATGCAGAAATAAGTGTTCAACCTCACTGGCATGGATCCCTCAGATAAAGGAACATAGAAGGTGGAAATTATTATAAGTGGTTATCTGGATTAAAAGCAGGCCAAACAGTGCTAAATAGAGAGATTGAGATTCTCTGCTTTCCAAAATGAACTAGAAATTTGAATCAATCAGCAACATCATTCTGTAAGAATTAGGAATGTTCTTTTGATTTAATCATATTTGATTTAATTGTTTAATTTAACTATCTTCTTTGGATTTAGGAAGAAAAAGGAATCCTCTTCAAAAAGTAATATACAAATAATCCAGGCACCCTATAAACATATGGTTTAAAGCAAAAGATATTGAAGCCTGAACAAGCTGAGCAATTGTTTCAAATCTATATATCATTTTCATTTTGAAGATACAGCCAGTTCATAAGTAATGTCGTGGCTACAGAAGTTGTATAGTCAGAACTTGAAAGGACCTACTTACATACAAATTATATATCTTCTTGGACTCTAAGCTCATTGGTATAAGGGGGATGTTGATGACTGCTTTTCAGAGTTGTGAGGATTTAGTGAGTCAATATGTGAATGAGTCAAAAAACATTTCATTAAACTCCAAAAGGCTACAAATGAAATCTGTGGTCTAGCTTCTAACTACAGCAAGCCTAAAAAATACTTAAAGAATGAGTAAGTTCTATTTGTCTGTGGATCTGGTATCATTGAGGATAAAAAATATGAACAAATGCTAAGTATTTGTTTAAAAGCATGTATACATATATATATAGGGACTGCCTTCTTCCCCTTCTCCACCCTGCTCCCGCCCAAGGCTCTGCCAGAACAGACTCCTCCCCACTGGAATGACTCATGGGCCTCTGTAGACTCACAAGGGGGTACTGCACTCAGCAGATGAAGCAGGGTCCGTGGAGGGGGCAGAACAAAGCTTTAATTTCAGGGCATGAAATTAAGTAAAATTCTGTCTTGCTCCGTCATCTTTATGAGGAGATGCATGTGAATCAGGCTAAGCAGGAGAACCCTTTCCAAAACCCAAGCCCAGTTTCCCTCTCCCAATAAGGCTTGAGGATCTCTGTCCTGCTTTTACTGCTCCGTGTGTTATGAGAATAATAATTCTGGAGTTTCAGAGTATTCTCAAGCAGAAGCCATTTCCATAAGTGACTCCAAGTTGTAAAGCTGGAGTAACTAAAGATCCTCAGTGAGGACTGAGCTTTGGGGGAAGAAATAAAGCCACGGAAGGGAGCTTTGTGAATAAGTCGGGTACAGAGGCAACCCTGGTAAGGGATTTGCTTTATGATGCACAGCTTTATCTTGGGCATATTCTAGATTATAAATTTCTTACAGACAGATACCAATTCTTAATTCATCCTTTATGTTACCTGACACCCAGTAAATGCACGTGTTGTCTTCTGTGCTTAGAGATTATGATATAAGTAAATCTTTCCTCTGTGAATTTCTGATTTAGTCTGGTTAGTGATTTTAGCCATTTTCTGTTTTCTCTGGTATTTTTACCTCAAAATCTATGTTAAATTAGCCTTCAATTTTTTTTTAATTTTAAATTAGCAAACCCAACAGAATGATCCATAATGCTAAGTGAAGTCACTGTGTATGTTCTTCTGTAGAAGAGGAATCTGTATAAAAAGTCCAATTTGTGATTTTAAGTGCTTCAGCTCTTCATTCAGGAATATCTCAACCAATTTCCTACATTTTAGTGATTTGTGACTTCTTTAGCAATAACTTCTTAACACCAATTTCAAATCAACTTCCTGCCAGGAAACGCAGCAAACGGGGAGTGTGGCAGTCATTGTAAGAGCTTGTCCAGGTCTGAGGAACTATGGTACTAGGCAAGAAGGATGCTTCTACTCTGGGGGAAACAGTCTTCTAATTTCTTCTGTTCCTGTAGAAAATGTCTCCCACTTGGTCTCAGCAGGGGTTTTTCTAACAGCTCATTATGGATCTGTTGTTTGGCCTCCTGAGGGCTTTTGTGTTCCGCAGGCCTTGTGACTTTTACTTCAGTGGAGAGTAGCCCTTCCATGTCATTGTTCCGCAGCTCATAATTGGTTTGGGCCCGTATTCTACTGTTTTGTCAGGCCAGCAGGTTTGGAGGGCATCAGTAGCAAAGAACATGTACCGATTTCCAAGTGCAGTCTCTACTCCTAGCACTTTCTGCATGCTTAGGATATATCTGACCATAAGGTGATATTTTATATTTAATGACTTGAGTACCATTCTGCTAATTATAAAAGTTCTGTATTTTCCTATAGTTCCAGCACTCATGCAGATGTAGGACTCTATTGAATATTAAGAAACCATTCTCTCCAAGGCCGACCAGCAAAGGTCTTAACAAGTATGTAAAATCATAGCTTAAACTTCTGTTACAGAATTAACATTTTTCAGATTTTCACTCTCTTGTCACCCTTATGGCATCTTCTCTAGGCCCCATATCCCTCATCCTTTTCAGTCTGTTTTCTGCCCAGGTGCCCCACTGGAAACAGAATTGATCTTTGCAGAATTGATCGGATTACTCATGTTAATTCAATTGCATCACTAAGATAAATATCAGATAATCTGGTTTTGGTTTTCCTACCTTGTTTTTATTATTACTATTGTTTTTTTGTTATAAGACAAGTTCTCCAAATCTGAAGAAACAGAGTGAATTAAAAAGAAAGACATACCTTATTCTTTCTATACTCTCCCAGCCACCTCTCTCTTCATATAAACTCAACTCTTCTCTGCACCTACTGAATTATTAATGCTTCTGCCAGTCTCCACAGTCTCCATTTAGACAGTTTCTGACTCTAAGTCCCAGTACAAACTTGCAGTCATAATTTCCTCTCCATATACTGTGAACCATCAGTAATTATTTAACTTACTATATTAAAATATGTTTTGGTTTACCCAGCTGAACAGTGAGTTATTATTACTGAGTAATGAAGAGTTAATTATAATAGCTGCTGTTTATTGAGAATTTATTGTAAATAGCACTCTGGTAAACACTTTACATATATTGCTTCATTTTACCCTTAATAATTAGACACAGTTAATGGCACTAATGTGGAGCTTAGTTCTCAGGCACTGAGCTTATTTTCTTCCCTTTACAAAACCTGATAGGTTCTTTTACTATCCCCATTTTACCGATGGGGAAACTGAGGTTGATTCCATTCAAATGTAGCTGTTAAGTAGAGTGCAGGGCTTCACTCACCTGCCCAAGTCTTCTGCCTCCGGAATGCATGTGCTGTATTAAAGGTTTTTGACATTTTACAGGTGGAAGAACTGAGACAAGATTTTAAGACAACTGTCCAAGGTTGCGTGGCTTCCAAGTCTGTCTGATTCCAGTGTCCATGTGCAAAACCATTGTGACACACATTAAAAAATATTTCTATTCTATTCTTATTTTTTTAATTTAATATGATTGAACTATTAGTCACCCATAGACATTTTCTCTTTCAACCCTGGTAAAGATATAGATTAAAAATCTTACCCTAAAGGTTTAAAATGCCTCTACGGGGAAGAAAGTCCTAAAACTGTTCTAGCTTCAACAGAAAATATTCCCATCTGTCACATTTGTGGGTACCACATGGGGTTTTATAGAATGTTTGTGTTTGGTCCTGAAGGCATAGATTAATTTTTACTTCCTTTTGGCAGGGAGCCTCACATTCTGGTGAATTTTTAAACCTCAAGATAAGAATAAAAATTCAAACGTTTAAGTTAGACAGTATCAAGTATATTTAAAATAACAGGCACACTTTAGTTGAGAAGATAAAGAAAAACCATTGGGCAAGGACCCTTGTGAAATAGTGAGGAACAATGATGAATCAGAATCTGTCTGCACGGCCAGCTCCGTGGCCAAATGAGCCAAGCCTCCGCGAACTGCTGCCTCTTGGAAGCCCCCAGTCAGACCTCCAGACTGTGGGGAAAAGCACCCTCCTGTGTGACCCCATCACAGCAATTAGTTCATTTCACTTTAGATGTGTACTTTGCTTTCCCACTGGACTCCACACTCCTTGAAGTCAGGGACCAGTTGTTAACTTCGTGTCCCTACTGGTTAACACATCTCAGTTGTGTTCAAGCTTTCTCAAGTCAGTTCACGTTCAACAGATAAACTTGCTGGGCATATATTACAGTCCAGGCACCCTGCAAGGCACTGGAATAGCATGAAAAACAATAGGAAGAGGACTCTTTAACCAAGAATGAATACTGGACTGGGAATCTGACACCTTAAATTCCAGTCCCATTCTTTCTGATAATTCATTGTGAGATCTTAAATAACATTCTTCTTGGTCCTTAGCTGGCTAAAAGGAATGTCTAATTCAAAAGGACTTCTAAAATCTCTCTACTCTGTAAGCCTATTTACTTATATTTATCTCAAATATAAGTGTGTGAGTTCATGTTTAGCCACGCCTGATGTATATAGGCTCACAGAGTGGTCAGAACAGTAGGTCAGTGCGGTAAACTTCCACAAGGGTGTGAATACCCAAAACCAGTATGCATTAGGGCCATGGAAAGCAGGTTTCACAATGTTCCTAAGCTTGTAAAATGGGTAAAGGACAACAAACAAGGCTTGTAAAATTATTTTCAGAGCGAGGACAGGAGAGGTTAAGCCTGACGATTAGACAGCATGGTGTAGTGTTAACATCGGACACAAAGTAAAAATCCTCTCAGTCAAGGGGAAAGAGCTTTCAGCTGAAAGGGGTAGAATAAACATGGTCCAGAGGGAAGGATGAACACTAGGTGGGCAAGAGGACAAGAATAGAGTGCTTGAATGAGTGCAAGAGTCTGGATCTCTAGTGAGAAAGGTAGCAAACGAGACTGAATTCCTGCTGATGATGTCCAAGGCCTGCAAGTGATGGCTGTCATGGTAAAGGCCGGGATATGGCCCAGCAGGGTCCCGGTCTCACAGGGAGGAGGAAGGTATGTCGTGCAAATTGTGAACTGACAGTCTTGATGGCTGTTGCTGACAAAGTTGTGGCTAGTTTATGAACACTGGGAATGGAAAATAGAATGATTAACATGCAGCCAAACTAATTTCTTTTTGGTGTCAAGAGAAGAATATATACATAATTGTCTTTTAGTTTGGCTTTTAACAAAATCATGGTATCTTTTTGGAAAATATGGAAACTGAATGTGACTGACCCTCTACTTAAGTTTATTTACAACTAGGCAAATGGCCTCCTCAAAAAGATAGTTGCTAATCATTATATTCTTCAGGCCAGGAAACATATTTTGAGCCCTATAACTATAACTGCAGTATCAGGTATCAATTTTGGTAATTATATGAATGAGTATCTACACAAAGTAACAATGTCTATCTAGGAGGAGGTCTCTAGTGAAATACCACAGGGCTTTTCTTCAAGTTCCAAAAGTTTGGGTGAAGCTTTGGATGAAGAGAGATTGATAAACAAAAACTCTGTGCCCAAGTTAACAAAATGAAATTCAGTTTAATGAGATTCTTGGAACTTTGAGGATGTGTGCCCTGGTCCTTCCCTGTCAGGGATGGTAGAGAGCAAAGAGGAGTGTAGAGATATAGAGGGGTGTGTTCTGAGTCTGCACCTTCCTATGCTGAAGGGTATGCAGGCAGGGGTCAGAGGCCGAGTGTTCACCCGAGGACAGGCCTTCAAGCTCCTCTATTCCCCATGGCTTTTCCCAGGGGGTCACTGTAACTTGAGAAATGGAGGATGGTTGGTCCATAGTCACAGCTGTAAAGTCAAAGAGCATTCTTTAGGGTCTGTTCTGATGGAAATCAGAATCAAAATAAGAAGTCTGCCTGGGAAAGAAAACCTGAAATGGAAGCAAATTTGGAGACCTAGCTCCATCTCAGATTCTGTAAGAGTATAGGCTCTGGAGCTACCCCGAGCTGTGTGACCATAGGCAAGTTACCTAAACTCTCTGAGCCTCAGTTTTCTCATCTGCAAAATGGAGATCATAATGATGTTACCCACTTCCAGAATTGTTGTGAGAATCAGTACGTTCCTATACCTAAAGCACTTTAAACAGTGCCTGACCACAAGCAGTGTGTGTAACTGTTATTATTATGATTGTTACTATTAAAACTTAGAAGAATATTATGGTTTGTAACAATAAGAAGACTGTAGTCAACAGGTTCCCTCTCTCCCCAACATCAAAAAAAAAAAAAAGGCAGGGATAAAAGTGTAAGACTGGGGACATGTGACTTTGTGGCATAAATAAAAATGTAGATTAAGGCTGTTTCTGCAAATACTGAAACGCTTTGGAGCAAGTTCACATTGCAGGTTGAAGACAGGGTGCCTGGGCATTCACACCCTCTAGGTTTACAGTTTTCATTTATTCACTAGGTTTCTTATTGCAAACCTGCCTTTAGCACCCTCCTGCCATTCCCAAGGTCAGCCCCTCCTTACTGCTTTTATCTGCAAGTTGAGATTAATTTTCCTAAGCTTATGACCATAGTATTTTCTCACTCCAACTCCATTGGGCAGGAGTGTAAAAGCCAAGCACTAAGGAATGACACTTACCCCCTTCCAAGACCTAGGCCAGCTCTTCCATTCGAGCCTTACCTGCTCTCCTCCCTTAGCACTGAGCTGGGGACGGGAGGCAGCCAGAGATGGTTCACCAGGCTTTCTTTCTCTTGACCTCACCTGAAATGCCATTCACCTGCCTTTGTTCCTGAGGTACGTGTTAGAATGCTGTTGCCTTCAGGAAGCCTGTTGTGAAGGGCCTCCCTAATTGAAGCGTGCCTGCTGGGGGTTAGGGGTTATGTCACGGGGTTTCTGTAGCTGTGTCATCTCCTGCAGGAGGCTGCAGGCTCTCCAAGCACTGACTGAGTCTGTGCACCCTTGCTTTCCCCTGAGGGTCAGCTTGGGGCAGTGACCGGTAACAAAGACTCCAGTAGTGTTGAATTGCCTTGAATGGAATAAAAGGAGGACATTTATTCTCTTCAAGGTACATAAATGTAATTGTCAAATCACCATATTGTACACATGTAACCAGTATAATATTATACATCAACCATACTTCAGGTAAAAATACATAAACAAAAAAAAGAAGGACATTGGTACCCAACCTGAGCTTGCCAAGCCTTGGGAGTCGTGGACCCCTCGGGGTGCCCCTGTCTGGGCCTGGCCATGGTAGACTGGCTGAGGAGCTGTGCGACCCTTTCACTTCTCCCTATTCTATTCTTCACTTCTAAACTCCTCCAGGAGTCTTTTGACCTTCTGTTGTCTATCAGTTCTCACACTCGTAAGCCGCCCTGGTCCTCTCTCCCTGTCTAGTCTAACCTGCTCTGCTCGCTCACAGAGGAGCTCAGTCCCTCATCGCTCTTTTCCACCTTCTTATCCTTCTCTATCTTTCTCAAAATATTTTTTTCTCTTCCAGCCACCTTTCCTCTATCAGCCACAGGAATAAAAAATGGTGATGCTTTGCAGAGAATGGTTTAACAAGTGGGGGAGGACTAGGAATCTGTGTGGAATGATAATTCACAGTGGCTGCTTTTACAGAAGATGAAAGTCTTTTTCCCTTGCTTCATTCTATTGAGAAGGATTTCAGATGAAATCTTACCCTGCTGTATGGAAATAACTGAGTGAGATGGCTGCTATCTAATCTAAACATTGTACTCAAACATTTGCAACTATTTTTGGTTCAAGAAAACAGAGGTTGAAACTAAGCTTTGTTTTAGGTTTGGAGAGAAATTCTAAGCTGTAGTGTGTATGCTTCAATAAACTCACAGACTAGAGCTATGGGTTGTAATAGTTTTCAATGTTTGTTCTTCCAGTGTTAAACTATTTTAATCCTAGTTATAATTCCAGTGAAGGCTGCTTTACTCATCAGCTTGTTCAGCTAGCTAAACTGTAGATAGCATCCACGACCCGCTTATTTAAACACAATTCAGAAATCATAAACACACATTCAAAGGAAGAGCTCGATTTCCCAAGGCAAAATTTGATGCCGTGAAGAAATGCTCTCAGAAATTTGCCGGAGACCTTGTGGGTCTTAATATGTCCTCCATTTCCTACCAGCCAAATCTGGCAGCTTGAGAACTGTTCATTACAAATAATGACAAATATTTTACCACAAAATTTTTACTCACAACATGTTGCTTTTTGTTTTGGTGTTAATTTTGTTCATATGTTTAACTGGGAAAGTTGTATACTAATATCATGGTCACGCAGCAAATTTCAGGAAAAGAATGACCCCCCCTTATTGAGCATTTTAGCACGTATTTCTTGAATACTGGCTATGTGCAGGGTCCTATATTGAATGTTTCTGGTAGTAAAAATGTGAGTTAAACTTGACGCTTGACCACAAGTAGAAGAACGGAGACATTATAATACAGCGAGTGCCGTAGAAACCTCGCTGAAATGAAGAAGGAGAGCTCTGAGAATGAGGACGCGTGTGGGGCTGCTGAATCAGTCGGAGGACGCTTTACAGAAGAAGTGGCTTATGAGCTTGGGTGAGCAGCCAGACGTCGATATATGAAGTGAGGGGGTCTAGCTAGAGGATCTAGATGGATGAACGTTAGCAGTCTCAGCCAACAGTGCGGTATGGAGTAGAGGGACTATTACTGGGCTTTAGTTTTACATAAGTGAAAGGGAGCAGTGAGAGATGAAGCTAAATTTCATGGGTCTGAAATCCCAGATTAAACTTCGGTAGGTGGTAGGGAGTAGTTTATCCATTATCCCATCTTTAAACAACTTGAGAGCTGTGCAATAGGACGACGTAACAGATGATCAGTCTGCCCTCGGTGTATAAGCTTGATTGTGGAGGAGAGAAATTAGAGTTTAGAAGACCAATCGGGAGGTTCTGCAATGGTCTAGGAAGAGCTAGTGAGAGCTGCGCTGGGCTGCGAAGAGGAGGGTTGGGATGGAGAGACATCCTATAGTAGAAATGTCTGGGATGTAGACCCTGACTGAGAAATGAGAGGAGAAAGAGAGGGGTTAAAGATCACAGAAGAGTCGAGCCTGAGACCTGACAGCCTGGGGAGAGGCAGACACGGCGAGCAGACCTGTGAGGTGTGAGCTCCGCTTTGCTGGCAGTGCGGGAATGCGCCCATGGAGAGCTGGAAATGTGAGATAGAAACTCAGGCTGTGATTTGAAAGAGAGCCTTGGGACTCGTTGGCATAAAGGAAATGGTGGAAGGTGCAGGAGAGGCTGTGAGTGCCGGGGGAGGGTGGAAGGCGGAGACGGCCGAGGCCAGGGCTCTCGCGGGCAAGCGGTGTACCGTTCAGGAGAGGGAAGAGGGGCCACAGGTGAAACAGTCAGTGAGGTCAGGGGAGGCTTAGGTCGTAAAGGACCGGACAAGAGAGAGTTTCAAGGAAGGAAGCGTCAGCAGTATTCATGGAGACAGAGAAGTAAGAAAGATGGGAGCTGAGAGGGGAAAGTACATGTGGCGGTTAGGAGGTCACTGACGACTCTCACGGGAGTGGCCTGGGAACCGTGGGCTGGTGCCGTGGATTCTCTTTGTAAGTCTATGGCTTGATTGTTTGGGTCCTATTAAGTGTTCTTGATTTTTCCATTTCTTTAAAATAACACAGATAATCAATAGGAGTGTGCGTGTGTGTGTGTGTGTGTGTGTGTGTGTGTAAGAGAGAAAGAGTATCTTGTGACCAGGAGACTTTTATATAATAAGTGATAAAATTATTTGAGTACAATATACCTTGAGCTCACCTTTCATTGATAACAGAAACACTAATTCAGCCAAAGAGGAAATCTATAGAATTTTACATTAGTTAGTAAACAAAAACTATGTCAGAAAGATGTTCTTCTGTTCCCTTTCTTACATGAAACACTTACAAAAATATATAAATAAGGGCTGAACTGAAGATCATACCCCCCCCAACATATTTAGATTATCATCTTTTTCCCTTCTTTTCAGAATAAAAGACCAAGCTATGATAGCAACTGGTGGAGTGATAACTGGCCTGGCCGCCTTGAAAAGGCAAGACTCTGCCAGGTCACAGCAGCATGTCAGCCTCAGCCCATCGCCTGCTGCGCAAGAGAAGAAGCCAGCCAGGCGTCGGCCTCGGGCCGATGTTGTGATTGTTAGAGGCAAAATCCGGCTTTATTCCCCATCTGGTTTTTTCCTCATTTTAGGAGTGCTTATCTCCATTGCAGGAATCACAATGGCTGTCCTTGGATACTGGCCCCAAAAAGAACATTTTATTGATGCTGAGACAACATTGTCAACGAACAAAACTCAGGTCATCAGGAACCAAGCTGGTGTGGCCGTTCGCTTCTTCGAGCAGCATTTACATTCAGACAAAATGAAACTACTCGGCCCTTTCACCATGGGGATCGGCATTTTCGTTTTCATCTGTGCTAATGCCATACTTCACGAGAACCGCGACAAAGAGACCAAAATCATACACATGAGGGACATCTATTCCACCGTCATCGACATCCACTCGCTAAGAATCAAGGAGCAAAAGCATATGAACGGCATCTACACTGGTTTGGCGGGAGAGACGGAAGGGAGACCAAACGGCGACTCGTGTGCCTCGAGACTGGCGGCAAACGCCATGGCCTCCTTCTCGGGGTTTAGGAGCAGTTTTCGGATGGACAGCTCTGTCGAGGAGGATGAACTTGTGCTCAATGAAAGCAAGAGTCTGGGGCGTCTTATGCCACCTTTGCTGTCTGACAGCCCTGTGTCTGTCTTTGGCCTCTGTCCACCTCCTTCCAAGACCACCGATGATAGGACCAACGCCCCTAAGAAATGTGAGACCAAGACAATTGTGTCATCGTCCATCAGTGCTTTTACCTTGCCTGTGATCAAACTTAATAACTGTGTTATTGATGAACCCAGTATAGATAACATCACTGAGGATGCTGAGAACCTCAAAAGTAGGTCGAGGAATCTGTCAATGGATTCCCTTGTGGTCCCTTTGCCCAACGCCAGTGAGTCCTTCCAGCCGGTCAGCACGGTGTTCCCGCGGAATAGTGCCATGGGGGAGCCGTTGGCAGGTCAGCCCAAGTCCTCTGTAGCCCTTGGACCTGGGGCTGGACAGCTCTTGTCGCCCGGGGCTGCTAGAAGGCAGTTTGGGTCCAACACATCCTTGCATTTGCTCTCATCCCATTCCAAATCCTTAGACTTAGACCGGGGTCCCTCCACCCTTACTGTTCAGGCAGAACAACGGAAACATCCAAGCTGGCCCCGGTTGGATCGAAGCAACAGCAAAGGATATATGAAGCTAGAGAACAAGGAGGACCCGATGGAGAGGTTGCTTGTGCCCCAAGCTGCGATGAAAAAAGACTTTACCAATAAGGAGAAGCTTCTTATGATTTCAAGATCTCACAATAATTTGAGTTTTGAACATGATGAGTTCTTGAGTAACAACCTAAAGCGGGGAACTTCTGAAACAAGGTTTTAATGTTAAAAAATATATCATTTTACAAGACTATATATTTTAAAGCTATTTTCACCAGTCTTTCCTTGTTGAGGCATTGGTTATAAACCCTTTTAATCAAATGGTTTGTAGTGTATTAGACCTGGCTGCTTAATTCTCTGATGGAGGTGGTTGTATGTTCGGGTTACTTAGGACTGCAGTATTCTGTATTATCAGATAGGATTTTATTTTTTTTCCATTCCATTGAAGGCATGCTCTCTCTTATTAATATGAATACAAAATGCTTCCATCTGAAGTAAAGCTCCTTTACTTTAACTTCTTGTGTTGATGGTCAGTTTGGAAAAGGTAGGCTACCAAAGTGTGGACTAAAAGTACCAAATTTAGGCCCAAGACTCAATATGTCTTTATAAATGAGAGTAAGGGAAAATCTTAGGTATGACTTTTCTGAGTAATTTCTTTCATGTAGAATTAGTAAACTTATTTTTTAAAAAAAGATGTAGCTTCTGTGTGAGATAATATGAATTGGTTAAATTGCTTTAGTTCTGTGTGAACTAATTGATATGAATTGGTTTGGTTGGTTGTGACTAGTACCATGAGTTCTAGGTAGGTAATATTTTTCAATATCAGTTCTATTTTAGTAATACTTTATTAAGCCAGGTAGGTATTAAAGAACCATACTAAGAATGCCAGCCACTCTTGGAGGTAAATATAAAAATGCTGTTAGCTATAACTTTAGATATTCAGAATCAAAATTTCTTTGGCTTGATTAATGAATGAATCAATTTAGTTTTTAGAAGTGCTATCCTTAAATAATTATATACATGAAGAAAATGTTGACTAATGAATGAAAATATATTACATGGTAGTTAATGCTAACTAGTCTCAGTACCTTTTCCTACTCATTTCTATAATCACCCAATATGCACTCATTCTCACACCCTATTTCCCCCCAGTATTTTTTGGATCCTGTTATTTGGGAAATAATCAGCTTACCTTGACATTTCTTTTTATCTTTGCATATCGCTAGCTTGATGGTTCAAGAAAATTTAGTCCTTGATAAATTGCCTTGAAATTTACCTTGTGCTGGAAAGCCTTATGATAACTCCAAAGACTTTCTTATAGTATAATACCTTTTTAGGATCGTGGTTCTCAGTTACTGAAGATAATAAATATTCAAATAGATGTTTCCATCAAAATATCTTCATGTTTTCCATTAAAGTAACATATAATTTTAAAGAATTGTTTAATGGCATACTCAGGAAATTTTATAGGCTTTTTCCAATGCCTAAACATTTCTGAACATCAGTATTACAGTTGTTGTGGAAGAAAAGGAAGATATATTTCTATTTGTAGCTCTCCACAATCCACCTGTACTGACATCATAAGCTTCCCTGACTTGTTAGAACATCAAACCCGTGTATTGTAACAGAGTGGGCCCAATATTTTACTATAAAGCATTTAATAAACTTCTGTTCTTCATAGAAATTTGTGTTCTTCATACATTTGCTATGACTTTTTGAAATAAAGTGTGTTTCTGTTTAAAGTATTCTTTTTTCAAATATATGCTTTGAAAGTATATACTTTTTTTCAAATATACACGAGTATATTTTCAGATACATCTACTGACAGTATCTATGCTTGATACCCTAGGACATGTCGGTGCTGTGGCTTTTTTGTTTTGCTTCTATTCGATTAAAGAGCTGGGTCCATTACATCTCTTGAATTACGCTGTTTTCATATTTTATTCTCATGGTGTGATCATTAACTTTATGTGTCAACTTGCCTGGGCTAAGGGATGCCCAGATTTCGAGCAATGTTTGTGAGGGTGTTTCCAGTAGAGATTAGCATTTGAATTGGTAGACTGAGTAAAAACGATCACCTTCCCTAGTTTGGGTCGATATTATCCACTCTGTTGAGGGCCTGCAGAGAACAAAGAGGCAGAGGAAAAGCAAATTTGCTGTCTCTGCTTGACCTGGGGTATCTGTCTTCTCCTGCCCTTGGACACGGGTGCCCTCGGTCCTTCGGCTCTTCACCCTTGGACTGTGGGTTACGCTGTGGCACCCTGGTTCTCAGACCTTCAGGTTTGGACTACATCTGCACTGCCAGCTTTCCTGGGCCTCTCGAGCTTGCAGATGGCAAATTGTGGAACTTCTCAGCCTCCACAGTCATGAGAGCCAATCCCTCAAAATAAGTTGTGTGTGTGTGTGTACACACACACACACACACACACATACACAGAGTTATTGGCTCTCATGATATAACGATATATCATATGTATATCATTATATATATCATTAATACAATTGGGATCATTTTCACTTTAGATTTCATTGACTCTCAGGAAAATAACCAGATATATGGCATCTAGCAAATGTCAGTGATACTCCCAGATTTGCAAACAATGGCTTTCAACACCCCTGATATGACAAATGACTAAAGCCATATAATTTGCTCAGTTCACCCATGAAAGAGCTCTATCAGTTTGAAGAGGATTAAACAGCATGGGTCTTGGAGGATTCAAATACAGGAAGTGGGGCTCAAAGTAGTGATTCCTGTTCAACCTTCTCTCCATTAAAAAGCCTGAGATTTGTGTTTACCAAACAAATCGACTTTATTATAAATAATTAGAATGAATACAAATCTTAACTTTCTCATTGTAAATTAATCAGACACATGTTGCTAATTAAAGCTTCAGATGGATATCAAGACAGTTGATGTTACCATACTGACTTGATACAAGTCCACCCAAAAGGTATGAAACTTGGAATTTTAGTCAGACTGCATTTTGTGCATTTCCCTTAGGGTTTTATAAATACTGAAAATCATCTAGAAACTCCATTTCTTTCTTTGGGAAACTCCAGGAATCTGGACCATGGGCTAAGCTGCCTCCAACCCAGAGTTTCTAAGGTCTGTGGCCTACCTACCTACCTGGGCACATTCATTTGCTGAGGCTGCCATAACAAAATACTAAGGACTGGGTGGCTTAAGCAACAGTACGTTATTTTCTCACAGATTTAGGGTGGGACTCCAAGATCAAGGCGTGTCGTTTCCCCTGAGGCTCCTGTCCTTGGTTTACAAAAGGCTGTCTTCTCCTGTGTGCTCACAGGGCCTTTCCTCTGCATGTACATCTCTTGTGTGTCCTTCTTCTTTTAAGGACACCAGTCATTTGGGTTAAGAGCCCATCTTATAGGCCTCACTTCACCTTAACCACCTTGTTGAAAGCCCTACCAATCTCCAAATATGGTTACATTCTGAGGTGCAGGGGTTAGGACTTCAGCAGATGAATTTGGGGTGTGCCTATGACAAGTGGGAGCCGAGTGACTGTTCTCAGCCTTGAGTAGGGAAGAAGAGCCCAAGATGTCCCCAGTGGCTTTGCCACACTAGCTGTGTGGCCTTGAGAAATGACTTAATCTCTCAATTTTGATTAATTCAATTTTAATTAATTTCTTACTTTCAAGCTTTAGATTCCTCAACTGTGAAGTGAGATGAATGAAATCATAAACGACAAAGTCCTAACTCTAAAGATCCAGGGTTCTTGGCGCCTTTGGGCGAAGATCCCCTGCCTGTCACTATCTCTTTGCTGCAGTTTACTTCCCAAATGATGAGGGCAGGAATGGCAGGAGAGCAGAGTGGTCAGACTCAATGGATGTTGGAGCCAGAGGACCAGGGTTTGCACCCAGCTTTGCCACTTTCTGGGCGAGTGGCCTGGGCATGGACACTGACCAGCAGAAGTGCTGAGAAGTGTTGAGGCGAGACCTCTGGTGTGGACCAACCAGCTGGCAGCCCTACTCTGCGGCTGATGTAGACTAAATGGGTTGATGCTTACAGAGGGTCCGGAATGGTATCCAGGTGGGTACATAGTGAGCATCTGTGCTATTACTCTCTGAAAGTGGCCACCTGACAGCTCTCTAATCTTTACCCTGTCCCCACCCTACCCCCAGGTATATCCCCTGTGGTAGGGTGAATAAGACCTCCTAAAAATGTCCATGTCTTATTTCCCAGAACCTGTGAATGTTACCTCACATGGCATTATGGACTTGCAACTCTAAGGTTATTGAGATGGGGGAGATTATCCTGGGCTACCAGGCAGGCCCAGTGTAATCACAAGGGCCCTTATAAGGAGGAGGTGGAGGAAGATTGGACTAAAGAGGGGATAATGTCACCAAACCAGAGAGAATGGAGGATGCTGAGATCCTGGGTTTAAAGATGGAAGGAGAAGCCATAAACCAAGAAATGCAAGGAATGAAGCTCTAAATGCTGGGAAAAGCATGGGAATGAATCCTCCCCTCAAAGCCTGTGTAGAAACCAGTCCTATTGGTTTTAAACATTAAAGTGTTGGTCTGCCCGTTGTTACATGTCCAGCTGCTGTGGTATTCAGATGAGTCAAAGATCTTAATCATCTGTTCACTCAGTAGGAACTGTAAGAGCCAGCCATACATGGATTACCCTGTCTCTTGCTTTCAATGAATTGCCCTGTTACCCTGCCCCGAATATGCAACTCTATTTTAGACCTTATATCAATAATAGTATATAACCTTGATATTGGATTAAATCCCCATTTAATTATTTAAGTCCTTTGTGATCTGAATTCAAACTGACATAACTCAGCTGGTCTCTCTCTATATGCCGTTTCCCTCAGGATAGTGGCACAAGGGGAAAAAGACCAGCTTTATTGAAGTTCCGTGTGCTCATTGATGCCTTCTTGACATAGTCATTTAAAAATCAGGCCTGCCCAGAAGCGGGGCTCTTTAAAGTGATAGAATTAGGTCGTTCAACCTTGGCATGTTGGCAGATCAAATCCTATTCATGAAACACATCTTTGGTAAACTTACTTATATTTCTTTTTTTGTTGACAGAGCAAGAAAAGATAAACAATGAAGAGGAAACAGGAAACCTCAACACACAGAATCTTGTCATTCTCAAAACATCAAGTTGGTTTTCTTTATCATCTTAAACTTACATTCTCTTCTTTTTACTTCCTACTGCTGGTTGGTTCAGTAGTTGTTTTATATTAAAAATGATTAAGAAAATTACTATTATTTTGTCTTCTCCCCTCTTGATTCACCACTTAAGGATTTGAGGTTTCTAACGATTCTCTAGTTTGTTATTTCTTATCTCCAAATAGTCTGGATTGTGTCTCCAGGAGTGTCTGTGGTCTACAAATTAAATGTAGAGATTCTGTTTACACTGCAATTGCTCATAACCAAGACAAGCTCACAACATCTGTGATATAAAAGAGCGAATACTTGCTAATGGAAACATAAAGACCTGGAATTTCGAAGCAATAAAGGGATATAGAACTGACCCCCCAGTGGAATGCACAAGTGGCAGAATCAGGACTTGAATCCAGGACTATTGATTCCCAGTATCTGTATCAATTAAAATCAAACCTAGTTTTTAAAAAACATATGTTCAAAATCTGATGAACAGATATTGGGTTTATAAATAGATATTGGGTTTATTAGGACTGGTAAAGAGAAAAGTATCTAAAGTTTCAAGTGGAAAATAACAGTGTTGAAATTTTCATCACCTGTTAGAAGTGTGGGGGTAGTTGGGAAGGCTGATACAGTAAAGACTGACTTCAGAGGAGGCAGGGTTCGGAATGGGAATTTTTAGTACTTATTTTATACACTGATTTCCTGT
The DNA here is from genome assembly GCA_029783875.1 of Phataginus tricuspis. NCBI lineage: Eukaryota > Metazoa > Chordata > Mammalia > Pholidota > Manidae > Phataginus > Phataginus tricuspis. Next base: position 17,349,327 of record JAQQAC010008864.1, read on the forward strand.
ATTTTAATATATTAGCTACAACTCTGCCATGAAAATTATGCCATTATGCCCTTCTGAGCCATTATATTATCTTTGAACAAGATCTGTGGAACTAAAATGAGTCATTTGCATCCATATTCAATAAACTACATTGCATCCATATTCAATAAACTACATTGCATCCATATTCAATAAACTACATATTAGAAGGAAGGCAGGAAGACAAGGAGGAGGGAAGGAAGAAGTGTGGGATTTGCGGGACTGAGAGAGGAGAGAATGCCATATGTTTGTTCTGCTTATTGAAAACCCATGCACAGCAAAAGGCATTCTATTTTTACTTCATTTTGGAATAAAACAAAGCTCATAATTTTTAATAACTTAAGCAGTGAGAAAATATTCTTAGTTGATTTTAAATACATTTTAGTAGACATTAACAGTACTTATTACCCAGCTCATTTGATTTGGTTATCCTGAGGGTTAGTGAATTAATCATTAATTTGAGGTTGTCAACCAATGAGTCATCAGTAGCTCAAAGCTGTTCAGAGATTATTATTTTCAAAAATGAAATCACTTTTTCTTCTGCACTCAGATATAGTCTGTGTTCATTAGGCAACCTTTTTCCCCAAAGCTTTTCCAAATTCCAAGTGCATTACCTTGGGTCATCATTTACAGTGTTGATGACTGGAGAAGTCATAGTAACTTTCCAGTCAGTTAGTTGAAGAGTTATGGAAATATATTTCAAAGTCTCTTACATTTTATGAGTTTGTCATTATGGTCTATTACTGCCTCAGGGCCTCTATTACTGCCTCAAATAGAATATATGTGAGGAAAAAATATGAAGGATGTTTACAACCTGGATCACATTCAGTGTAGGCTATAGTTAATTATCCCTCACAGTGTGACATGCTCATTATCACTTAACAGACAGGAAAAAAATTTCCCTTATGAAGTAATCTAAGTAAATATATTCTCTTTGGCACACGGACACTACATTATGTGTTATATTGGCTCACAAGATGTTTAGCAACTTAAAAAGTAAATTCAATATAAGCCATTCTTGTCTTATGCTAGAGTTCTGACAATGATATATACTAAGAAATCCTGCTTCAAAAATTACTGCATGCTTATGCAATTACACTAAAAAAAATCTAGCTCTAAAAGTATAGCTTACCCTCAATATTTAATAATGTTTAATCTGTGGATCATTCAGGCTCCTTTCCAATTTCTTTTCTTTATTGATATATTTCATTATTTATTTTTGTTAGCACAATTTTATGGCTATGTTCTCTGGTTGATAATAAAATTGACTACTGACATTCTGCTGTGTAATGGTAACACTGCCACAATGGAGCAAAAGGGAGAATATCTGAGAAGGTGCCATGTGGCATTATCTCTAAGTAAATACTTCGTATGTGTTCTTTTTATTCTCTCACTCCTGTTGCAATAGTTAACCAAGAGTTGATCTTGGTCAGAATGGAGGTTATTGTCAATTCAGGTATGTCACTGAATTATTTGTATGTTGGAAGGTCCAAGTAATTCTGGAATTGATTTTTAAGCTATTCTTTGTAGACTCTTTTCTGAATATTTCTATTCCTCTAGGCATCAGACTTTATTCATCCAAATGCCTCAGAGTCATGCACAATGCTGACACACACTGAGCTCCCAGTGGGCCCAATGTATACATTTTAGTTCGTGGTGAAAGATGTAGGCTATTATTTCATTAGCCTACACTTATGGATCAATTTGCAAAAATACTCTGTGATAATAAAGGAAGAACATATGTGGACTGCTTATAAAATTTTAAGTTTTACTGAAATATAAGGCATGGATCAATCTATAAACCAGTTGCAGGAAGGTAAAGGAGGAATTAATGCAGTGGTACTCTTGGTTATTTGATCTTAGAATGAACAAGAAAGTAATTTCAAAAGCTGTGTATATCTTTTTAAAAGCATGGAAAACAAGAAAGCTATTTCTGAAATGCAAAAGGCATTCAGTACTTGTAGAGTCGTTCAGTGACCTTTATGAAACATTAACTTTGTATTATCTTTTTGTCCCATATATTTATTTACCTTTTAACATTTGAGGCCTAGTCCTATTTGAAATAAAACAGATAGTTCCATTTCATTAATGAAAAAATTACCCAAGTATACATAATATTTCAATTTCATGAATTTATAAGTGAACATGATCATTTTCAGCTAGTGTTTCTGGAGAGTTGCAGGTTACAGTCCATTTACCAAGGTCCTGTCATTGGCATTGTTCATCTTCCTCTTTTCCTCCACTCCTGAGAATTCCAATATTACCTGAGCCTGCAAAGTAGCTTCATTTCTTAGATGTGAACCTGAAATAGAAACTTGCTCTTAATGAAATTTTATTTGAATGAGCTACCAGCAGATACCAGAAAAGTGTGGGAAAATAGAAATTTAAGATGTAAATATTCACTCTTCCACGCTGAGTAAGAAAAAAATTTGACATCACTCATTTTATTAAAGAGGTAAAGAAATAGATCTTTGAAAAGACCCAAGTATCTGAAACACACTCAGGTGACTGTTATTTATGGTGTTGGGAACCGACTCTGAGACGTATACTGTCATTGACACCTAGAAGTAATATCAAAAGGAAAAGAATGCTCTGTAAGATAAAACAACTTGAGATAGACTTCGGAAGATTTTTATAAGTCAAGGAAATATTTCAAGGACAACCTTTGAGAGAGAAATAGAGCCCAAGTTAGGACCTAGAATCAGAGGGAAGGACAGCCTGTGGGACGTTGCCCGCCTGGAGTGCTGACTTTGAATTGGAGAGGGACAGAAGATAGTTCGGAAAGAGTCCAGATCAGCAGTAACTTCGATCCAGGCCAAGGAACTAGGGCCTAGGGCGGTGGTGAGACTTCCTAAGCAACAGAGAAATACATCGAGGGATGTTTTCTAGGAATATAAGCTTAGTGGTGACCCACAGAAAAGTTTGGAAAATATTGGAAGCAAGGAGAAAACGAGAGTAGCCAGGGCCCGGATCGAGGTAGTAGCAACAGGAATGGGAAAACATTCTGTTCTCAGTCATCCTCTTACTCTTCTTGCTGTTTTTCTCTCCCTCATCCTCGGTTTCCAGGGTGCCCCACCTGCCCTTGTGTTTTCCTGTGTCACTCGCCCCTTCTTCTCAGCCTCCATGACTGGCTTTCCCCTTTCTTCTTCACATTCTCCACTTCACTTCGTCTTCCCCTTTCTCCTACTGTCTTCACCGGGGTGGTCCGGGCTCAGTCTTCGCTTCTCCTCCCTACATAATCTGTCCCTTGTTACCCGTCTGACCTCACCTATTACTCTCCCCTTACTCAGCACCAGCCGCTCACGCTTCTCACTGTTCATAGAACGCAACAGACTCCTCCTGCCTCACGGCCTTTTTGCCCGGGCTGCCTTTCCTCCAGATGCCGCCCCTGCCCTAGATCAGGCGTCATCTGCCGCTGTCCTAGATCACGTGGCATGCCTTCTTCACTCCGGAAAGCTGAGGTAGTAGACATGGTTTACCCTTTTCTCATATTCTCTCCCTCCCCCAGCCCTCCGAAGTATATCTTGAACCCACATCTGTGTCTTGCCCCATGCAGACAGTGGATGCTGATTCCCACCTGAGCCATGCCTGTCGCATCTCCCTCTCTTGCCCCTCCTGCGTTTAACTGTACCCTGCCTATTTAGTCTCTACACTTACTACTTCATCTTTGCTTCCAGAACTTTCTTCAATTATTATTCATACATTTAAAATTATTTGCATGATTTCACTGGTTATGGGAATAAGGTGTGGTCACTATTTCAAAAGCACATCCCAACAAAATGTCACTAACTTAAAAAGTGAAATATCCATCATGACCCACCCTTTGGTGGCCCCTGAAATGATCACTTTTTGTGATCCTGTTGTTTGCCAGGCATTGCGTTAGGTGCTGTGAAAACAGCCAAGTAAGACATTGCCCGTCCTTCAAGAAGCTTACAAAGCCCAGAAAACCACATCCTCCTTTCCTGCGTGGACGTGGCCCTGTCCTCTGACCTTTAGCTCACCCCTAGCTCTGGACACGAACCGTCCACTCTGGCCTGGGTCACCTTCCGGCCCCTCTGGTCTGCTCCAGCCCTGCGGATGCACAGAACGCACGGGACCCTCTGCTGACGGTAGGAGGGGGGATGAGGTGGAGGCAGTGCGCTCGGAATGGAGAGGCCAGAGGAGGCCCGGAAGACCAAAGGCAGACAGTTCTGAAAAGACTGTTTCTGAGATGATCCAGGAACTCAAAGATTATTAAGTCACGTCACCTGTAATTGAATGGATTTGTGTATATTCTAAATTTTTTGCTTTCTCAGTGATAGATCTTCTGAGAACAAAAATTCTTACTTAAAAAAAAGAAAAAGAAAAAAGCCGTTAGGATAAAACAACATCTTCTCAAACCTTCAGAAGCAGAGTAGCCCATATTCTTAGCCACACTTGAAAAATCACGGAAGCGAGGATGTGCACTTGACCCAGCCACGCCAAGGAAATTGCTAATAGGTATCTTTTCTGCAGTTCAGCCTTCCACATGCCCTCTTCCTCCCGTCTCTGCACAGGCCTCTTTAGGAGCGGCTTCACCCAATAAGCTCCCAGTAAAAAAAGATCTAAAATGATCGTTCATGCTGGTTAATTGATGATTTCATACACTTTGATTTTAAGCCTTTGATCTCTAACTGTAGAGTGGATATATTTGTCCTCCAGCAAATCCTCCCAGGCTCTGCAAGCAGGTCAGGAAGAGGAAATTATAATTCTGCAGGCTGTTACTTTTCTAGAAACTCCTTTCTCAAGAAGGGAAAACCAGGGCTGGCTGAGCTGCCAGAGACCTGTTTCAGGAACTGGGAATGGAGGAGCCTTGTCTCATATCACCCGCTTTTTCTAGGATTTACAACCTCTATACTTAGGACTTCCCACCATACTAGCCCTTCCCTCAATTCCTCCTCTCTGCATCTTGTTTCTGTCTGAATTTGGATTCCATTCTACAGTCTCATCCTTTAACCTTATTCCTTCAACAACTTCCTAACCCTCTCTTTCAAGTCTCCTGAGCTGAGCTTTATGGTTTTTATTGCTGGTACACTCTGACCTGAGCTAATGTGGGCACAGATAACCAAGTTCTTTTTGATTGACTATAATACTCATTTATAGTTTCACTCCAGCTAGTTTCTTACTTTTCCACCAGGTTATAAAGAAGCCAAGTGTCTGACCAAGTTCAGCGACAATATAGACACCTATCAGCAAGTGAGTGAAAGACAGTTTGTTCGGCAAGCTTGATAAAGTCCTAATTCTCCAAAAACGTGTTTGCTTCTATTACACTGGAGGGGAGGAAAAAGTTTTCCTCCACCCTCTTAGAGTCCCTGGATGAGTCTGAAAATGAAACTGACAGAGGCAGACAAAAGAAAAGCATACACATTTTATTAACTTTTTACAAGTACATGGGAGCCTTCATAAGAGAATAAAGACCCAAAGAAGTGGCAAAGCAGGTAGGTTTTCTACCTTTCAGACAAAGAAACAATAAACTTGTGAAGAACTGACAAGACAAGGTTTGTTTATACAGCCTTCTCAGCCCTAAATTCCCTTCCCTGGTGATAAGGGTGTCTCCTTCCCAGTAAAAGGAGGGTGCCTTTCACATAGGAGGTTTATCACCTGCTTTCTGGGAGGAAGGGCAAGATGTGTGTGGAGGGGGCAGGTCAGGGTGACATTCCTGCTTCTGCTGTTTTCTCAAACTCTTTCAGCTATTCAATATACCCCCATACTTTGGGGTAGCATGTCTTGAACTCCATCAGCATCTTGCATGACAGTTGCACACAAGGCAGACATGGTAACAATCTAAAGTAGGGGTTCTCAAACTGCTTGGGTTCAGGACCCCTTTACACTCTTAGAATTTATTGAAGACTCCAACGAGATTTTGTTTATGTTTTTACAGATATTTATTGTACTGTAAAAAAAAACTGATAACTTTTGAAAATATAACCACACATCCCACTAGCTGTTAGAGTAATGCTGTTTGCACATATCATGCAGCCTTTGGAAAACTCCCCTGTGCACTGCTGAGAGAAAGAGAGTGAGAAAAGCAAACGAAACTTTGTTTTAGGAAAATCATTTTGACCTCATGGACCGCTTTCAAGTCTGAGGGCCCCCAGAGGTCCCAGAAACATATTTTCAGATTCACAGGTCAAGAGTCAGGATTTGGTTCTTCAAAACCAAGCTGAAGCAACTAGAATCCTCTAAACCAGTATCTGGGTATAGGAAAGTTGAGGAATAAAACGTCAGGCACCACCCTTAAGAGTGAAAGATAAAGAAGGAAATTAAAGGGATCCCAGGACATTTAAACCTGTTCACACAAGCGTAGGGATAACTCCAAAGCATCGAAGCCAATCCTTTTTTCTAAACTACCATGGATTCCACAAGTGGAAGCCCATCTCTCACATCCATTCTGCTTTTAGAAAGCCACCGATTGCAATAACGGAAACGCATTTTTAATAGCATTATACTAATTAGCAAAGTCTCTGATGTTGCTGAGAGATTAAAGAACAAAAAGTTACAGGTCTCACCCAACTACATCACCCACTGACTTATTTTGGTGCAGATCCCAGACATATCATTTCATTTGTAAATGTTTCCGCATTTATCCCTAAAGGAGCCTTCTTTCATCTTAATTTAATCACAATACTGTTATCACATCAAAAAAAAAGTAACATTCATTCCGTAATTTATCAGATACTCACTTGGTATTACAATTTCCCTGATTGTTTCATAACTTTTATGTTTCTCTGTTGGTTTCTTTATATTTAGGATCCAAATAATGGACACATGTTACAATTGGTCAATATCTCTCAAAACACATTTAATGGTTAGATTCCTCCTCCTCCTCCTTTTTTTTTTTGTCTTGCTATTTTTCTGTTGAAAAAAACAGACCATTTGTCCTCTGTCATTTTCCACATTCTGGATTTAGCTGATTGTATGCCTCTGGTGTGTTTTTTGACAAGTTTCTCTGTCTCACATGTCCAGTGTCTGGGTCGTTTCATCAGTGAAGTTTTTGGCAGAAGTATTTCATGGACAGTACTGTGTGCTTCTCATTAGGTCCTCTTAAGAGGCTCATGAGATCAGGGTCTCTTTTTGTGATGCTGAGATTGTTAAAAGGGCTGTTAAAATTAGGTTGTATTATTAGACTTAAGCAATAATCTGTATGTGAATTAAACATCTGAGATTTCTAGAATTTTCTACTACAGAAACCATCTTATCATTACTAATGTATTTACAGTGATACTACTTTGTCCAGGAGGAAATATTATTAAGTAAATTACAGGCATCAAAACAATCATCTTAGACATTACCAATTTTTAATAATGTTTTCATAATGTAACTGTACCTGAAAAGCATAATGATTTCTATTATTATTTTTCCCTCTGATACTACACTTTCTGAGAGAAATATTAACTGGAACAATCTCTGTGTTGATAATGATTTTATTATCTTTTAAAACCAGGAGAGCCTTATCTCCAACCAACCATGCCAGGTCACAAAGATATTCATGTCATTTCTACATTCCATTAGGAACTCTTCTGTTGGTACAGTAATAATCTCTTCCTGTCCAATAATAGACTTTCTTGACAACTTCATGTATTTGATGGTTTGGCAAAGCTCTCTCAAGATTAATCTCTGTGAAAACCCCAGACACTTAAAATCTCCAAGACTGTAATAATCTAGAGCCACCAGATTCTCAAAAGCTGAGGATCTATAGGAAAAGTAAAATAATACAAAAAAAAAATACTCGAGGTTTTTCCAGTATGAGATGGCCTTTCATGATCAGACCTTCCTTTCTGTGCTCTGAACCATTCAACATCCCCTACAGCTCAGCTAGTCAAAGTTGCTCAGTTAATGAAATGTGACTATTTACTAGGAGACTTCTTTACTCACAGAGAATGAGACTTGGTCATTTTTCAATGATCTGGAAAAGAGGTTTGGGGCTCATAATGTCTTTGTAAAATGGGTTGCTGCTCTTTGTTTGGTCATTATTAATTTGGCCAGAAATGATGTGATTGCAACCTCCACTGTTAGTCCTACTGATATTAATCATCTCCAAGGTGATCTCAGTTTCCATGGCAACTGTAATATTTATTTTTGCACTACAGCACTGGCTGGTCTCTAATGGGTGGGAAGGCAGAGTAGTCCTGAAATGTTAAGTCTATCATAAATTTCTCACTGCTAATGTTGGCAAACCAGTTCACCACATCCAACTATCTAATACCAATCTGTACTCAGGCAATGCAATTACAAAGGCGATCTGGGCCGACCCCGTCTCTTGGTTCCAGGTAACCAGGCTTTAAAGTCCAAAGGCTTCCTGCTGACCAAAGAAACTCCAGGTATTTGCATACAAATTTTCATAACTTTAAACATATGTAATGTATTACCCTCATATTAATATGGAAATAGACTGAGGAGGTCTAGGTAAAACTCTCTCAAGGAAAGGGAAAATAAATATTAAGTATGACATTATATATTCTTCAAAACAGGTATCAATCAAGCCCCAGTGACATTGAAATAAAGTTTCTGAATTTCATTAAAATTAATAAAATTCAGGAGTGAATTGTGAATGAAGAAAAGTCTCTGGTCTTTCCTATCTTCATCAGATGTAATAAATATTGTGCCAGATTTCAAGATTTTCCTAGCAAGTCTCCAGAACAGTGGAAGCAAGCAGGATGTCTTACACCTAGATGGATTCAAAAGTGAAAGAAAGCCTTTTCTGAAAGATGGCCTGGGGCAAAATTATAGGTCCTCAGACTGAATTAATAGTGTTTGTATCCCTGTCACATTTCTTCAAGTTCTTTTAATTCTGCGTGTCATCTAAAATATTCAGCTAACCCATGAGATCAATAAACTTTATTGCGCTCTCCTAGACTTTTAAAGAAATCATACCATGTAGGCATCTTCCATACAGTCTACGCACAAAACTGGCCTCGTTTTTTCCCATTGCCAGTGATACCGCAGAGTGGTCCATTGCCCTTTAAGTCACTTGTCCTCGTCATCTCTAGGACAGGAGGCAGGGAGTGCTGTAAGCAGGGGCAGAAACGGGGAGGTATGAGGACAGAGCGGAGGCGCCGGATGCAGACGAGCCGCTCAGAAGGGTCACACAGCTGCGGAGCTGGCCTGGTCAGTTCAGGAGCGCCGGGTGCCTGGTGGTCACAGAGATGAAGTTTAGGGAATTTGAACACCCAGAAAGGGTCTTAAACCACTGTGTGCTCAGAAAGTACACTATAAAAAGATGGAAGGAAAACCCTTATTTCTAGCAAGGGGCATCATTTAAAAGAAAGAGCCGTCTCTTAGGTTGTACAATCCAAATCTTTGAACTTTTTCTACAATATTCCTAATTCACAGACAGTGGGTATCTCTAAATATGAAACCTGACCACACAGAATGAATTCCATCTTAAATCTCAGCTACTTCCTCCAAAATTTGAAATTCAAGAAGTAAGTCATTCTATTTATATTTCTTTCAATGCTTCTGTTATAAAAGGGGTGGGGGGAGGGGACCAAAAGAACATCACTGTTAGGTCTGCTTCCCTGTCATGGTTTTAGGCTCCTACTTGGGAAAATCCCCCTAGAATCTCAGACCGACTTCAAAGCTCTCTGTCATCGTGATAAAAGGGATCATTTGAATTACACATGAATATAATTAGTTCAGTTCTCTTAAAGGAAGCACTTTATCTTTGCAGAGGCTATTCAGAGAGGGCACAGAGTTGGGGGGGGAGCCTTTAAAATAGACAAGATTGATATGATTCTTTAAAACCAAATTATTTGATGAAAGCAGCTCTAGCGTCTGGGTTCCTGTGGCGGCCGCTCTCCACTGGGCGGGTGGGGATCTGGGTTCTCAGACATCGCTCTTTCTGTTTTGTCCTTTATTTATTTGTTTATTTATTTTAAACATTTTTGTGGAAATGAGTCACTTCCTATGTGGTAGTGAACTTCTACTCAGTTTTGATCATTTTTCTCGTCCCAAACACAGAGGCACAAAGACACTTAACAGTGTGGAGTACTTACAGGGTCCAGGTCACACGGCCTTGGAATGGAAGCTTCCCCCTCCCACTCACTTGCCCCCTGCACAAACAGGGGTTACGTGGCTAACTCAGAGCCAGATTCTCCCCTAAGGATGAGTGTAAGTGCGCCAACCTGAGACAGCAAGAGACCCAGAAGAAAGCCCAAGACAAGCCCTCAGTTACAGTATTTGGGATTTGCAGGTGGTTTACAGGATGGCCTTGCACAGAAAGAAAGACGAGGAGGAGCAGCTGGGGTAGCTGTGTGCAGCCAGGCCTTAGGCCGGTGCTGGCCCTTGGGGGCGTGCCTACTGCGGGGGTGTGATACGTTTTGCAGGCAAACATAGCTCAGATGGACATTTTCTGTGTGACTTGGGGAAGCTGAATCTTGAGGGAGCTCAAGCAGACACCAGCTAATACGATGTGCTAGCCCTTCGCCGTTGCCTTAGGCCCTGCCTCCAGACGCACCGAGTTTTCAGGCCAGGTGACAGAGGGAGCAAAACCAGAGGAAGTGAAAGATGTCAAAGATGACAGAATCTTAAAGGATGGAGTAGATGAGCACAAACATTCTAATGTCAGTACACTGGGTTGGACAGTAACATTCTACGGTCCATCAGGATGCCACGTGTTCTCTCCCGCTGTGTCTCCTGCTTCGCATAAACCAAGCTTGCTGCCTCTCCTCTCCAGACTCTCAGCTCTGCGGCCACCCCCCTTTCAGCCCTAACCTTCTGTCCCCCAGGGTGACTGGCAGACTGCTTTGGGGTCTCTGCAGAGCTCCAGAGCTTCCACCTTCCCTGTGGGCATGCAGAGCTGGAAAAACCACTTGGAATCATCCTCCCTGCCTCCCTTTTATTTTTAAGTGACTGAATTCTCAGATGAAAGAGAATGTGTTGGAGAGGAAAAGAAAGCAGAAAGAGAGTGTGCAGCAGAAGGGCAGAATCTAGACAAAGAAATCAGATGGCTCTGAACTGTTTAAAGAGTTCTGGTCTGCATTTGCAACCGCAGGACTGCGTCCTGGGCCACAGTCCCCAGGGCTGAGGCCTCGCTGACCTTCCCTGGAGGACGGTCCTGCCGATTCCACCTACATTCCTCCCTTACTTCACCCCTGCTTCCCCCACCACCAGATCTGAGCACACAAACAGGAGCCCCAGTTGTGACCAAAAGAAAAGCCATTCTCAGGATTACCTGGAAGCCTGTCAACATTTGTGTCCTAGGGGGTGTTTTCCAAGTCAGATTCTTTGGAATGTTGGCAGCCCAAGACGTTATGGTTATGAGCACAGGTTGGAGAAGAGAGGCCTGCCTTCAGGTCATGATTCTACCTCTCAACTTGATTTTTCTCATCTGCAAAGGAGAGCAGGGAACCTTCTCCCTAGGGCTGCTGAGACAATTAGACAGCGCCCCTGAAGCACGCAGTAAGCGCATTACACGTGTTAGCTGCTGTTACCTGCAGTCAGCCTTAGCAAATTCGAAGGCAGGATCTGTTCATGTTTAGAGTCTTGGTGTTTTTAGTTCAGTTCTTCAGTATCTTATTGGGCAGCTTCAACCCACCAGCTTCCAGAGGAGTGTCCGTGTACCACATTCTCATGACCACCACACCCAGGACTCTGGTAATAGGAGTGGCCGGGCACAGAGCACCCAGGCCCCGTGAACCAAAGACTGAGGTTGCCTCTACAGGAAGGATCTTACGAGATTGTCTAGTTTTGAAAAACTTATTCAAAACTCAGGAATCATCTCATTCCTCATCTAAATTTAAATGTCTCTTTACCATTCCTCCATGCTGTATGCTAAGACTAACTTCAATACTGAGTGGAGCTAAGTTTTAAAGAGTTCCCTCTGCCAGCTAATATGGTTGCATAACAATAGGGGCTCCCTCTGCCGAACCTTAAACGAATGTCCAAGTGGTAAGACCTGCCGGCTGGGCTGAGTAGAGAAGAAAGGACATGGATCGGTGTCAGTGTCAGGCAGGCAGATGGCTACCGTTAATTTTGGAAAATGTTATGTTAAGGGATGTTGGCTATGATATCAACAAGCCCTCCCCTTTGGGACATGGAAATGCTTTCTTAACCAAAATCCTTCACTTAAAGGAAATTCATTAAAATGCTTCTGTTTACAAAAGAGGAGGCAAGAAGAAAGATGCTGCAAGTGGCTTGTGACCAGCATGGTGGCATTTTCTGTATTCAGCATAGACGTCCTCCGGATCACAGCTGCAGGTGTGGGAGCTGCCGATCAGCAGAGCTGGGGGACAGGCAATCTCAGCTATGACACGGTGAGTAGGACCAGCTTAAGCCCCAAGGGGGGGATAGAGCATCGTTGAGAATCGTTCCGCACTAACTGTTGATGTTAAGTATTTGCTGTAGGAGTTTAGATGAATATAATCTAAATTAAAATTGGATTCTAAAATAAAAAAATACCATGTATATTTAGATTATCGAAAAAATCCCTATTTCAAGTATTAGTGAAGACCACGGGTTGCAAACTTCATGTCTATAAGAATTTCTGAGGTGCTCCATGCCAGTGATTCTGGATTGGCCTCTAGGACTCTGCCTCTTAATAGGCTGACCAGGTGTTTTGGATACACGTGGGTTAGAGGAAAACTGCTGTAGATACGTTCTCTGTAACGGTAGTTCTCTGTCGGAGGTCATTTTCCACCCCCCTCCACCGCACCCCACAGTGTCAGGAGGTATTCCTGACTGTCACAGTTTGGGGAGAGGGGAGGGTTGCTACTGGCATCTAGTGGGCAGAGCACAAACATGCCGTTAGATAAGCTACAATACACAGAGCGCCCCCCCTTGGCAAAGAATTCCCGGTGCTGGAGGGGTGAGAAACCCTGCTGTGTAGCCACCCTGGCTTCATCAACCTGGGTCCACAACTCTGAACAGTCTGCCTTTAGTCTGTAGTCTCCCCTTGAGTCAAGCTTGTGTTTGTCGCCTGCTTTCCACTTACCCCAACCTAAGTCCGCTCAGTCTCAAGATTTTACTACAAAGCATTTTGACAAGCTGGGTGCAAAGACGTAAGGTGGGAAATGCTGGCTCATCTTTGACCCTTTGGAGGCAGTTAAACTCAGGCTTGAAGGACGACAGGCTGCATGCGGCCACTCCTGAGTCACCACTGCCTTTGGCAGACACGCGGAAGCTGGAGAGATTTCTCTGCGGATTTCAGTTCTGCCTGCCTTTCTGAAATACTGGAGTTGGAACCAAAGTAGATGCTAGAAAAGCATGGTTAGACTAGAAAGCTGTGGAGGCTTGCTGACCAATTATGTCTGTCTCCTCTCAACTCGACAATTCAACAAATGGTTCTGTGCCAGGCGAAGGATAAGACACAGGGAAAGATTCAAAATTGGATAAGATAGTCCCTTCCTCAAGGACTCTCAGCCTCAGCTGCCTCCACCTTCCTTCTCTCTGCTGTGTCCTTCCTTCCCACGCACCTAAAAAGCGCTTCATTAGGATTTACTTCTATTTATTGGCTTCTTAGGACCTACAGAGCTAAAAGGACCCAAAGGGACCAATCTAGGCGTCCCAGAAACGGCAACAGAACAATATTCCTCTCTTACAAAGGTTCTGCTAATTTATCATTTACAAAGTTAACAGCCTTCGATGGGGCTATTAAACACCCTATTTCTATATAGAACTATCTCAGTTAATGCCTCCGATTCGTAGAAAGCACCTACCCACCGTCAAGGTTTTGTGCTAGTTCAGGTGTAATAACATAGGACTCAACTTTGCTTGGGAAGAAAAAGGCAAAAGACACTGAAGTGTAACATCCTCGAGTCACAGCAGGCACATCGCCCCTGCCAGCCTGCTCAGACCTCATCGGTGCGCCAGGGACCACGCAGGCAGCCCGGGCGGCACGCAGAAGCAGGCTTATCGTCAGAGTACACATGAACTCTGTGACATATCTTCTTGAGAAAGAGAAGTTACTCAATGCAATCCATCCCCTCTCCTTTGACTCACAGAATTTATTCTCTTTTGCCTTCTTGTGAAAAGCAATTTCACATTTCTGGGCTCTAGGTTCAGGAGAGAGGTTATTGCCCAGGGTGCGAGACAGGCAGTCTGGGTCTGGCGCCCAGGAAGCTTCAATAGATGATATTCTTTCTCTTAAGCAGGGTGGTGGCTATGTGATGTATTATAATGCATCAACATTTAAATATATGTTATTTGCATTCTTTGGGATATGTAATATATTTCATTGTAATGAGAAACAGAAGTTCCCAAGGTAATTATTAAGATCAGACGGAAGGACATTCAGTCTGATTGTTGTTTCTCCAACTTTCACTGTTCTTACAGCTTCTTACAAACCCCCATCCCTCCACTCCCTTCTCCCAAACTCCTCTCTCTCTCTCTCTCTCTCTCTCTCTCTCTCCTGCATCCCCACCTGCCACCTCCTCCCACTGCCTCCCCCTCCCTTCTGGCTCTGTGTCCCATTTCTGCAAAACCTCCCACTCTTCCCTCCCACAGCCTGGGCCTCTGGGAGGAGGGAGGGGCTGGTGGGAGCCGGCTGTCAGGTTAATTCTAGACCGAAAACTTCCCGTTAAGGTTGTCCACATGGTCCCTAAATCCTCAGACGTGTGCACAGCCATACTTCTTTAAAAGTGCTCATTCCCTAACTTTCTGCCCCAAGGATTTGAGTGACACTATTCACAAAGATGCATAAAATATAAAAAGATTGAATAAATAGTGGTGAGAGTAAGAACGAAGATCCCACCACTTTGTTGGGCTGTGTTTGTATTAAATTAGCAACTTAACTAAGCTGCAAGTTTATTTCCTGGAATCCCATCCTTGAGTGGCTCCAGGTTAGAACCGGCACAGGAAACTGCACAAGAAAGCCTTGTGCAAGATTTGGGAGGGCGAACTAAGCCACAGCCTCTGTAGGTCTTGCGGTCAGAGGTGTCCGTGGGTTCCAGTTGAAATGTACTCTCTTCGGCTTCTTGTTCAGCCCTTTCTTCCTGGCCTCTGACCCTGCTGACCGATGGTAGCCCCGCGCCGATCTCCAGCCACCCCGTGCATCTGCAGACTTCTGCCAGCTACTCCACCAGCAGCCCCCTTGCACCCTACTTCTGTGGTGCATGTGTCTGGTTTCTCAAACACTCTTGACCCTCCATCTCCCCAGGAGACCATCAATTCCCCAGTGCCCTTCCCTCCTCACAGCTGTGAAAGGCCGAATTCCTGTAATAAATCAGTTGTCCCATAATTCTTAGAGATTCAGCTTCCTGAACTGGCACAGTAAGGACGGTGCTCAGGACCAGAAAGACAATGCCAACTACACACTCTCTCCTGAGCGCTGACAATGAGCCCCGCAGAAGTCATCTGGTCCGCCAACTTCATCCCAGAGAAGGAAACTGAAGCCGGAGACATGAAGGTCGTCACTGAGGTCACACAGCTAACCTGGCAGGCACAGGAACAAGATGCGGCTTACTGACTTGTAGAGTTTCAAATTTTTAATTTGACAATGACTATCACCGTATTTTAAATTACTGACTTTACATCAGTTTGCTTCATTAGAAAAAGGGATGTGTCAAAACAGTAATGTACTTTGACACTGTTTGGAGCATTGTTTTATAAAAAAAAGAGAACTGTTATGATTATTTTGTTTAATATCTGACAGGAAGCTAGATGGTATATTATACAAGTACTGAATTTCTCTCTCTTTAAAAAAATCAATAGTAGAGATTATTAGAATGAGAAAAATATGAGCATATGAGAACCTCACGGTTGATCCTGAATCTAAAGTTACTATGGCAACATTACTTAGCAAAATTATATGTGTTAATTTTATGGTTCACTGAAGATATTAACATCTTCAATATTTAAAAATAAACATTTGTCTCAAGATGTTCCTATTTAAATTTTTAACAAGTGGATATGTAGTTTATGGAGTGTATTTTAGCTGTCATTAAGACAGACGCACAAACACTGGAATTTCCTCACTTCTAGCCTAGAAATTTCTCCCCTTAAAATCAAATTTGCCTTTATAAAAATATAAATAGAATGTGTTGATTGGAACCGCAGCAATGACATGAAATTATTTTTCTGGGTATGAAAGGAAAGAAAGACAGAGGCTGTGTAAGCCACGTGGCTCCCTGGGCAGGGCCCCTGGGTAAGCCATGGAGCCCCACACACCGTGTTACATGCCCAGCCGCATGGGCTGAGCCCCAGGCTGGTCAAGGTAGGACATGGTGCTGGGGACACAGGCCCTTTGTGCCACTGGCTGCCTGGGTAACCCTGAGAAAATCATGTCACCACCACTCTGGTCTGCTTCCTCATCTCTGAAAGAGTAAATCTGGAGGATTTTACTGCCATTAAATTCCATGCATGCGTTGGTAGCACCTATATATAATAATGGTATAAATGAAATTTCAATAGGGATATTGTACTGGTATAGATATACTCTACTTTTCCTTAATTCATAGAATTGTAATTCTGACAAATTTCTAAGTCCTGTGGCAATCACTATCAAAAATTAATTTGGGGGGAGGCTATCTAAGATGCAGGTAGGGTTCACCATGAGAGCAGCCTTTGCTAGAAGACAAACTTAGCTCCACCTTAGATGATAAAGACTTTTCAGTTCAGAAACGCAAAGCCCCCCTTACGGCACTTCTGGAGCATGCTGCTGCAGACGCTCTGGCTTGGCCACCCACAGCCGTCACCCCCTCCCCTCTTTGCCTCTGCCATGAAAATCCAGAAAGCTGTGATGCTTGCCTCCCTGTGCTTTCTCATATCCTGACGGACAGAACGACTCAGTTCTGGCTGTTGAAACTGAGGCAGACATCACTGAGAAGAACATGCTACAGAAGAGGCCAGCAGCCTGCATTCTTGTCTGTCCTTTGGTTCACTTCCCTTCTGCTGAGACATGGACTCAAAGCCGCCGTGAAGCCAGCACCACATGCTAAGAAGGGGGAGCTGTCAGTGGGAAGAATCCAGACCCTGATGGCATCTATGGACTGTGGTCCAACTTCAGACTCCCCAGACTCCTTGTTTTGAAGGACAGAGTTCTGACTGGTTTGAGCTCTGGGTGTCCTATTACTGGTAGCCAAACACAGTTGAAATGATACACATGGACTCTGTAAACTGTATTAGAGCTGGGCTCTAACATGCATGGCTTAGAGTGGGGAAAAGGGACAAATAAGTTTAGACCACTGTGCCTAATGGCGTTATGCAAAACCACAGATTTTATGTACACACAGTGAAAGCAAGAACAGTTACAAGCAGAAGAAATGCAGAATGAATGCTGCTGCTGTAGCAGAGATAAGGAATAAAGCCACTAAGCCATGGAGAGAAAGTAGGGCCAAACAATATGGGCTCCTCCTGAGAGAGGTGGCAGCCAGTTTCTCCTCTGCCTTTCCTTCCATGCAGACTGCACTCAAAACCACAGAACAGTCAGAAGAATGCATGCTTGCTGAACTGTTGGTCAAAAGCAAATACAAATTTTTAAAACTTTGATCATAATTCCTCTCTATCCATCACTACTCATTCACTGTGTGGTCTGATTCTCATCTTCCACATACCCCACAATGTAGATGATTTCCAATCCTATAATTTTTGTCAATCAGACAGAATGGATTTAGAGAACCTTGGGTTTTTACTGACTATGGTAGACTGAATAACACTTCAAAGATGTCCACATCCTATGGAATTAGAACCTATGAAAATGTTACCTTGGTAAAAGGAACTTCGTAGGTGTGATCCCATCAAGGATCTTGGGTGAAGGCTCATGAGATGGATTACTTCCTAGATCATCTGCATGAACTGTGTAAGCACTAGTGTCTTTATAAGAGAGAGACAAGAGGGTGGGATTCAGAAAAAGGCCATGTGATGACAGGAACACAGAAAGAGACTGGAAGATGCTATGCTCCTGGCCCTGAAGAGGAAGTGTGGGGCCTCAAGCCAAACAATGCAAGTGTCCTTAAGAAGCTAGAAAAGGGAAGCAAAAATGTTCTGTCCCCCAGAGCTTCCAGAAAAATAGAGCCGTGTCAACACCTTGATGTTAGGACCTCTGACCTCCAGAATTGTAAGATGATAGGTGTCTGTTCTTTTAGGCCACTAAATTTTGGGGATTTCTTACAGAAGCAGTAGGACACAAATACACAGACTCTTTTCACCCCTAAAGAGTCTACCTGGACCAGGCTAGGGTCAGGATTTAAGAATTTGTTGGGTTCGGCGTGGGCACATAGGAATACTTAGTAAACATTAATGATGGACGCTGATGACTTGGTGTTATTTCATTCGAGTCATTGAAGTTTAAAAGGGCTTTTTCAAAATATCATCTGACAACAAATCACTTCATCTCTTATTACAGAATTTCCCTTGTATGACAGATAAGCTTGTGGTCAGGAAGTTTCCCTGGGCCCGCATCATATCAATCCATCTACAACTCTGCGTTAAGCATCGTCAGTGTGCTCAGTGATGCCGTGAGCCCAGGGGCAGGGGTGTGTGTGTGTGTGTGTGTGTGTGTGTGTGTGTGTGTGGCAAGGGGTCAGAGATGAAAAAAGAGGGTTTCCTCTTTCTAGAAGTTTACTGTGTCCCCAGCCATCTGGGCTTTTTCCTCCACGATCACCCTACCGATGCCCATAGATCAGTCAGTGCACTGAGTGGCTCTGAGCACTTGCAAGAGTGGTGGTGTGGCAGGGGAGGAGGATAGCTTGGTTTCAGTGAGCTCCGGGGGAGTGACCTGCTGCATTTGGAGACAGGAAGGCAGGAATGGAACTCGCTCTGTTTTGTGCAAGTCAACTTTATCATCTACCGACTGTGAGAACATGAAAGGACACCTCAGATGCTCCTGAGTCACCACTTCCCACAACAGGAGATGGTTCTCTGAAGTCCACTACGTAATGATCTGCATTCTTAGCCTATGGCAGTCTCTTACCTCTATTGAGGTGCTTTTCAGATACTAAATGTTCTAGGTTTTAGTCCAACCAATTTAACTGGCCCTAGGAGGGAGGCAGGAGGTGGAACCAGGGCCTATAAATCAAAGGCAGGACCATTTCCACTGACATCAAACCAGACTGACAAACAGGTAATTAAAGCTAGCATGTTTCTAATTAAAACTCTGATTGCATCAAGCTTTCTTGACCCAAATAGAAAGTCGCAATTCCTACTGCTTAATGAAGGCAAGATTCTTACCAGTCGATGCTCTGGCCTAGTGCCCATTCATTTCTATACAGGTCAGGTGCCACCCACAGAAAAAATGGTGGTGGGGGAGAGAGAGAGATCCATGTGATGTCGGTTACTCTCACCTCGTTTTCCAGCCTTTAAAAATACCTGTGTTTCTGTGATGACTATACCAGGAGGCTTTCACTGCAGCCCATTTTTATATAACGGATTAGAAACGACTGTGCTTTTCAGTTGTTATAATATAAGGCTGGCTTGTACTACAGGACAGCAAGTCCTTCTGTTTGTTGTCATTATCACGGTTAGCCACACAAAGAGCCCATAAGGGCATCCAGCTCCATTTCTTAAAAGGCTTCCATTGCTCATTGCAAAAGCATTGTCAGCCACGATTCGTGTTCCCGTCTGACAGATTTCACTCCTATTTTCAAACACTTATAGAGCAAGATAATACACCATAACTAAATCATAAAAAAAAAACCAAGATCTCAAAGGAGCTGGCAGCTGAATCATGAAGCAAAATGCTCCCTTTCAGATGCTTACCTAATTTTTTGCTGAAAATTTTACCTGCTCTGCTAATTAGCTGATCGTGAATGGAAAAGCCACAGCCCACAATCCAACAGAGGTTGGGAAAATCTTACTGGGCATGATGAAAAGAGCCATGTATTTTTTTTAATCAGAGAAAAACAAAGTTATTGGTAAGCCTAATTTCATAATGAGATACTAAACACATCCTTGTGTTTCTGAGGCAAATTCCAGACATTAAGAAAATGTACTTGAAAGTACTCTTCCTAAAAGCAGAAGGGAAGGCATGCAGATGAGTTTATTTGTCCCAGCAAACAAGGGTGACTTAATATTCTAGAAGGTAGTGAGATAATCCAGTGGTATGACCCACTACAAGTCGATCACATGGGCCCATACAGTTGACAGACTGCACATTATGCTTTTCAGTTGCTTCTTTTGGGACTGTGCATTGCCTTCCTCCCTGGGGTCTGCTGTCAGGGCTGCTGGGCTCTCCATCTGGATACCCAAGGGCTCTTGTCCCATCCCCTACCTGTATGTGGTTTCACGACATGGAAATCTTGGATCTTTCCTCATCCCAATCTTACCTCTTCTATTCTGTTTTGCTCAGCAAATGCTCTTACTCTGCTAACCTCAATGAATCAACTTTGCCTAAGGTGTTAGAGGTCTTCGATGGTTTCACTGTGTTATTATCCCCCACCCCCTACTTCTGCTACCCCCAGGTACTTGACTTGCAGTTAGAAAGAGCTTTCTCAAAATAATACCTTAATGACAACATATCTTACAATAGAACCTGGAGAATAAATTGTCCTGTGAGCGAGCACCGTCCTCCGGTCTCAGGCGGGGCTGCTGGAATGACAGCAAACGCCCTCCCAGCCCGCATGCACGGCGCAAGGGAGGATTTTGCAGCTGGACTGGTCACGGCCATTCACTGCTACCATCTTTTACCTGCAGGTCGACAGAGCAGTGGAACGTGGACTTGAGGAGCAGCAACAGCTGTGGGCCGACCAAGATCCCAAATCGCTGCTGGGATACAATCTCTTGTGCAGATTTGCGTGGGTGTAAAGGACCTCATTTTCCTTTCATGTCCTCTTACATATCGTAAAGAATTTTTTACCTGGTATTGTTGCTCTTTGTTAAAGTACAGAATGATCTTTCAAAAATGCAAAGGTGATCATGTCACTCGGCATCTTAAAGCTCTTCAGTGCCTTTCTAATCTATTTTAACGAAGCCCGAACTCTCAAGCGTGGCCTCGGCACGGCTGACTCCTTTTCCCTCCGCCTCGCCCCCCTGCCAAAATGATCAGAGGAGTCAATTCAGATGACACAAAGCAAGCTTTCCTTACCACGTCATGAGGTGGGCAGTCTCTGTTCCCAGGGGGCCAGAGAATTGCAAAACGGGAAGGAAGGTCGAATGTTTCTGTAAGATACAGAGTAAGGAATGAGGAAGAGAAGAATGGGAAATGAAAGGGCGCAGGAAGGAAGTGCAGCAGAGCCAGAGGCGGCTCGGGGCTCGGGGCGGGCTACTAGACATGCGTTTCTGAGCAATGACAGTCGCCTGAGAGTCACTTACGTTTCCGTCTGCGGACGTGGCACCCTGGGCAGGAGGGGCCCCCTCCCGAGCCCAGGAATCTATTTCAGCGCCCCGTCTTTGCTCTCCTCTCCCCGGCCTCCTTAGCTCTCCACGCCTGTTAAAGGAGAAATGACCTGAGACTTGTTCAAATGGGCAGGAAGCCTTTCTTCAGGACTTGCAATAGGTGTCAAGACCATTACGGTAGGGGGAGAGATGGGGCTCGGCTCCTTACAGAAGGCGGACACTGGGAATTCATAGCCGACGAGCAGAGCGGGGAGGCTGTGATGGAAGATTACCAAGAGGGGGTGTCAGGGCTCTGCCGAACCCACTCATCAGGATTCGTGCCGAAACTGGGCGAGGCAGGCCAAGACAGGACTGGAGGAGGGTGCGGGTGGCGGGGGCAGGCGAGCGTATGGTTAGGAAGAGGGCTCAGCGGCGTCTAACTTACGGGTGGTCACGCGGAGAGGCTTTATCACACCCAGCTTCCCAACAAGCCTCCTGCTTCTTGTTCTCCCTCCTCAGAGAGAACGTTCTTCACGGCCTCCCACCCAGGCACCCACTTCTCACCGAGCTCCCAGCGCACAGGAGCCGTCTCCCTGCAAGCCTTCCTTGATCCTGCAGGCCCCAGGCTGGGTCTTCCCGACTGAAGATCACCCGGAGACCGAGGGACCGTCTCTATCAGCAGAGCATAGGACGGAGGCTCTTTTACAAACCCAGCCCTTTGTTGCAAAGGCATTGTCCACCCCTGGAAGCTGTGTGGGCAGAACATAAATACAGGCGATGTGTTGTGACGTTCCTGGGGGCCTGCTTGGGTATTTGTTTAAAAGTCTTAACCAAGTTAATGAAAATTATTTGTTGAACTACTTGCAATTTAAAGATAAGAGAGTAAAAAATGATGTAAAGGACTCGATTTTTTGGTAAGATTCAAAACCAAGTAAGTGTATTGCTTTGAACTCCTAGTTTTTTATCCAGCTACATAATCAAACCAGTATGTGCAGCAATTTGAAAAGTACTAGTGAATGGTTTGCCTTATTTATTACAGAATGCTGTTTGCTTTTTAAAATCACAAATAATAAAATTAATTTTAAGGGATAATGTAATATTTTCTGGAATGTATGATGCTATTTTCATCAGCATTTAATGACATACTCTGATGCAATTATGCTTTTCTGGATGGCATCCTTCTAAGCCATCTGACAAGGAAAGGAAATGTTCTGGTAGTTTTTTTTTTTTTTTAAACAGAGGTGATTGAGTTCCGTCTCTCATTTTACCTATTGCTTTTGGCTCAATCCCTGAGCCTTCTTTCCTAATAATTATAACTAAACCTTCAGAAAAGTCCTGTTTCTCATAATATTTTACAGTTAAAGTGGGTGTTTGACATCATTAATTTGTCCTTTTGTTACTAAATACACATTTAAGATCGTTAATTTGGAAACACTGAAATATTCTCTTTTGTGTGGGTTAAACAAGTCATTTGATTCATATGACATGTTTTCCATCCAAGCCCTCAGCTAACACATTGGGGATTATGACTGAAGAGTTTAAATTCTGAAATAGCTATTTGCCCGATTTGCTGAATTCCTGGAGTGTCTTGTATATCTCCTTCGGCATGAGACCCATCCAATTCTGAACCTGCAGCAATGCCGAGAAGTGCCCGCCATCAGTTTATTGTGATTTGGCCCTTTGCCCTGTGACACCAGCTTACATTGTCCCCTCTCAGCCACCATTTAATTTAATCTTCAAGCCCATAAGCCATGTTATAAAAAATGTGAAGTGGGTTGTTACCATTGATTATCATTATGAAAAGAACATGGTCGTGAATTTCCATGAAGTAAAATTCATATCATTTAATAGACCAGACAGTTGTCTATTGCAACCAATATTTGAAATTCCTGCTCTCAAGGAGCTCATCGCAATCCTAAAAATAGCTAATATTTATTATACACATTCTATAAAACAGCACCGTGCTTAGCTTTTATATACATTTTCAGTGTAATCCACTGATTATACTGAATTATAATTATCAACAGATAGATTCTGTTGAGGCCATTACAGCTTTAAAAAGCATAATCAATACGAGAATTATTTGATTTGTAATTTTAGTAATCCTTATTAGTCGTTGTAATTTTTTTTGAAATCCAAAAAACATTAAAAGAGTGTTGAATTTTTTTTTCAAACAGGGAGCTTGGATTAAAGAAATTGAGACATTATTCTAAAGGAACAAATAACTATAATAGAAAACAGTATAAAATGCACAAAAGTGCATGAGCAGAAGATCTTATTTGTCTCAATAAGGAGGAGGAAGTGGTCAGAAAAAAATCTTAATGAAAGAGGTCATAATTGAAAGACTTTGCATGGCTAGTGGCATTTTTTGACAAAAATGGCATAAAAATTGGATTAAGTCAAGAAGGGAGGGGAATTGATGTAGAAGAAATAGCACAGTTATGGAGGAAATTTGTGCATTTTGATATGGGGGGTAGTTCAATGAATAGGAACAAGAAGGAGTCTGCTTGACATTTAGAAAAGTAAATACGAAGAGGATTCCAGAAGAGGAAGGTAGGACAGTGCTGAGAAGAGCCTCACCGGAGTGACTGAGGAGCTTAGTGGGGGCACATTAAAGCTGCTGAGCAGAGCTGTGACATGAACAGTCCGTGCTTAAGGAGGATGAATCCTACAGGGATATTTTGAAGCACAGTTTCAGAAGGGCACTGATTTGGAGGAAACCAATTAGAAGGCTATTGCAACAGTCCAGCTTAGAGATAATGAGACCCAAGTCAAGTTGGTGGCAGAGATAATGATAGGTTGGGAAAAATGAGCCCACATATGACTGAAGACCCTGATCTCTGCACATTATCAGCCCTTCGATTAACGGGTAAATGACGTGGCTCATAAGAGAACAATGAGTGTTCTCGTAAGCTGCAAAAACACCTCATGATTTTATGTTTAATTCAGCAGATCACTTTCCATTTTTCATCTTGGGTAAAACTCCTCCTTGTTGCGTACTTTTAATGGAAGTAATTGAAAGTTTTCCAAGAGTACTAAAAATATAAGAATTCGGATGAGACAAAATACAAAGAAATGTTTAGTTCATTTCTCTGAGGGTGAAAAGAATGGGCCATGTGTGAAGACCAAGGTTAAGGAGATGCTGTGGGCACAGAAACCTTTCCTACAGTTCATGTGTGTGACTGTGTAGACCATGCATAAAATAGACCTGTGCTATACTTAACTTTCTGAAAAAACACGGTAAAGAGGAGACAATTCTTATAAGATTGTCCCTTTGTTGAAATAGCACAACTGATTTTGCGTAATCAAAATGCACAAAGCAAGAAAATTGACCATGCCTGTAACAGCAGGAAGGTCCTACCCCATGATTAAATCGTATTGCAATTATGTTTTTAATTAAGTTACCCTCACTTTCTATTCTAATTCCTGAAAATGTATTAAGCACGTCATGCTTTACAGACTCAGTTATCAATGTGAATAGCCTCTGGTTTGGAAAAGGTTGAATTTAACCATTGCCTTTCACCTTTTGCTTCAGAGAACACCTCTGATAGGTGATGGCAGCAGGATTTTACAGCTTCTGTCTAACGTTCTAATTCTCCTACAGGTGGTTCATGCTGAGTGACTTGCTTCTAAATCTCCTTGCCAGGTTTCCATTTTTCTTTATATATTATACCCTGAATGCCAGAGAAGAAAAAATGAGAGTCCTGAGGCTGAAGTGGGTGTGGCAATATAGAGAGAGGGGAATGGCCCCATTTCTTTATTTACTGAGTAACTTCTTTTCCTCCCCTTGAATCCTCATTGCCTATATACTTAAATTGTGAGCAGGTAAGCATTCTCCAAGAAGACCAGAAAACAGCACAGACCTGAACCAAGTTTGACATTACAATGTGACAAAATCTGCATCCACAAATCTCTGAAACCCGTGAACTCATTAAGCATCGTCAGTCACAGAGGCTCAGCCAATACTCTGTATGAGATTTGAACACATTAATTTTAGGGGATATTGGTTTTTTGCTTGCTTGTCTGTTTATTTCCAGCTATAGTTTTCAAGTGCTACAACGAATCTGTTCCCTTGTTGTTTCCAAATTGTTACCCCACAACCATGTAAAACAAAATATTTTCACACACACACACACACTGATTTGATTTTGCCCATAAATATCAAATACAGAAGGCCTTTGTCCCAAACGGAGGCTCCCACTCCCTTCTTATCCCCTCTAGACCTGCCCGCTTCTCCGTGTTTCCCACCTCAGTACCACCGTCATGCTCTGGCACGAGTTGCCTAAAAGAATAGATGGCAGTCTCACCTTTCTGTTTTGTGGGACCACAACAGTGTGTTCTGCAGGAAGTATTCCTTACTTGGAAACTAAAAATGTCTAAGATTACCAGGGTCATAAGCAAAAATTTTGCTAGTTAATCTCTAATGAAAAGAGCAACCCCATTTCCAGGACTTTGACTCCTACACCTATGAATCTTTGCTATGAGAGAAGTGTCACTACTTACTGGCTGTTGATTTAGAGCACATACTATATCCTGGAGGATTTCACCCCAACCCTGGTGTTGCCATGCATTACCGGATCTTCAAAAGGCCATTCATCCATTCTGTCAGACCAGCTGCTTGAGGGGGGTAGAGACTGAATTTCCTGAGCTCATTGCTAGACTTCCTTAGCCATCACTGCTGGGGACGGGGTCATTAATGCTTTTATGTCAAATCATATCAGAAAATCAATTCCAGATAATGTAAAACCAATTCAGAGAACCTACCCTGAAGGTTCTGTTCTGTGGAAACACTTCCAGTACCAAAAACTGTACCAGGCAAGTTTCAATCAGAAAAACAGAACCATTCAGGTTTATTGAAAGAATTTGGCCCTGCATATTTGTGGGAACCTGTTAAACAATCTATGTAAAGCCTTTATATCTAGTGCTAGAATTTGAGGCCCCTGGGAAGGGAAAATAAATACAAAGATGGGGAAAGAGAAGACGACCCGGACCCCACAAGATGGGCTAGAAACCATGCTGGCCTCTCACGAGCTCTAAGCTTCCAACTTCGGTGGGTGTCCTGTTGGAGTCAGACATGCACCTGGCCCCAGGGGTCAGAGGGGAGACCCGGAGGGGCCGCGTGCCCAGGGCCGTCCGCTCCACACCAACAAGGGGAGTCAGCGGATAACTGATAACATGCAACAGCTTGTTTCACCATATCACTGAGCATCAAAGAATATGGCTTCTGCTTCCCTTATGCCTTCCAGATGTCATGGGAAGTATCTCTTGTGGCCCATGCTAATATGAAACTATTCAGAGAAAAGGATTCTGGACAATACGGTTACATCTTAGCTAAGTTGAAATAATACACATACATGAGAATATGTAACCTTTATAACTAACACTGAACTGAAACCGGTCCCCCTATCTTTCTGATGGGTGTGAAACAGCAGTGGTGTGCTCCATTCAGTCTGTTATGTCACAAGTGTTTTAAACACTTTCTCTGTCCTACAGATATTTAGTGAAGTATACTAGTTACCCTGATTATCTTTGGAAGTGCCGTTGCCAGTTCTCAAAACCCATATTAAATAGCCTACGTCTGCTGCTCGTGGTATGTTTTGTTGAACAGACAAAATATGCTGAGTTCTGAACAGAACGTGGAGATACAGTTGGACTGTGGCCAGCTGGCCTTCCATCTAAAGAGAATTCAACACAGATAGGGTCCGTTTCCTGTTAAAAGTGTAGCTCTGTAAACAGATATTTTTCTTCTTTTATTTTCAAAAGGAAAGTGATTATAGACTTACCTTTCCAAATTCGCTTTTCCCTTTTGAAGATTTAACATCAGTGAAGAAATAAAGGTGCTGAATATTTGAGGACAGTGTTGATCCCTTTGTTACAGATACTGGAGGCTGAGGGGTCTAGTGGGGCCGTGGGGAAACATCCCCTTCCTTTCCAGATCCCAGCCAGATAGAATAGGCTCACAGACTGTCAGCTTTACTAGCGGCTGTCCACCCCTAGACTTCGAGGCATCTTTAAACTCTGGCCGTCATATAGTTTTGACTGGTAAGACCTTCTTCCCCATGAGTGTTGGGGACTGGCTGTGAGGACAGCTGGACTTGTAGGACAGACACCAAATACACTTGTCTATTCTAACCTGCTGCAGGATTAGCAGGGTGGCCTCATATACCTAGTCAGTGGTAGGACAAGGAGAGAGAGAGACCAATCGTAGGCCTATGTATGTAGAGGGAATTGATGGGCTTATGTTAGTAGGGCCAGGAAGTTAAGAATGAATGAATGAGTGAGCGTGCACCTTGTCTGAGTTCACAGAGATGCCTGAGCACAGAGGGCCTGCCACACAGGAGCCATGTGCCCGGCTCACCCCAAACCTGGGCGGTTCTGCTTCCTATGGGGGGGAGAAATAAGAAGCTAAAAGAGGTCTCCCTAAGGCTCACCCCTGTGGGTATGGGGTAGGAGTCCCTCGTTATGCCAATGTGTTGTAGAAGGGATGGGGACTGCCACCCAACAGATACGGACAGTCTCAAGCCATTTCATATAAATATCCCAGGCAATCCGCACAACCATTTTGTGAAGAAAGTTGTTTTTCATAGGACCTAGCACATTTTATCCACATCTAATAAAAAGAAAACCAATGTTGGAAGAGGTTACATGGCTAGCCCAGGGTCACACAGGTATTATTAAAACTAGGACATAAAACCAAGGCTTGTGACTGACTGCAAGGTCACTCTCTTTGCACCATGATAGGTCTAAGGAATCTTAGAGGTCATCCCCACCAATCCCCAGAAAGCAAACCTCAGACAATGGTGTATCTTTTAAGATTTTATTTAGCAGTGCAATCCCAGGGAAGGAAGAGTGAAGAAAAGGAGAAGCGAGGTCGAGGAGTGAGAGCCGGTGTGTTATGGAATCTGCCACCCTTTGCAGCAAGCTGACATTTCTTGCACTTAGCTTTGTCAGGTATGTCCTAAGGATCTTCTGTATGATAACTCCTTTCACCCCATAACAACCTCATGAAATATGTACTATTACTATCTTTCTGCCATACAGTGAATGAGTCTCCTCGCCACTCTGAATTCAAAGGTTGAAAGCTTATTTCCAGGGTATTTGGAGGTGGGGCCTTTGGGAGGTGATTAGGCCATGAGTGAGATTAGTGCCCTTACAAAACAGAGGCCAGAAGAGCTCCCTTACCCTCCACACAGTGAGAAGACTGCTGTCCCACCAGGAAGCAGGCCCTCACCAAACAGAATCTGTTGGCATTATGATCTTGGACTTCCCAGCTTCCAGAACTGTGAAAAATGCAAATGTTGGCTGTTTAAGGCACCCAGTCCATGGTATTGTTGCAGCAGCCTGGATGGACTAAAACACCTCATTTTATACAAATAAGGCAACAGAGGTACCAAGAGGCTAAGTAACTCGTTCATGATTGTTCAGCTACTACATGCTGTGCTGGAGTTTAAAGCCTATCATCTGACTCTAGATACTGCACCCTCACCCCCTATGCTCTACCGCCTCTCTAGTAATGGGACTTTCGAACAAAATGTTAATGAATTTATAGGATTAATTATAATAGTTGTTTACGAAGAAGTAGAATTTGGTCCATCTTCCATGACAAGACCACCAAAGCACTGATGTGCGGGTGTAACTGCATATGCCACTCAGAACTGAAGGGAAATGGCTTCAAGGCAGAAACTGTTCAATTTAAATCTATAGTATGAAATCTACCTAAATACTAGTAGAAACACAGCTTTTCCATTATATCAAAGATTAGTTTTTTAAATTTTATTTTGGGAAAGGTTGGGGAACAAAGAACAATGGCTGCTTTCGTGTCTGGATAGATTCTTTTACATGTGGCATTTTGATCAAAATTCTTATATAATCATAAGAGTTTCAGTTTTTAGCCACTAGTGCATTTATTTCTCCGGGTATTTTATGCAACATAATCCTAGAATAAGTAGTAAGTAAGACAGAATCAAGGTCACGGCATCCTCTTAGTGATGAGAAGGATAACAGTGCCACATGAAATCCCCGGATCACCTGGTGTGAGTCCAGGGAAGCTTTTTCAGTGGCACAAGCATGGTGAAGTCAGTGTCTCAGAAAGGTCTGAGCATAAAAGGCAGTTGAGATCGAAGCCAGCAGTCTCCCAGGGGTGGACCGCACTCAGAAATGGATGACATGTGTTGTGTGAGTATAATGAATGCTACAGCGATTTCTTGCTTACTGTCTCTCTTCAGAGATTTAGTAAATCTTCAAAGAATTTAGTGGCCTGTGAGTTAAAAGGAGATTCAGGAACAATCAGGAAGGTTACAAGATAAAAATCACCCCAGAACTACTGGTTTTTACAAGAAACATTCTTAGCTTTTCAACCATTTACCTTATATATACAGGGATAAGCTAGCTGCAGATTTTTGAAGTATAATGATTTGTGCAGAAGAGCATTATAGAAAACCGATTCGTAAAAACAACTCTATTTGCATATGTAAAGCTGTGGCTAAATCAGTGTTTTAATTTCCTTGGGCCTGACAAATTTTTTTTTAATACTCCCTCCATCAAAAACAGGGAACTTAATTTTCTTTACTATTATATTCTTAGTGTCGAGAGTAGTCTGGCCATTAGAGATGCATAATATATGATGAATGAATGAATGTAAATGATGCTGAAGCAAAGAAGTGTTTTCAGGCGATGGGTATGTGTAATATGGAAGTAGTGTGTGCTCAGCATTGCCCACTGGGGAGTGAACTCTGATCAGAGGATATCACCACCCATAGCAACACATCTGTAAGTGAAGAAGACCGCCTCCATCTCCTTAATGGAGGCACCTTAAAGATCATGCTGGTCCTCTGTTTCTGACTTATTCTACCCAAACAATATTTTGAATAAAATTTTGCTTCCCAGATAACTCTTCAATTTAGTGCGAGAGATTGCACTACATTTTTGACATAAGCACTCTAGTCTTCCTTGTCAGTTTTATTTCTCATTGTATATTTATAAATTAGAACTCTTTTAATGAATCAGTCCTCTGTGAATTTGATTAGTATTAACCTGTCGATAAAGGTCTTATCAATTTTTGGTGTCCTGGCAAAAGGATCTCTTATCTTTGCAAAGTTGTAAGAAGAACAGTTTTTGGAGGAAGAGAAATCTGAATTTAATTCTTAACTCTAATGATTTCATGTGTGAGCTTAAGCAGGTGATAATTTTTCTGAACTTTAGTTTCATGATTTACTATTATAAAAATATGGACAATAAGTAGGAATGAGATAAGATATAAGCAAAGGACCTATAGATAGTTGATAGTAAATGCAATGTGTTATTTTCCTTTTTCTCTGTAAAGTAGGAAGTCGAGACAGACTAATACTTGCTGACCTAAAAATGACACTACCTGGCAGGATGCCACCAGGAAAGCCTGCAAGCATTCCAGGTGACATTGCTACTCTGTGTTTTCCAAAATGGGACATCCTAGATGTCACAGCCAAATTTGCATGGCTGCAGGTGTCAGCCCTGCTTATCTCCTTCAGGCATTGAAGAGCCCCCTTTGACCTATTGTCAGCCCTATCTGGCTTCTGTCTACCAGTCCTATCCCTACCAGCAGGTGAATCTAGAAATGGTCTCTTTGCCCTAAGCCTATTGTAGACTTAGGGACCTGTGTGCCTCTATCAGTCAGGGTTCTCCAGAGAAACAGAACTGACAGTGATACAGAATGAAATTTATTATGAGGAATTGGCTCACACAATCATGAGGTTGAGAA
The DNA here is from genome assembly GCA_029783875.1 of Phataginus tricuspis. Classification (NCBI taxonomy): domain Eukaryota; kingdom Metazoa; phylum Chordata; class Mammalia; order Pholidota; family Manidae; genus Phataginus; species Phataginus tricuspis. The sequence continues at coordinate 17,380,285 of JAQQAC010008864.1, forward strand.
GCCCCACAGCCTGGCGTCTGCAGGCTGGAGTGGTGGTGTTGAAAGGCCTGAGAGCTAGACAGCCAGCGGTGTAGACACCTGTCAGAGTCTGAGAGCCTGAGAACCAGGGGCATTGAGAGCTGGAGAAGACGGATGTCCCAGCTCAACTGATGAGGCAGACAGTGAATTCCTCAGCATTTCTGTTCTATTCGGGCCCTCACAGTATGGGCTGGTGCCCACTTACACTGGGGAGGGCCATCTGCCTTACTCAGTCCATTGATTCACATGCCAGCCTCTTCAGGAGCTTTCACAAAGACACTCCCCCAAATCATTTTCAACCAAATGCCTGGGCATCTCATGGCCCAGTAAAGTTGACACATAAAATTAACCATCACAGTGCCTATCAAGCCACAGCATCCAAGTTACCATTATATTGAAGGTTGGCACTTGGGGTGTACCTGCTATTTGGCTTCAACCCCAACCCCACCCATTTCTCACTTATTATCATTTCTCTACGTTGATGTCCTAGACTACCTTAAAGCCAGTGCTATAGGAGTTAAACCACTGACTGTATAAACAAATACATTTCATTCTTTTTGATATATCTAATGGGCCAAAAAAAAAGTCATGCTTTCATGATACAGCAACTTTGCTTTTTCAGATTTATTTGAATAGGTGAGAAAACAGATGGTTTTGTACATATCTTATGGAATGCAAAATGGTATAAACACTTTGGGAAATAAGAGTTTCTTAAGAGACACTACATTTCTCTTTTGACTATTTTTAAGATTTTCTCTTTCTCATTGGTGAGTAGTCTTTTATAGTTAGAGTATTAGAGTTTGTACTATGGGTTTATAATTTTTTGTCAAATTTGGAAACATTTCAGCCATTCTTTTTAAAATATATTTTCTGTCCCCTCCTGCATGTGTGTCTCTCTGTCTCTTTTCCTTCTGAGACTCCAATTACACATATGTTAGACCACTTGATATTGTCTCACATGTCACTGAGATCCGGTTAAATTTTTTCAGTCTTTTTCCTCTCTGTGATTTTTGGATAGTTTCTATTGCTATGTCTTAAAAAGTTTGTTTTTTGTTTTTACAATATATAGTCATATGTTAGTCTCACCCAAAGAAATTTTCATTTCAGGTACTATATCTTTCACCTCTTGAAAGTCCATTTAGTTCTTTTCTTTTTTTTATTGTGGGAAAATATACATAACATAAAATTTAACATTTTAATCATTATTAAGTGTACAGTTCAGTGGCATTAAGTACATTCACATTGCTGTTTCTTTTTTTTTAAATATCTTCCAGCTCACCATACAACTTGGTCCCCCTGCCTAGTTCTGAGGAGTTTTACTCGTTGTATCTACAGCCTATCACTCAACAAAAATTCAGGTGGAACTCTGTTTAGAGTTCAGAGCCCTTTATCTGCATTGCTCTTCCTTTCCAGAGCTCCGTTCAACCATCAGCAGACCCTTCAGCCTCCTGGATCCTGATATCTTTCTTCTCAACTCCTCAAGGTTGCTGGGCTATGTATGCATTCCTCTTCTCTGCCTCTATAGTCTTGATATGAGTTCTAGGCAGGAAACAGCCGGATCACGGGGCTTACCTCGTTTTTTTTTTTCTTTCTTCCAGGAAGCACAGGACTGTGATGCCTACATCATTATTCATTACGGTCTGAAAATAGTTGTTACATATAGATTTGCTCATTTCAATTTTCATGGCAGGAGATTAAGTCCTATCTTTGTTATTCCATCTTGGCTGGAGTGGATTTTTTATTAAATGTTGATTTTCATATATTTCCTGCATTCTAGATTGTTAATTAGAATCCTCATTCTGGAAAGGTCTTAAACATGTTGTAGTGTTACACAGAAATTCAGCAAAGACAGTAAAAATTTGAAAAGATTTAAAATGAGGCTAATTATTTTAAATTATTAGATATAAATTCTTCCAAACTAGTCTGACTTTAGTTCAAGCATGATCAACTGAAAGCCATTGGTGTCAAGTACATCTTTGTTGTCTTATGTCTGTGTATTCTTGTAGCTCTGGGTTTGAAGGGGGTTTCATCTCAGGTCAAGTTTACTCTGGACTCAGAGAGACTGAAGAATGACAACGGAATGTTGGGGTAAAAAGGGGCTCATACCAAGTTTTATTCTCACAATGGTAGGTTGAGTGTTGGAATCATGTCTGCACCCGGCAGTCTGTGAGTAACAAGACCCTGTCTCTGCCTCTGGCTCAGCCTCTGCTCCAGGCTCTGTCTCTGCTCCCAGCCTCTGCTCCAGGCTCTGTCTCTGCTCTCAGCCTCTGCTCCAGGCTCTGTCTCTGCTCCCAGCCTCTGCTCCAGGCTCTGTCTCTGCTCCCAGCCTCTG
>JAQQAC010008864.1:17385819-17439030 GCA_029783875.1 Phataginus tricuspis
TATATATATATATATATATATATATATATATATATATACGGTAGCTGACTCATATAGATATCTTAAGTGATATACACATTTAACTAAATACTCATTAGTTGAATTTATTTACGTCTCTCTTGCTGTCACTGACTCATCTCCCTGTTTCCCAGACTCTTGTGGCAGGACGACTTCATGCATCTCAGGTCTCACTTCAGACAGCATGTTTTCTAGGAATTTTCCTTGATATTCTCCCTTCTTCACAACTGGCTTGACTAAATGTCTCTTTTCTATGCTTTAGTAACATCCAACTTATTCTCCTTTTTGAGTACATACAGACTGTACTGTAATTGTTGGTTAACTAGATTATATATTTTTTGAGGGCAGGGACTATTTTTATATGTTGAGTACCTGGCACTTTATTGGCATAAAATAAATGGATGTGGTATACATGAATTAATGATAATCTAATAGTACAGGGTTTATCCTGGCACTATAATTTTACTTAATGTTTACATAGATTATGTGTAAGAACGTACCTAAATACCATAGCTTCTTCATTATATTCAGATTGAATCAAAACTTCCTATGACAGAGCAGAGCAATATGGTGGTGGTGGGTGGTGGTGGTGGGTGGTGGTGGTGGTGGGGCTAGGGGGAGGTGGATAAGAACATTCCTATAACAAGGTTTAGCAGGTGGATTAAGGCCATCATTAAAAACTACTGAGATATAATGAGTTATAAGAAATACATATTTGGTCATTCATATGGCCAAATATATATTTCCCAGGTATATTTTTCTTCATTCACAGTTCCTGAAAACACTGCAGAGTCTTAAAGGTGAAAGAGGTGTTTTGTCTTGTTCCTGAGGCTTTTGGACCCCGACCTGATGGCAGGAGCTGGAGGCTGAATCAGCCAATGGCCAATAATTTAGTCAATCATGACTATGCAGTGAAGCCTCACAAACCCCCTTGAGAAGAGCTCCTCGCTCGGTTGGATCCTGCTTCTTGGTCAGGGAGAGCTTCCATGCTTGGGGAACCAGAACGCCTCCACGTGCCACCAAGCCAGGCCCCAGGCTCCACGAGGATAGAAGCTCCTTTATTTGGGCCCCTGCCCTATGTTTCTCTTCATCTGGTTGTTAACTTGTATCTTTTATGATATCCTTTATTAAACTTTATAAGTGTTTTCCTGAGTTCTGTGCGCTGCTTTAGTAAAATAATCGACCCTAAGGGGGAGGTTGTGGGAACCTCCAATCTGCAGTCATAGGTCAGAAGCACAGGGAACTGCTGGGGCTTGCGACCAGCGTCTGCGGTGGGGGTGGAGGGCAGTCTTGTAGGACGGAGCCCTTAACCTGGGAATCTGGGGCTGTCTCCAGGCAGATAGCATCAGAATTGAGTTGAGTTCTCCAACACCCTGCTGGTGTTTGAGAATTGCCTGGTGTTAGTATGTGTGGGAGACCCCCTCCCACATACTTACACACACTGGAATTGGGTCCAGGCACCGGAATGGAGTTACACTACTATTTCTGCTGGGTATAATATTGTTATTGTTATACGTGTATGTAGGTAAAAAAGACACCATTGCATTTGGTGTCAGAAATGTGTGGGAGTCACAACTATCATATCTGAAAATATATGCAAGATAATAGTTTACCAAAGCATTTATCTGGTATCTTGTTGACAAACTCAAATGGAATTTTTCTCATCTCCAGGTCCAGTAGCTATTCAGATTTGCAAAATCAATTCTGACACATTTACAAATCACTAGGGATTATGTTAACCTGATAAGAAAATGTTATTAATATCCTTACAGGAACTTCAGGAAAAGTACATCATAAAGCAAAAAAACCAGTCAAATTAGTTAGTACCTGGGACAGATCAATAGAATAACTAATTCCCTCTCCCCCAAATTCTGTTTATAATAATGGCTTTAAATTAAATTTTGTCATGATGACAAATGTAATTTTTTTTGTTTGAATTTGTTTTCTCAAATTCTAATAAGCTTCAGCATCTCTACAGTTGCTTTGTAACCAGCTCATTTGCCTCTTTTTAATGGGCTCGTTGTGTGACTCTGGGTGCCCACTTTTTCAGTTAGGCTGTGGATTTCATTTTGTTGATCTGTAGAAGCTCCCTTATGGTTTGGATTAGGAGTTACCAGACTTGGTCTACGAAAGGCCAGATTGTAAACATTTTAGGCTTTGGGTGCCATGTGGGTTCTCATTGCAATTATTTAACCTTTGCTGTGTGGCAAGAAAGCAGCCATAGACAGTATGTAATTCTCTTTGTTCGTGGAACATAAAATAACGCCGAGTCACATAACTGATAACGGACTTGGATTCTGTGGTATTTGATACAATGTTTGCCACAGACATTTGATTCTTAATCCTTACTGAACTGAAGACATTTGCTTATATTTCTAGTTTGATAATCAGGAATCTTAGATGTTGGACTTTATCAAATAGTTTTTCCACTTCTAGTAAGAAAACCACATTATATTTCCTCTGGTTGACTCATGTGGAGAATTACATTAATGCATTTTCTGATGTTTAGCCAATGCTTGCATTTCTCTGATAAACTCCTATTGCTTGTGCCGTGTTTTTTTTATGCACTATGTGTTTCAGTTAGCTGACATTTTAGTTGGAGTTTTTGCTTCTGTGTTCATCAGCAAAATGAGCCCTTTGCTTTTTTCTTGTGTTGTCATTTTCTCATTTTGAAATCAAGTTACACCACGCTTATGAAATGAACAAGGAGGGGCCCCATCTCCATTTTCTACAAAAAATTTGTGTAAGCTTAATATTTAACTATTCCTTGAAATTGGTAGGGCTCCCAAAATAAAGCTGTTCTTAGCTTGTAACTTTTGGGGATGGAATTTTTTTTTTTTAATTTTATCTCTTGAACATTTATTTATCCGTTCAACTTTTCTATTTCTTTTTGTGCTGATTTCTGGCATTTTATTTTCCTTCAGAAATATGTATGCTGTGTGCTGATTTTCAACTTTATTAGCACGCAGGTGTTTCAAAAACATTTTTAATAATTAAAAAAAATATTTTAAAGTTCTGATAATTTTGATCCAAACTCTCTTACATTAAAATAGAAAGTAAAGACTTATTTTTCCAAGGAGACGGAGTTGCACACTGTTTCTACTCCTGCTGCTAAGCACGACCGAAATCCCGGGACATTTTATATAAAACAAACATGACACAGCTCTCAAAGATGGAGAGAAGGTAGGTTAGCTAGAGACCTTAAAATGCAAGGAACGACACAGCAGTGAAATCCCTTGGTTTTCGTTCTGCCTCGAATATATCAAACTTGGAGCTGAAGAAGCCAGCAACCCAGATGCTGGACAAAAAAATTCCCAGGAAAGCCTGCTCTCTCCAGCCAAAGGACTAGAAAATGGGTAGTCTTGCCAGACAGAACACACAAAAGAACTGCTATTCTCCGACCTAACACCGTAGGATAAACTCCATTCATGCCAGCAAAGGTTGAGTGGGAAGCCTTGACTTCCACCTCGCCAGGCTGCGAGGAGGTGCTCCCGGTTCACGCAGGAGTCAGACAAGCCGGGCTCCTCGCTGAGCGGTGATGACATCTGTGGCTGGCAGGGTAGATGGAGACCCATGCGAGGCCTGGGCTTCAAACCCCACCTGGCAGTAAGGAAGGGTACCTCCCACTCTCCACTGGGGTGTTGCCAGAGAAGACCTGGCAGAAAGTGAGGATTTTCACCACCAGCCAGCAGGCCACAAGCCCTTTCCTTTCTTAACACCAACAGAAGCATGATCCATGAAAGGGAAAATGGCCAAAAACTTTTTTTTGATCTGTGAAAAACCTCCTGAAGAGGATGAAAAGTCAAGTTAAAGACTGGGAGACTATTTTGCAAACTGTATATCTGACAAAGGATTAGAATCTAGACTGTAGAGAATACCCTCAGAAGTCAACAGTGAAAAAAGTCTCATTAGAAAATGAGTGATGGATATGAACAGACATTTCAGCATACAAGATATACAGGTAATAGTAAGCACATAAAAAGCCATTAACTGGATATCTGGTCATTTATTTTAGAGAAATGAAAACTCTTGCTCACACAGAAATCTATACATGAATGTTCATTGCAGCTTTATTTGTAGTAGTCATGAACTGAGAACCACCAGATGTCCTTCAGCGAATAGTGAATGGATGAACTGGCACATCCATACCATGGCGTGCTGTTAGCAATAAACAGGAACAGACTCTTCATAAATGAAGTAACCAGGGTGACTCTCCAGAGAATGATGCTCAGTGATAAAAGCCAGTCTCAAAAGGTTACATTATATGATTCCATTTGTTTATAAATTCTTAAGTTGACAAAGGTATAGAATATAGAAAGGCAGGACAGATTAGTGGTTGGTAGGGGTTAAGAATGAGAGAAATGGTCTCATGAGGAAATCAGATTCTGCTATAAAAGATCAGCAAGACAGGTCCTTGAGGTAAGGGAAATTTCCTGTGTCTGCATCAGTGACAATATCCTGGTCGTGATACTGTTCTATTATTTGGCAATGTGTCACCATTGGGGGACCCTGAGTAAAGAGACATGGGACCGCTCTGTATCGTTTCTCACAACTGAATGTGAATCTATAATCTCAAAATAGAAGGTTTAATTCAAAAATAGAATTTCTGTATTCTTTATTTATCTCTTTAAGCATCCTCAACACATCTGGTATTACATGTAGTGAGTTCACATTCCATTTTTTCCTTTTACATTTTTTAGTGTTCCTCCTCTTTTTATTTCTTCACATATTTGGGATTTAGTTTTACATGCTTAAAATGTGAAACGAACAATCTGTGATTTTCCCCGTCTCTCCATCCCTCTCCGTTTCCTCCCCCTCCCTCCCTCTACCTCTCTCTCCTCCCCTCTCCTCTCTTTTCCTTTCTCTCATGTTTTCTTTTCATGTCTCCTCAGCAACACCTGCCATTTCTTCCCAGAAAGCACAACTATGAGCTCACTCATTCCAGCCTGGAAGTTTTTATTGCTTCCACCCAGCACTTGGGGCCCCTGATCCAACACAAGGACTCCTAATGATATTTTGGGGCTTCCGTGTTGCGACAAGATTGAGAGCATTGCAAATGCAGAAACTGAACCAGTAGATGTGCTGCTTTAGCTCATGGTCAAGACGTGGTGACGTGCTGTGACCACTTCTCTGGGTCCTCAACTTCCTGCAAAGCTGAAAAGCCAGATGCAGTTTAGCAGTATTTATTTATTCTCATTTCGTGGGCCAGAGAGCTGTGCCTGAGCCCATGGCTTCACCCCAGCACACCTCTTTGTAATCCCTCGGCTTGCAGAGGACTCTGGCTCCCTTTATGGGCAGAGATGTTACTCCTGGCCGCCACTGCTGGCTTCTGAAACCAGATCCCACAAAGCTAGTAGCTTCAGCTTCATTTATGTGTGGATTTCTGGGCAGTTCCTACCTCAAGATTTTCATGTTTTTCATCCTGGACATACATTTTTGGTTTTCTATTTTAATCCATCATTGCTATAGGTTTGGAGCATGAGTTCAATGCATAAACTCAACTCTACCGTCTTGACCCGAAGGATTGTGCTTCTCACCTGCATTTTTATTTAATGTGAATTGGTGAACGGATCTTAGTGAATAGGATAAAAACAGCTGCCAAATAAAAGAAGGGACAATTCATACCATTTCATAGCTTTCTAAAGATAGTATGCCAAATGTTTTAATTCATTATATTCAATCAAACATTCCATATTATTGGGTTTTCTAAAACTCAAAGGTATTTTCTAGGGGCACTCACATATCTAACCTGTTACAAATATGTTGGAAGGTATGAAATTTCTATGAAATTAATGTCTTATCAAGACTAATTCCAGCTATCTGCCAAGCTTATACCGTATTTCATTTCTCTTCCCTACAGACAACCAAGAAATTACTACCAACTCGTGTTGATAAACGCTCAAAAATTGAAAGCAGTAATGAGAAGAAGCCCGTCCTTTACCACATAACGGGCATCGAAGGCAGTCGGACCATGGCAGCTAAAGCCAATATACCCGTGAACACCACACATGTTTTAACCCTGTTCAGTATTTTAAAAGGAATCGTGCTGAAACTGTGCAGGGAAAGAATTTGGGGAAACGAGTTACCAGTTTGGCAGGGTTCATCTGTGAGCACCCAAGAGTGATAGATGGACTATTTTGTCATGTCTTCCCTTTAATCTCTAGTTCTCACACTTTAAGGTGCATTTTTAGCTAAAAACAATAATACACCTAGTTAATCCTCTCTCTTGCCTACCCCCTGACACGCTACCTCATCTAGCTCATATCTGCCTTGAATGGAGAAAAGATTTACCTCTTTTTCAGTTCTCATAATATGAAGGGACAGTCAACCTAGATAGTTCAGGACAAATGCTCCACTGGGGCCCTGAAGCCTCCCGTTTATTACCCATATTAATCACATTAACTACATCATGGTCAAATTCCATTGCGTCCTGTGCAGTACCGAGGCCATATTATGTCTTATTGTTATTCTGTGTGAATTCATTTCTATGTAGCTGGTTTGCTTCGGGATAAGGTAAGCACCGCTCATTCATAGAACCAGCAGGGTCAGACACTGAACACATTTTTCTAGCACATGGGCTCTACATTCTAAGCATTAATAGACAAATTAAATAAATCTGATAATAAGCCATATTTTTCCTATTGGCTTTATCCCTATGACCAAATCAATAATAACAGGAGAATTGAGAGAAATTGTCCCTATTCCTAGTTTAAAAAATACCTCACTAACTCATGGTCTCTCAGTGTGAAGAAGGTGAAGGTCCCTACGGCCAGGATTCTCACCTGGCCCTGGTCGGCTTGCTCCCTGCCCATGTGTTGTTACTGACTCTTTCTAAAGAGCTCCTCCCAGTGCTCTGGGCGACACGGTGGCACGGCTGCAGGGCTGCAGGAGAGCAGAGGCTGGAGCGGTGGCAGCGCTGAGCACAGAGACTGAGACGGCTGCGGGGTCAGAGAGGCCCAGAGGCACAGACCAGCCTGCTGCCTGCAGACTCGCTCTGAGTGGACGGGATTCTAGTGCTTGACCTGCCACCGTGGGAATAAAGTTGAGTATAAACCCTTTCACCCCAAGAATGTTCCACTGTCATTTTTTCAGTCTCATTAAGTCCATAGTGAACTTGCCCGGGGCTGAAACCCACTGGCAAGACACCCGGTCGCAGCGCCACTGACATTTTGGGCCAGAGAATCCTTTGTCGGGAGTAGCTGGCCTGGGCGTTGTGGGGTGTTTTTCAGCACCTCTGGCCTCTGCCCCTAGATGCCAGTAGCAATTCTGCCCCCCAAAGTAGTTTGGAAAATAAAAGTGTCTTTCCACACTGTCAAATGTCCTTTGGAGGCAAAAAGTTGCCCCCCTATGAAGAACCATTGCTTAGACTTGATACTTTTTCAGGATATTGGTGCTTTTCACCTTCTAACCCTTCATTGTTATGGATATGACCTCAGAATTGCTCTATGCAGACCCAGCTGCTATGGCATTCATTTTCTCCTATTCTGTAAATGTTATGAATAATCTGAGATATTAGCCAGCTGTTCTAACATTTTCTCACCCCACCCCCAGTATCCTCACACAGCAACATGAGAGTTACCATTTGCCCAGAGATTAAGAGGGCAGTTTTCAACATTCAGCAAAGATACCAAATTCTGTGCTCCTCAGGCTTTAGGGATATCTGTGTGGAGGCAGAAACAAAGTTTAGATAGACACCTCAAATACATTCATCGATGCTGTATTTGAAATAAGTAATATGAATTTTGTGACCAGTTTACTTGACATTCACATTTCAAGAGCCTTGTGATGCATTTGAAATCACAGTATTGCTAGTAAATTGGTGCACAAGTGATTCATATAATTCTTTACAAATCTACCATTATTACATAGGTGTTTTAGATTTGAAATGAATAATTCAAACACACAATATTTTTCTTGACTCATTAAAAGAGATGGACTTAGTTTCCAAAGGCAGGTTGATGGCTGTGGTTGTCACATAAATCTGAATGCTGTTCTCATGTACCATTTTTTTATGGTTTCTCTTAAAAAATCCTGATATGTGACTTAATGTAATTTGCAAATCGATATTCTTAGATTGCTTCTGCATCTTCTGACTTAGTGCTTTGAAGTAATTTTCAGAAGTATGTAGGAAGAGTCTATAAGCCCAGTGTATGAGCACCAACTATGTTAATAACAAAGTGAGCTGGAAACACTAAGACGAAGAGTTATGTGTAAGTGCACAGGAATATGGACCTGTCCATTCCATGAATATGACAAGAGAATTTTATGACTCTCTAAAAAAAACAGACTTGTTAAAAAGGATAAACATTTAGCACTGCATGTGGAAAAGATAATTCACATCTTTTTATAAGTGTAAGAACATATAAGCATGAGGTTAGAAATGGAATAATTATAACAAATAAATGAACAGGTATTACTGTTTGTGGAGAAGTTGGGGTTCCTATGACCCTCACTGAATTTAAACCACCTGATGATGTCACTGGCCTGTTGCCAGGCTACTGCTTCCACACCTTTAGGCAATAAGCTATTATTGTGCTATATAGAGAGCTCGGCCCAGCGCTCTGGGCGGAGGCAGAGACACTAGTGCTTGACCTACTGCCAGGAGAACAAGCCGGGTGATAAACCCTTTCACCCCAAAGAACATTCTGCTGTCAATTTCTTTGGTCGCATTGAATCCATAGCGAACTTGCCCAGGGCTGAAACCCATTGGCAAGACATTATTTTTTTTTTTATTTTTTATTTTTCTGGAATTTGATAAGAAAGACAAGTAAACAAAGGACAGAAAAAGGTAAATCACAAATTAAGAAATACAAATAGTAAGCAAACTTTGAAAGATTTGACTGGCAATCAAATATATGGAAATTAAACCCAGGTGCCATTTTTGGTTTGTGTCTGTCTTGCCAATGGGTTTCATTCAGTTCACTATGGATTCAGTGAGACCAAGGAATGACAATGGAACATTTTTGGGATGAAGGGGTTTATTACCCAGCTTTGTTCTCCCAGTGATAGTTCAAGCACTAGAATTACATTTGCATCCAACAGTCTGCAGGTCTGTAATTCTCCCTCGTCTCTGCCTCCCCCCAGAGCACTGGGCAGAGCTCTTTATATAGTGATTCATTCAATAATAGCTTATTGCCTACGGGTGAGGAAGCAGTAGCCCAGCAGCAGGCCAGTTATGTCTTCAGGTGGTTTAGGGTCAGATGAGGATCCTGGCCATGGGAACTTCCATTTTCCCCACACCAGCTTTCCTACAATAGGGAAATTCTTATGTAAATTTGGAACATCTCCTGACTTGATAGATATAATACAGCTACTAAAAAATGTCAAGTTCATTTGGTATGTAGAATACAAAACTGTAATTAAAATAAAAACTAAGAATATTTAGAAGAAAGAGAAAAAACAGTAGTGATTTAGCAAAGATGTATGCCTTCCCAACACAGACATAGGGAGGAATCTCAATTATATGGCATCTGAAAGTCTTATTCTGTTAAAAGCAGACTGATACATTTTTATTTGCTTTGCTAAAAATTTCAAACTAAGGAAGTGCATAAGGGGGATGACTCACTGTCCAACAGGATATAATATAATATATTAGGAGTTTTACATTTTGCCAAGCCATCTCCTTCGCATACATATTCACAATATTTCTTTTCAATTTTGGCCAATTTCAATAGTGATAAACTATCCAAGTGATAGAAATCTTAGGTGACTATACCATCTTTGGGTGACAATTGCCAAAGAAGGGAGAGTCTAGGTATAAAATCATATATTTCGCTGAGCTTGTAAAAGCAGATTTCCAGAAGCTTGGAGTGAACTGGAGGGTGAGAGGACACGGATACACCGAGAAGGGAAGACGGCTCGGGACGCTTGAGGGCTTCTGCAAAACTAAATTCTGATGATACAATGATCAAAATGAGGAAGGTATGTGATGGCTTTTAGAGAATCAGTGAGACTGCTCACAGTGGTGGACACACTCAGAAATGGCAAAAAAAAAAAAAAAGACAAAGACAAAGACATGGACAAGAACAAAGGATGAATGACAACTGTCAGTGAGATTCAATCCTAAAATGAGCTGGAATCCACTATAATACTAAGGAAGAAAATGTATTCAAAACATGGAAAGGAGAGGGTCACATCTTGCATCACAGAGCATAATTTTAACATATAGTAGTCAGAAAACAGCATTCTCTATTTTCATTTGGGTTTTTTTTTGCTTATATCTTCTCCATCAAGAAGAATAATTTCTAACTTAAAAGATAAAATAAACATACTCAGGAAGGAAATGAACCCCAAGAGTTGATAGGAAAGTCACAAAGCATCTGGATACTTTGCTGTGATTTGGAGACCAACTACTTAGCACATCCCCTGGATGCTTTTCAGAAACACAGACTCTCTACCCCACCCCACATCTCTTGCATTCCTCTCTGCATTTAACAAGATCTCCAGGAGATTCATATTTTTAGAAGCACTCATCTAAACAATTTAAGTCTTCAGACACTAATGAAATAAAAGAATTTACAGTTGTGATTGGTTAAATGTAAAATCTTTTGAGAACACAGAAGAGAAAACTAGAGATGGGTACATGCCCCTATTTACCAAAAATATACATTCAAGAATATATAGAATAATGATATTTTGTGAGTTTATAGAAAGGAAAGGATATGACCTTTCTGGAAAGCAATTTACCAATAGAGTGGTTATTTAGGGTAATATCAGCCATCCATTTTAAAGAAACTATTCTAAGGAGACAATACAAGTTGAAAAACAGACTAACGGAAACTATGTCCAAAGATAGTCATTGCATATTGTTTAAAATTAGAAAATGTTTAGCAATAGGAAAAACATTATGTACAGTGCATACCAGTGTGATATTTAGAGAAGTTTTTTTTCTTAATGTAGAAAAATACTTGAATGCAAGTGCTAGGATATCTAGGATATCTATTTGTGGGGAAACTGGAAGTTCCTACGGCCAGGATCCTCATCTGACCCTAAACTACTGGACGATGTAACTGGCCTGCTGCTAGGCTACTGCTTCCACACCCATAGGCAATAAGCTATTATTGACTGAGTCACTATATAAAGAGCTCTTCCTAGTGGTCTGGGTGGAGGCAGAGACTAAGAAGGATTACAGACCTGTGCTTGACTTATCTCAGGAGAACAAGCCAGGTAATAAACCTTTTCCCCCAGGAAACGTTCCATTGTCATTCCTCAGTTTCACTGAATCCATAGGGAACTTCCCCAGGGCTGAGACCCTCAGGCAAAACACTAGTCAAAAAATGAAAGCAGAAATAAAACTGTGTGCGTCATGAGTTTTGTAATGATTTTTCTCTTTATAATATTTTCTACTCTTAATATAATTTAACCAAGTAAATTTGAAGACCTAAGTGGCTTTATCAAGTGTTTCACGAATCAGGCAGCGTCCCACCTAGCAAATAGAAAAATGCTCCAAGGGAGTTATACAAAATAGAAGGCTTTTAGAGGAAGAAGGGTGGGACAAGAAGTTATTAGCAAAAGAAGGGATTGTTTCAGACAAGGCCACTGTCTCACCTGAGGGTTTTTAGCCCCAGGCAAGTTCACTCTGGGTTTGTTGAGACTGAAAAATGACAACAGAACAGGTGGGGGTAAAAAGGTTTATACCCAGCTTGATTCTCATGGTGGCAGGTCAAGCACTAGAATCTGGTCCACCTCAGGGCAAGTCTGCTTGCAGCAAGCTGGTCTCTGCCTCCAGGCCTCTCTGCCACCTTACAACCCCAGAGCAGAGCTCTCTAAATAGAGTCAATAATAACTCATGGCCCACACGTGTGTAAGCATGAGCGTGTGAGTATCACACGTGCACAGTGGGTGAGCAGACCACGGTCAGGTGAGAATCCGCCATGAAACTTCCATTTTCTCTACAGTCTCCTTCCCTTGGGGGAAGAAAAAGGGATCTCATTACGCAGATTTCCTCATCTCACTTCGTGGAACGGAGAAGGCTCATGTGACAGGTAACCTCACTGGTGCTGACCGGAAAACGCCTGACTGACTGCATTTCTGGTGGAGATTGAAACTGCAGTTAGATTAAGCATTACACCCTGGTTTGATGACTTGGCTTAGCATAAGTGACTCTATCTGGAGCCTGTGGTTCTCTTTTTAACACTACAAAGAGCATGTCTTACTCTCCTAATTAGAAAAAAGAGCCCTATTTTAAGATGAATATAACATGTGTATATATGTAGGGAAATGGACGTTAGCATGGCCACATCCTCACCGGACCCTAATCTACGTAATGCTGTACTTGGCCTACTACATAGGCCGGTGCTTACACACCTCTTGGCAATGAGCCATTATTGTCTGTGTCGCTGCATAAAGAGCTCTGCCCACTGCTCTGTCCCAGAGGCAAAGGTTGAGGAGAATTGCAGACTGCAATCCGCCTGGATGCAGCATTTGACCTGCATTTGACTGTGAGAATAAAGCTTGGTAGAAACCCTTTACCCCTAACGTTCTGTTGTTATTGGTCTCACCAAATTCAGAGTAAACGGGCCCAGAGCTGAAATATACCTCCAACCTAAAGCTACAATATATATGTATAAAATCCTGAAAATACACCAAAATATCACCACCCACTTGTTTCCACCTCTATGTACTGAGATTATGGTTCATTTCATTTTTTTTACATTTCCCTCTGTTTTACATGTATTTATAGACTATAAATATTAAGTGTTAATTTTTTGTAATAGAATGTTATATAAATCTTAAAATTTGTTTATAATAAAGATATGCTTTTTAAAAAGGAAGTCATAAGGTTATGGATAAGTATCACAAATGACAGTTGTATCAGAATTTTTAGATTGGTATCTGAGAGAATCATTATTTACAGAGTGATTTCATCTTGGCACACTGGCTCAATAAATACTGGGGCTGTAATGGATATTTAATAAAGGCTGTTATAATCAGAGAAGGAGTTAAGGCAAAAGAATTCTTATATGATTAAAGATACTTGTTCTAGAAGAACTGATAAATGGATCCCTGTCAAACTGAAGGGATCTTTCAGATAGTATGCCACATGGTTTTGCCTTATTAGACATTTCCCTTGGATGATGACAGAAGGTATGTTTAGTTAACAAGTATGTGAAGAAGTACTGAGAAAGCTAGCTCAGAGGCTCCATGACAGAATCAAGATACAAAAAACATGTCAAATTAAGGGAATAAGATAACAGAATCATTTCTGTGTTGGAACGGAAATCAGTTGGGAACTGATAATCAGTTGGGAAGAGTTGCCCTACTCAATAAATGATATTGGGGGAAACAGCTATTTGGAAGAAAATATCAAATTAGATCGTTATTCATACCATACTCCTCAATAAATTCCAGATGATTTAAAAGAGATTTTAAGAAGGAAAACCAAGAAGTGAAGAAAGTGAACTATCGGCTTTTATGATGCATAAAACATTTAAAATATTCACGGAGAAAACCAATAGATATATCTACTTAAGCACTGAAAACCTTGATGTCAAAAACTACCACAAACCAAAAAGGCAAGAAAAAAGTTGTTAGGTAGGAGGGAAAACAGGTAATTTATATAGGAAATAGGAATGATTAAGAACAAGATTCAAACTCACTAGCAGTCAAAGAAATGCAAATTAAAATTAAGAACCCTGATGCTTTCACACTTAAAAAAAGGAAAGTATAAAAATAAAATAATTCTTCATAAAGGGAAAGATAGGGTCAAAGTATCAATGAAAGCATAAATCTCTCATGAAATTTGTGAACATTGACTGTGTTCCAACCTTTCCAAAAAATAGTATCAGACTTAAAAATGATCAGCATCTTTGGCCCAGTAATTCCGCTTATAGAATTTTCCCTTAGGGAATAAGCACGAATCTAGGTAATACACAAAGACGTTTTCACTTAAAACAATAATAATGATGAAAAGCTGAAAGCAATACAAAAAAATCTACCACAGGAGACTAGCTAAATAGATTATGGTATTTGAATACCATTATAATCATGTAGATATTAAACATTCTTTCAAACAATTTTTTATTTGAAAAATTCAAATAAATATGACAGTATGCTTGTTATATATTTAAGAGAATAGGATAAAATTCTATATATGCTAGTATAGTTCCATCAATATAACTATAAAACAAGAAAATCAAATTTCTTTTGATAATAGGATTTTATTTTCTTCCTTAGAAATGTCTATATTTTTCTATAAGAATGTTTTCTATCATCAGAAAACAGCAAGCTAGTTAAACACGAGTAGCAAAAATAATAGCTAATGTTTATTTAGCATTTAAATTTATGATAAAGTGATATAGATGAATTTCATTTCATCCTCAGAACAACACTCTCAAGTAGTTATTATTATAATCCTCATTTTACACTCTCCTAGTATGGATTCTGCTGAAAACTTTCATAAAACAAAATGTTAACTGAATCTCAAAGTTTTTGCCTTACTGCTAGCACCTAGAATAGCCCTCAATAAAAGTATATTGAATGAATATATTTACACCAACGATGTGTAATTCAGCAGAATCACACATCAGACCCTTCGCTCCGGTTCAAAAATACTAAGGAAGGGCAGGAGGAGAGGCCTGGGTAAGCCCTGCCCGAGTCCTCGGCCTTGGGAACCGCGGCAGGAATGGCATTCCCCCCCTTGGGTGTCTTCCTCCATCACCTGACTGCAGGGCTGAAGAGATGAATTTTCCTTGGAGTGAGAACACAGTTAGGTTTCCTGTGCCTTTGAAAGAGCTTTAAAAACTGGAAGCAAAATCTCATGTATCATGTACAGTTTCACATTGCAAAATCACTTCAGAGCCAAATGCTTTCTGTTCTTTGAATTCTTCCATGAGAGGGAGATTTTCTTAGAAGCAGATTAAGACCTTTCCATATTTTTCCAGAAACAAGAGAGACGAAAGACACTCCCTGGTTGAATTCCACATCTAGTCCTGAAGCCTTATATGTCAAGAGAAAAGGGACAACTTTTCTCTAAATATCAGAAAAGGAAGAAAATTCTCTTAGGCGCTCCCTAATACGGAGAGAGGGGGCATAGTAAGTGTGGCCATTTTAAATCTCAAGCACAAGCATATAAGAAATACGACTTCCTCCGTTTTCCACGAACCAATGTCCTCCTTGACCCTGAGGCCCGTATTTCAGGCGGGCAGGCTACGAGTCACTGCTCCAGGAATCCGATGTGTGTGTAAGTTCTAGGCTGCATGGTGTATCGCCCTGTCTGCCGGGCACCCCATCTATAGCACCGGTGTCTCCCAGTGTCCGGGGAGGTCAGTAATCCCAGGGCTGGACCCGCAGGCCCCAGCAGGTGTGCCGACTGCGCCGCTGCCCGCCCAGCGCCCGCTGCTCTTGGTCTCCCCCTCTGTGTGAAGTGCGTCCCTGTCTGAGATGGGCTTTGGGAATTTCCCTTTTCTTCCTCCGTCGCCTCTAAGCCACTCTGCCCCTTTTGCATTCCCTTGTCATCAGGTCCTGACGCAAGTCAGGAAATCTCAGAGACCACATCTCTCTCATGCCCTGCCTCAAAACTCCTGTACACAGGAAACCTCCCTGGGATCCACTTGCCGAAGAAGTCCAAGTGGAAAACTCCAGAGAGATTATCCAGTCATCCGAGAGACAACCAAAGATTGTCGGGGTTTGGAGTCTAGGTGTAATATCAGTACAGCCCGGTGGACGGGACATTGACTGCCCAGCTCCCCACTGGGACCGAGACGGAGGACCCTGTGAAATGTCATGGCAGCCTTTGCAAACTGATGCAGAAAGAGATGACTCTTGAAGGCATAGTTCTCATAACCATACATGGATGAGCATTTCAAAACAGCTTTTAAAAACATGAAAGCAATATAAGTTGCACGCTTGTGATGATAGTTCAAACAATACGAAAGTGTTAAAAACTCAAGTTTCTCCTTATTCCAATCTCACCCTCCTGAGGCAACATACACTAAAATATTCACTTATTTTCAATGCTCCAGTACTCATGTATGAATGTACAAAAAGAAAAAATAAAAATGGAGCCATACCCCACGTATCATTCTTTGATTTACGGACGCCTGGAGATTTACTTCACTCAACAGCAGAGCCGTTCAGAGTATGGATATGTCGTAATTTATCTATGACCTATGGGTGGTATTTAGTTTGTTTCCATTTTTTTTTACTATGGCAAACAATGAATCAGCAAATACACTCGTACATATTACATATTTCTGTTTTTTATTTCTATCATAAATATTTCTAAAAGTGTGCTAGAAGTTACAGGCATTTCAATTTTAATAAATTATACAAGAACCACTTTCCAAAAATGCTACGTACGAATTAATTATCTCACTAAACACACTTGAGAATACTCATTTTCCCAACTGTGAAGGAATATGAATAAAACTGAGAGTGACTCATTTTCCTTGCCAGTACCAGATCTATCAATCTTTTTAATTTTTGCCAGTTTGATGGATTATAAATGTTAAGACATTTAAAAAATTTATGTTTCTCTGACTTGTAGTGGGACAAGAATCTTTTAATATATTTATTTTCCATTTATAATTCCTTTTCTGTAAATTGTCTTATTTATATTCTTTACCTAGTTTTATATGTTGCTACCTTTTCATTAATTTATAGAAGGGATTAAACCTTAGGGATTTTCTTTTTTTTAAAGAACATGTTTTTTCTCAATCTACCTGAATATGATTTCAAAATAATCTTTTATCACATAGAAATAGTAAATTTTTATGTAGAAAAATCTATCAATTTGTTTCCCCTTTGGTCCATGAGTTTCTTCTCTTGCTTAGGAAAGCTGTGCCCAATCTGGGACCATAAATATTCTCCTGTGTTTGTTTTTCCAACACTTGCCTAGATTTATTCTACATTTATTTTTAAATTCATGGGCAAATTCCTTTATTTGTAGTGTGAGGTGGAACTCCAGGTTTATTTTCTTACAAGTTATTCCAACAATATTTATTGAGTTTATCACCTTACTTTCTTTTGGCTTATTTTTATTCTCCATATATATTTAATAGAACAGGTGTTATACATTGACTATTAATATATGTTTTGTTTGGTTCACATTTACTTTTCTATTCTATTCTTTTTCCAACATTCTCCCCCTCTTTCCTTTTTGTTATTTCTTATTTTATTTTTCTTTTATGCTTTGAATTCCATGAGCCTGGCATCTATTCCTCACTCCCAGTCAGTTTCCCCTACTTTCTACTGTCTTATGACAAAATGTTTCACACCTTTACCTTCCTGCTTAGTCCCTGAAAACATCTGAATTTTCATTCCTTGACATTGACTTTTATGTTTATCCTTTTAGTTAATCTTAAATAAACCTTAAATAAATTATTTTGGTTTTTATTTCTTTTTTTCTCCCAGGAGTTAGTTATAAACATATTTTTAATTTCTGTACTTGTGTTTTTCTTATTGATTTATATTTGTATTATATTTGGCCAGAGAATGTCCTTGTAAAATCTCTACCTTAAGGAATGCAGGGAAGTTTTCTTTCTGGGTTAATATGTAACTGACTTTTGTGAATGCTTCATGAGCATAAGAAAACAATGTACATTTTTGTTTAGTATATAAAATTCTATAAGTACCTTCAGACTGATTATGTTTATTTTAATATATTTAGTCAATTCTCCATAACCATACCTATTTTTGGCTACATGACTTGTCAAATTCTGCAAGATTATTAAGTTCTATGCTATTATTTTAATTTATCAAAACCTTGAATTTCTGAGAGTTTGACATGTGTTTCACAGCTTTATTGTTTGGTATATAAAGTTACATAATTGTTATAGCTTTATTGTGTATTGAATGTTTCATCATGATATAGTATAACTGTGTAGTTTAAGGCTGATGGTTGGAAATTATACTTTAATTGATATTAATATTGCCACTTTTTTCTGTTTTGTTTTCATGTGCCTGATTTTGTTCTAATGACTCTTTATATTAAAATATTCCTTGTTACTTTACCTTAGTTATTAACTTTATTTTTTATTGAAGTATAATTGACATATAGCATTGTATTAGCTTCAGATACAACATAGTTATTTATTTGTATACATTGTGAAATGATCACCACAATAAGTCTAGTTACCATCTGTTATCATACAAAGTCACAAAAAATAATTTATTTTTTGTGATGGGAACTTTTAAGATTTACTTTCTTAGTATCTTTCAAGCGTGTAATATAATATTACTGACTGTACTCCCCGTGCTGTACATTATATCCCCATGACTTATTTATTTTATAACTGGAAGTTTATACCTCCTTATCTCCTTCACCCATTGTTGCCCCCAACCCCCTCTCCTCTGGCAACCACGAATTCATTCTCTGTATCTGAGTGTTGCTTTATTTGTTCATTTGTTTTGTTTTTTAAATTCCGCGTATAGGTGTGATCAGGTAGCATTTGTCCGACCTGTTTCCCTTATTATATTACTCTCAGGGTCCATCAGTGTTGTCCCAAATGGCAAGATTTCATTCTTTTTTATTATTGAGTAGTATTCCATGGTGTTTAATTGTGTATATATATATATAAAATGCATCTTTATCCATCTATCCATCAATGGACACTTAGGTTATTTTTCCATATCTTGGTTATTGTGAATAATGCTGCAATGAATATAGAGGTGCATATTTTTTGAATGAGTGTTTTCATTTTCTTTGGATAGATATCCAGAAGTGGGATTGCTGGATCACACAATTATATTTTTAATTTTTTGAGGAACCTTCATACTGTTTTCCACAGTGGCCACACCAATTTACATTCCCACCAACAGTGCACAAATGTTCCCTTTTCTCCACATCCTCACCAACACTTGTTATTTCTTGCCCTTATGATAATTTAACTTTTGATTTTTAAATTAGTCTGACACTACTTCCCGGGCTGAGATACAATAGAATGTAAAAGTGCACCCTCCTGTGCAAAGGAAATCAGCTCAGTGAATGTACTTTCCTCCATTATTGTTTCCTTTCTCAGAGGTCCATCAAGGGCAAGGGTGTGTTTTCAGGAAGACCAGACTCGACTGAAATGTAATAAGGAACCTATAATCTACTAAAATGTATTGAAACTGGCCTGTTTGTAGTGATGACATATTAATAGCAATATGTATGGAGTAGTGGAAGTCTAAAGAAAGGGGAACTGTTGAGCAAGAATTTGTCATATTTCTCTTGGTATCCAGAATACTTGTGTTTTGTTTCTAGAGAGTAAATCTCTATAGAAGTATCCCTCGTGCATATGTCTGTAGAGCTACACTTGTGTATACCCCATACCTGTGCCATAAATGTGCATGTTAATGAAAGGAAAAGAGAATGGAAAAATCCAACAAGAAATAACTTGAGAGAGAAACTAGTTGACTGTTCTTTAAGGACATTATTGCGATTTCTTGCTTTGTAGTGATGGGGTCAGGAGAATAAAGTCTTTTCAATTCCGTTTCTATTTAAAATAGACAGGATAACCATAATGGCCAATTCTTAAAGTATAGTGCTAACTATTCAGTTTTACTGTACAATAATAGAGTGCCGTAAAAAGAATTTGACACTACGAAATCTGCCTAATTAGAATCTGAGTCAGTTCATGTGGAATAGATTTTTCTACTCTATATAAAGAAGTCTTTTTTTAAACATATTTTACAACAGGCGTATTTTATCAAATTATACACTCATTCTAATACTCATGTCAGTATTGATACCTGCAAGTTATTACCTTCATCTGAGAGTTTGCTACAGATCACTTCATTTTTATTTTATTTTAACAAAATATTTCTGGGAGATAATACAATCTTTAATATCAATAACCGAACTCAAAAAGCAGTAATGGATGGGGTCTAAGTACATTTCTAGTTCAACTCTCTATTCATGGGGAGCAGTGGCCCGGAGAAATGAAATAACTTGCTTAAGTTCACAGAGCTAGTCAATGTCAAAGACTGGACTGGAACCCAAGACTCTGATTGTCCAGGACATTGATTTTATTTTATTCTAACATTGGCATTGTGGAATGTATTTCACAATGTAAATAAAATATTTTCCTTGTGATTCATGAGCTTCCAAGAGGAAGAGCTATGAGAATTGAATGAAATAATACATGTAAAAACAGATAGCACATTACCTAGTACTTAGGAAGTACCCAGCAAGTTATCTGTACTCATAGGTCTTCCCTCTGATTAAAAAAGTTAATAGAAAATATTTCAGGCATATCAATAATTCAGCTTAAGAAATAAAGTGCTACCAACACTGCTGAAACCCTCTATATAACACTCTAAGACTCCAATCCATTCTGTACCAAATTAACTTAAATTTGGTTATTTCATATTTCAGTTATTTCTTTATAATTTTGTCATTTCTTTATGATTACATATGTACATATCAAAGCATTATATTTTACCATTTTACATGTTTTAAACTATATAAAGGCTATAATGTCATAAGTACTTTGCAAACCATTTTCACTCAACGTTGCGTTTAGGGGATTTATTTATGTTGATTTCATTACCTCTAACATAGTCATTCATTTTCATTGATGCACAATATTCTGATCTGTGAAAACATCACAATATAAAGACCTGATCTTCTGTTTCAAATCTTTTATAACACGTTTCCAATTTTTTGCCATTCAAACAATCCTGCTGTAAACACTGGTATATGTTTTCTTGTGTACATGGTCAAGCATTTCTCCAGGATATAGTCTTAGGAATTTAACTGCTGTTGAGTGGAGGGTGTGTGTATCTTCAGCTTAACTGGATGTTATCAAACCTCTGTCCAAAGCTGATATGCCAATTCAGACTCCCACCTCAGTTATGTAGGTTTCTGTTGCTCCGCATCTCTGCCAACTCTGGGGTTGTCAGACTTACAAAGTTTTAGAAATCTGAAGGATGTGAGATTGTATCTTAATTGTGTTTTTAATTTCATTTCCTTAATTAATAGAGAGATTGATCATCTTTTCATGTTGTGCTTTCCTTTTTATGAATTGGTCATTCTGCTCAGTTTTCTATTGGGTTGTGTTTATTTCATATTAATTCTTAGGAGTTTTAAAAAATATAAGTCTGACATTAATCTTTTGTGGGGTTCATGTGTGGAGATATCCTCTGCTAGTTAAGGTCTGCCTTTGAACTGTGTCTATGGTGTTTTTGTTGCCAAGAATTTAAAATTTTAATATTTGTATTAATCTTTATTTGGGGGTATTTTTTAAGAACCCCTTCTCCAGCCTAAGGTCACAGAGATACTCTCTAACGTCTATAAATTTAATTGTTCTACTTTTACATTTAGATCTTTAACCCACTTGGAATTCATTTGTGCTCATTGTTTGAAACAGGAATCCAAGTTTACATTCTATTCAGATGGATGCAATTTTCCCAGGACTATTTCTTGAAAACTCCCCCCACTGCGTTATAATGCCATATCTATATGACTCTGTTCCCGGACTTAACCAATTCCATTTGTTTATCTCTGAACTAATACCATGCTGTCAGATTTCAGGAGTTACATAAATAATGTTTTGTAGAGCTAGTCACCCTTTACCTCTGGTTTTACTGTGAATTTTGACTTCTTACTCTCTTTAGAGCAAATGATTAACACAAGCAAGAATTTCAGAAAAGTGTTAAACCTCATGAGAGATTGGCAGATCACTACAGCCAGTATGGGATGCTGGAAAGAGCACTGGACACTGAGACATGGTCAATGTGAAGTGGTACAATAGTCACAAACTCTCCGGGATCCATGTTGCTCATCCTTAGAGTAACTTTTATCATTGGTTAGTAAAAATTGCTAGTTTGAGATAAGGAAGGCGGCAAGGATGATGAAAAAGAGAAAGCTGTTTACAGAAAAAGGAAGTAACCAATCTTAGGGGACATCTGTGTGTAAGTAGCTAAAGAGCAGCTGGATGGACCTCTGGAAAGAACAGACCTAGCTAAGTGATATTCAAAGCATCTGCAGAGAAGCACCTTCCCACTGGGATTAGGCGTCTCAACCACAGCTTAATAGGAAAGACAGACTGTCTCCCATGGGTGGGCCATAGAGTGAGCTATTTAGCCTTGATATGAAACAGAAGTACAGTTGTAAAACCAATGGTTTTAAAGGCTATATTAAATTGGATTAAATATCTACACATTCCTATGTTTATGCATTTGGACTCTGAGGTTTCCTTTCCCTGGAGAAATAGTCACTGTACTTTAACACAGCTGACAGACCGTTTGTCATTTAAAATCCAACAGAATGTAGAGCCATTCAAACATGATAAGGAGAAGCCCCCCTACACACACAATCCAGGAAAGGAAAGCACTTTGATCTGTATGAAGAGGTAAAAAGATCATTAACAGTGAATGCTCTGTCTAGAGTTTCCAGAACGAATTTCACCCTTAGAGAAGCTCTTGGCCTTACTGCCTGGTTAAGGACCTCTTGCCTTTCTCGGTTTAGAGTTACAGACCCGAGACCAGTGATGGTATTGCCAACACTGCGGTTTGAACGGCCGGCCCATGCCGCCTCAGGGGCCTTTCAGCTTAGTAGTCAGAACTGTGATAGAACTCCAGAATCAAACCAGCGACCTGTACTAAAGACAAATGGAATTAAAACTAAAATCTTGTCCTCCTCTGAAAGCCTAAAAGAAAGTGTTGGAATCTTACAAATTAAAGTAAATACAATCTATAAATTGCCTTTAAAAACATCTAGCCCTCACGGACTCATTTTACTCATCTAGCAAACCTATGAGACAGGTCAGGTGTCTACCCCATTTTACAGGTATGGAAACAAGGTGGAGAAGACCTTGCTTAAGTGACTGAGTTAATGGGCAATACTTAGGATCTAAACCCAGGGAGCCGTTCCCTTATTCCCTTATATGTCCACTGTACTTGTTTTTACTTCGTGACACTGGTGTTGGGTGTGATGGAGCGTTGTGATGGAGAATGCAGTCTGGCAGTCTGGGGTCACACCTAGCGTCAGTGTCTTCATGCCGTGAGACAGCCGCCTCGCTGTTCTGGTGCCTTGATTTCATACTCCCCTGGTGCCCTGGGCGTTATCCCTTCATATCACTGAATACACTGCATAGCAGTTGTGGGTGTATTTTTCTCTTCTCCTACTACATACTTGGCATTTTGAAGGCAAAGACTGTCCTTTTCACCCCTCTCTATCCCCAAGGACTAGCGCCGTGCTGGCACATAGTAGGCACTGTCTGCTGAGCGGGTAAAGGAAGGGCAGCTCCACTTTAAATATTTCAGAATTCTTCCTTTTACCAATAATAAAACGGAGGCAGAAATCAGTGAAGTTGATTTGCCAAAGACCTACAGTCAATGTGGTGAAATAGACACAGGACCCCTCGTGTCCAGAAATCTGTTCCCAGTTCTCTTTTCACAGTGAATTACTTAAATCTGTGAATATAAATGAGAGGAAAGAGGGAATCTGCCTGTAGAGTGAAAAATTCCGGATATTATCTGTTACCTAGTGACACCATGAGAAACGTTTCGTTTGAGTTTCATCTCAGATAAACAAAGGACGCGGCTGAGAACGTCTGACTCTCGTGGGCACAATGACCCCCCGTTGTTGCGGCCCCTGTGTGGAGCAAGCGGTATCGGTCAGCACCCCCGCGACAGAATCACTAACAGGGAATTTGTCAGACCAGTATCCCCTTGCAAACCAAAATCAGGCAAACGAGTCTGTCCATTTGAAGAGCTGGGGGGGATTTTTCAGTAGAAATAGAAATGAGGCTATGCCAGGTGTTTGCGACATACTAAGTTCATCTGACGCAAGCACCATGAGTCACCATCACATGGGAGCCCAGGACATGCAGCCTGTCCTCTTGGGGAAGGGGGCCGCCAGGGTGCCACCAGGCATCATTTGGCTTATTTAGGAGGACTCTCTCCTTCTCCTAACCGGCCAAGTAACAAGACATGGCCAGTAGTGTTTCAAAGGAACTATAAGGAAATTTTACTGATTCTTTTGCTCTGGTAAAATGAGCAGCAGGTGAAGTCATCCCCTAATCTGAGATGCACGTCTTCTATGATCTGATGACTACAAAGCCCTCTTTCCTCGCAGGGCTCGTTGTGCCGAGACGTGACGTCTCTACTCACGACTCTACCATCTCAGGGAGCTTGCCTGGATGATCTCCTCCTGCAATTCCACTTATAAAACTTGTGATTTAAGGAAATGTTTAAGTGTCAGTTTGGGCAAAGGGATGTGCAGACAGCTCATAAGAACACTTTTTCTCAGTGTGTCTGTGTGGATATTTCAGGAAGAGATTTGAACCCGTAGACTGAGTAAAGAGGATCTACCCTCACCAATGTGGGCAGGCGTCATCCAGCTCGCTGGGGGCCCAAGCAGACAAGAAGCAGAGGAAGGCGATTCTCTCTCCCCGTCCTGCACTGGGATATCCATGTCCTCCTTCTGGCCCCGGTCATCGAGCTCCTGGTTCTTGGGCCTTCGGACTGAGACTGAATCATTCTGCTGGCTTTCCTGGTTCTCCAGCTTGCAGACAGCATACTGTGGCATATTTCCACCTCCATAACTGCATAAGCCAATTCCCATAATAACTCTCTTCATATGTGTATCCTATTTGTTCTGTGTCTCTGGAGAACCCTGAACTAACATCAAACCCCACTCTTGGAAATACTGGGACCTCTGCCCTCATTCTATACTCAGCACTGACCTCTATTCCCACGTCAGCCGTTCTGGCAACACTGCCCTTAAACTTTTGCCTTTTGTAACTTAGCAGCTTCATCACTGAAGACTCAAAAAGTCAATGAGTCTCCTTTGGTCCTATACCTGAGCAGGGGGAGAAACTGTGTGTGAGCTCAGCTTCCAGAGGCCCCTCAAAGTACCTGGTAAGTGTGCTGCCCCTAGTGATGTAAGGTACAGAGCAAGGGGCTCACCAGAGAAAGGACATCTGTGTGGGGCACTCCCCTCTGGTGTGCCTTGTAGCTGTATTTTGGAAGAGCACATACACTCACTCTGTGCAGTACAGACGCCAGGCTTCTCTGGGTCTGGCCATTCCAACGATGCCTCGGACTCACTGGCGACATGAGACAGCCCGGGCTGAGGGGCACCAACTCGTCTTTCTGGCTCCGGCTACCCTATGTCCTAGAGAAGACTTTACCCCATGTCTGCACACCCAGGAAGGCAAATAGTCACATCCCAACTTCCTTTTTTTCTTGATTCTGCACAAGGAAATCAGCTGGAGGAGGAAACCAGCAAAGACCTGCTCGCTCGACCAGCGAGGTGCCCTCCAGAATAGCGCCCACGCTGTGAGGCAGAAGTCCCCGTCTCCTTCTTGGCCTAGACTCTGATTGAGATGATCGAATTCTTATTTACTAAATGTTTCCTTTGTCTCTTTTTTGACACACTAAGGAGGATCTGTTCACCTATTGGACAGATGAGCGAATGAGCAAACGGAGTAAAATATCAATGATACATACGAGCTGCTGGGATTGCAAAAGAACAGTGGGTCGGGGCGTTATTGGGATAATAATGATAGGTGCAGAGTTGTAAGAAACCCCAAATCTTGAAACCAAAATGGCTAATGAAATGTCACAGAGTAATTCTACTTGTCAACATGTGTGAAGAGTTTTACCGAGCACTTTCACATAAATTATGCTACTTCATCGGCATGAAAATATGCATGATTCCTTTCCCCTTTTAAAAACAATGTGGAAACTGAGTTCCAAAGCAGTTAATCTGCTTTAGAAAGTTCAACTGGTTACAGTGGACATTAACTTTGCTCTTCTGACTCTCGTTTTCTTTTTACAACTGCTGTTTCAAGAAAAGGTTTTCATAAAAAGTTGTATTAAAAGCATTACATTTAATGCTTCATTATTTGTGCAAGACAAAAATGCTCTGTGGGCATCTAATATTCTCAGATCCCTTTCATAAAACCAAATTGTCCTTGAAAATTATTAAAAGATTTTTATTCAGATTTATGTATGCGTTATTCTGATTAATATTTCCTGCAGAGGTTATTAACTACTGTAAAGAACATTTCCACCATTCTCCTAGTTAAATAGGCTTTCCCATTACAGAAACAAAAATATATGGAATTAGATGGCAGCTTTAGTAATTACAACTAAAACCAAGTATAAAGGCATAGATGAAATAAATTATATCTAAATGGAATCATTTTTCAGACAGCTTGTATGAAATATTAGTGCGCTTTTAGTAATAATAGGTTTGCTTGACAATGATTCTTTAATATAGGCTCATTAAGAGCGTTTATTATTAATGAGTAAGAATGTAGTGCAGGTCCTGGGGTAGAATACTGTGTGTACGTTACAAAAATACCTTATAAAGCTGTTTTTTTAAATAAGTACGGATTTATATTAGGAAAAGAAAAAGTGTGGCGTTTGAATTTATGAGACTAGAGCTGAGGGATCTGCTTTACTCATCACAGTAAAAGAGATTATTCCCTTCCTGGCCTCAAGAAAGAGTGAACTATGTGTGAAAATTAAATGGTCCCTGGGGGATGGACATTTCTGAAGCCTGGTTATAGAAATAAAATAAACATTTACAAAAGCCCCCTCTGTGCCACAGGACACTTGTTTGGATAGGGTCTTCCTGGAAGGTCTCTGCTGCCTGTAGCCCTCTGAGGGGACCAGTCAGATCACAGGATCAGCAGGCAGCAGACTGGCCGTCTTCCCTCTCCACCGTCCCAGACTAGCGGCTCACCCAGGAGTCTAGCAAAGAACACAGGAAGGGGAGAAGGATCATATCCCTTTCTGCCATCTTCGCTGAAACTGGAGAACTGAGAACAATGTGCTGAAGGTGGGCTCGAAATCTTGCCTTTTATTTCTTGAAGCAGGGACCATGTCTCATTTAAATGTCCCATTGCAGTGGTAGTGTGGGGAATGGAAAAGGGGGACCAGGCTTCAGTTTCCAATTCTAGCTGTTTTGCAAAATGTATGGCCATGAGGAAATCTCCAAAATCCAGAGACATAAAAAGACTTGGAAAATATATCACATGTGAAGAAATGGATAAAACTTGATAATCTCTGCCTCATCCCAGAGTTAATACAGTATTCTGTTATTATGTAGGCATACAAATTTTTATCTAAAATTCTTACCTTTGAATTAATATTTTTTATTTAAGAAGCTATCACTGCATTTAGATTCGCCATTTAATTACCAAGGGCCTCCGTACAATGGTCCTCAAGCCTGAATGATCAGCGATATCATGTGAGGAATTATTTTAAAATGCAGGCTCCAGGCCTCATCCACAGCTCACTCAGTGAAGCTCTGGAATCTGCTTGTTATAAAAGTTCTACCTGTGGTTTTGATTATCTGCCTGGTTGGGCACTGCTGATTTATCAGTGGTTCTAAATGGTCCCCGTGTCACAACACAACTCTCACAAGAATTTGGGATCCACATGGAGGGACAAAAAGCTGGGTTTTCTAAAGAAGACTATTTACATTCTACAAACAAAAGGAAGAGTAACAGTAGCCTGAGATCTCTGAGATCAGATTATTTAAGGGGCTTGCACAAGACCAAGGAGCAGGCGAGCAGCAGTGAGCCTCAAATCCGGTGCGTATCCACTAGGTCACCGAACCTTCTCATCACTTAAATTAGCACAAGAATTACTTAATCAGGCATCTATATCAAAGACCCTGTACTATCACACAGAGCAGTAGCCAACATGTTTTTTAAGTTCTGACTACATGCTAGGCACTATTTTAAACCTTTAACAAGAACAAATCCATTGAATACACAGAACAAACCTATGATGTAGAAACAATCAAGGCACAAAGGGGACGAGCAAGTGGCCCGAGGACCCGGAGCTAGTAAGTGACAGGATCAGGGCTGGCACCCAGGCACTGAGCTCTAAAAGCAGAGCTCCCACTGTATAGTGGGTTAACATTTGTTGAACACCTTGGAACTGAGAGTGCTGCATATATACCTCATTTAATCCTGAGGAAACAGGCTCAGGAGCTCAAGTCACTTACAGTCACATGGGGCAGTAAATAAATTGGTTGAACACTGTATCACTTAGGACCCTTTAAAATGAAAATGGCAGAAAATTCAATAGTAATGGACCTAAGCAAAAAAGAAATATATCTGGAAAGTCCAGGGACAGGACTGATTTCAGGTCCAGCTTGATTCGGAATCCAAATGATGTCACTTGGATCTGATTTTCTAGGTCTCTGCTTCAGCATCGTCTGCCTTGATTCTATTCTCCGTTCCCATGTGGGGCTTCCTGGGAACTCCCACTCAGGCAGGAAACGATTTACTTCCCAAAAGCTAAAACCTGTAAGTTTTTACCCTGAGACTATGTACCTCCTACTGAAGCAATCATGCAGGCACTATAGCCACTGACTGGCTAGACATGGATGCAGAGGCTGAGAACCAAAAATAACAGATGCCCACTGCAATCAAACCCCAGCCTAGCCTGGCTCTTCATAAAGAACAAATTATTTGTGAGTACACTGATGTGTTTTATGTCGGAGTCCGTGGGGCTTTCTATATACAATCTCTAGTTTAAGAGCTTTTCCCTAGAATCCAGGAAGTAAAACACGTAGGGTAGCTTTCACTCATGCTGCTACTGAAGCATTGCGTCCCTGTCTGCCTGGCTCTTCAGGGTCCCGCTTCTCTGCCATGTGTGGGCCTTGCTGGGTGATGGGGATGGCCAGGAGGCTTTCATCACCACGCACACACTTCTGCTCTTCCTTAAGCGTCGCCATCCCCCTGAGGCTCCACCCTCCCCATGGTCCTTTAACAGAGCATCCACCAGGGCATGGGGTTATTGCTTCTCCTCCAAGCTCTTCCCCTAATCCTTTGCTCAGGACTGTTAATCACTGTCAGGGTGTAGGGTGTAGGTCTACAGGGAAGAAATCTCTATCCTACTCACACTTCTGAGACATTTGACTAGTCTTTTCATACCCCAAAGACCTAAACTCTGGAAGGCAAAAGCCAGGAAGGACTCAAGGCTACTTCTCCTGTCTATCTTTCCCATGAGCTCTGCAGAACGAAGAGAAAGGCGGAACAAGTGTAAAGACACCGGCTGTATGTGAACGTTTCCCCAACATTCTGCCATCTATCAGATACCTACAGAGCCCCGGGATGAATACCCAGCACTTTGCGTATTGCCTTGATTTTTCAGAGCCACCTATCGTGTGCAGACAAGGAAACCAAGTGTCATTGAGGCCGAGTACCTCGCCCACTACCCCAGGGCCACACCTGGGCCTGTCAGCCGTCAGATCCCGTCTTCAGGCTTTCCGTCCTCTGCGTCCGTGGGGAAAGGGAGGCTGCCTACCAGGCTCCCGTGTCAGCGGGTAGCCGGCTGGGTTTGGCCAGTTGGAGTCACTGACCGGAGACGGGAGGGCAGGGGTGGGGTAGAAGCCACGGGGTCTCCACCCACTCTCTCTCCTTACCTGAGCAGCCTCCCTGGCACCTGCTGAATCCCCCTTGTGGCTGCAGCTCCCACTAGACAGGCCCCTGGGGTTCGAGCTTCCCCACGTCCCTGCCCTGTACGGTCAAGCAGGGGCCCAACCTTCTAGGTTCGCCTGGGACCAAGAGTTTTCAAGGACACAGTGTTTTCAGTGCTAAAACAGAAAGTCCTGGGAAAACCCAGCAACTGGCCACCCTAGTAACGCCGCCTTCACCATCTGTCCCCTCGGCCTGAGTGGCGGTGCGTCCTGAGGCTGACCTCTCCGTCTCTAACTGTGCCCTGGTGGCTTAGCCTCCATCAGTAATTCCCCCCATTAAATCACCGTTCTTCTCATTAAATGCCTTTTGTTGCAAGGGATGCCTCCTGTCTCCCTGGTCAGACCAGGTCTTGCCCTGGGATTTCCTCTGTGCTCTTTGCTCTTCATGCCTCAGGACAGAGACCGGAGTCTGACGCAGACCGAGCACGTGCACAGCAAAGGCGGTACTTTCACCAAAGGCTGTGCTCTTACTACCCCATTATATTCCATCAGGAGACCTGTGCGCTGCAACTTAGGGAGAGGTGGCTCTTCACACCTGCCTGGGCCCTGCATATATAAGTTCACCATCAGGAAGTATAATTTTATTATACATTTCTTTGCCTTGAAGGATTCAGTCGTGGTAACGAAACTTATAAACGAGGAATTTTTAGCTCAAGCACGTAAAACACAGGTTCTGGCTGTGGTCTGCTCTCCGGAACTGGACGGGACAGGAGGAGGGGGAGGTTCCCGCTCGCCGCCTTGTGAGCTGTGCCGAGACCGAAGTGCGGTCACAAAGGGAAGCAGGGATCGCACCTGGGGCAGCCGCAGAGCCCGCCCAGCTGCAGGCTGTGCGCTCCGGGTCCTGGTGATGGGCACACGTTTCTGGGTATCTCCCATCTGACCAATGAAACACATCTGTGTGATTCACATTATGTGTGTAGCAACTGCTGCGGTAACAAACAGCTAGGACTTTCCCTCTTTTTACTTTACATTCCTTTTTTGAGGACAAATATACATTCTACATTTGAAAGAAAAAAATTCATAAGTAAGAAATGTACATTAGCTCATCTTAAACACATCACAAAATAGTGATGTAGAACATGAGTCGATCACTTCTAATTAGGATTTGCTGGTTATGAATCCCACATACCGCAAGGCAAAAAGATTCCTAAAGAGGCATGTTTCTGATCAATCTGCCTCTCATCCTTATTTAATTTTATTGCAAATGTTGAAACATAGAACAGTTCATGCTGAGCTATCATCCACAGATTGAATCCAACAATTTCTAAGAGCAAGAGGTCTGGGGTATCCGTGTTCACAATGACCTGCCTCCACATTTTATTTCAGTTAGACGTGTCTTGGAACACTCTGAAATCAGGAGAGTATGGCAAAAAACTGCATTTTTTTTCTCTGATCACTGCCCCCAAAGGATCTATAGAATGGCCCCTTTCCTGTCCCTTAAAGATACCTCATGCAGGATCCATAGCTCTCCAGTCATTTTCTGATATAAAAAGTCCAGTCTGGGTCAGTACATTCAAAACTTCAGTCCAACATAATGCTCAGCAGCTCCGGTCCCAAGGCCAACTAGGCCTCCACCTGAGGACCTGGCCCGGGGAGGGCTGCGGCCTGCTCCCCCACTTCTGCTAGCCCCTCGGGCAGTCAGCGACTCTCACTTGCCCTGTGTGAGTCTGGTCCGCACTGAGTTGCTGACGGGGCTCACTGCTGAGTAGTTCCCTGACCTGGGCGGTTTGCCCTGCCTCTTCTGGACACAGAGCCCACCCGGGGCTCTCGCTACAGTGCCATGGTCACCTGGTGACCCGTGACCTGCAAAGGCGATCAGCCCCTAATGGCTCAAACCTGGCTGCTTTCCGCAGTGTCCACCGGACCCATCCCTTCCATGCCAGACGGTGGGGAAAATTCTCACTGGTCTGCCACCACCTTTGATTCTTTTCTCTTGCTCCAAAAAGCACAAAAGATAGATCTGCACAAGGTGAAATGCTTGCTCTGTGCCCTGTGCCCAATTCAATTCTGAGTAGGGTTTTTTGTTTGTTTTTCTGGGTTTTTTTAGAGCCTGCCTTCTTGTGGCTTGGGGGTGGATGGTGGAAAGCTTTCTTCACATCCCCAGGGAAAAGCTGCTGTATCCCTTTCCCTAGGCTGACAACACTCTAATCTATGGCTCTTCAAAAATCTCTAGATTTCTGTTTAAATAAAGGTCTGGGTTTAGCAGGCCTGGTTTTGTGCTGTCTAATGAATTACGTCCCGCTGCTCCTGGGTACTTATTGTCTTCACTTTTAGGGCATTAATGAAATTCAAACATGATAAGAACAGTTCCATTCAACATTCTAATAGATAACTCATGAACCTTTGTGGTACGCTTTTCCTCTTTTAGGTAATACAGTATATTCTAATCTATTAAAAGTATTATGAAAGACTCTTTTCCTCAAACTGATGTAAATAAATTTGGAAACCTTGATGCCAGGGATAATTTTCTAGAAATACATTATTTACCAAAAATAACTCCTTCATTTTTTTTTTTTTTTTGCTTGGTTGGTTTGGCCAGTGGTTTATATTATTTGTTGTTTTCTTTCTTTCCTCCAAAGATACAGCCTTAGATTTGTTTACTGGTCCTACTATTTTTGTGTTTTCTAACTCATACATTTTTGTTTTTCCTGTAATAGTAATAATTCCTTCTTTCTGCCTAACTTATCTCACTTTACTTTTTTTTTTTGTTAACTCTTCTAGGCAGGTGCTCAGTTTCTTTCTTTCTGTTTCACTTGTATTGATATCAATGTGCAAGTCAATAAATTTTTCTCTTGATCCCTTATTTAAATATATTCTTTAGGTCTGATAGACAAAGTATTTTCACATTATTTTTTCTAGGTACTCTGTGATTTTTGATTGCTAAATTAGAAAGTAGTTGTTTATGATTTTGCTATTCATTTGATTTTATTGCGTTGTGCTAGAAAAATGAGATTTCTGCATTTTTGAATTTATCAACTTTTAAAAAAATTGTCTAATATATCTTAATTTCTGAGTCTCTACCATAGGCACTTGAAAAATGGATACAAATTTTGAATACATCAGTCATATCTACCTATTAGTTGTGTCATTTGACTATTAATTATTAAATGTTATTCATTAATAAATAATTTATGATTAGTTCTTCCCTATACTTTTTGTTTTATTCACTTGGTCTATCATAGACTGATTCAAGTCCCCTGGAACTACC
Organism: Phataginus tricuspis; assembly: GCA_029783875.1. Classification (NCBI taxonomy): domain Eukaryota; kingdom Metazoa; phylum Chordata; class Mammalia; order Pholidota; family Manidae; genus Phataginus; species Phataginus tricuspis. Next base: position 17,418,417 of record JAQQAC010008864.1, read on the forward strand.
GTATTTCCAGTATGTCTTACATACCCATAAAATCCGCCTGTGAGGACTACTTCTCTATGACTTCTCTCTTCACTGTGATGTGCACATTTCGGCACTAACTCACTTAATGCTCTCTGGCCTGAATTCCTAGTCTGATACTAGGGTTATGACCTTAATATTTCTTCTTCCTCTCTTTTCTCACCCCTGTCCTTCTGTCTCTATTTTAGTCACCAATATTATCTTGCTTGGTATTTATCTTTGTACTCTTAAACCCCACTTCTATATTATTTGATTTGGAATTTATTGTTTGCACTTATCTCACATACATTTGTCCACTTAAAATGTTTCAATCTTTCTGAATCAATTTGTTTTAAGTATCTTCTATTTGTTTTAAGTGTCTCTTGTATAGAATAAAGAGTTAGATACTGCTTGTGGTTCATTCTAAAAATCTATTTCTTTCAACAGGTGAATGGTACTTTTTTTTACATATAGATAGGACAACTATGTGTTGTCTTAATTTTGTCATTTTTAATTTATTTATACAGTTTTATCATGATCTTTCATTATGTGGGCTACTTTCTTGGCTTAGATTTAATTTTAAAAAACAGCTTTGATATACTGAAAGGCTTATACTTTCGTTCTAGTGCTTCCACTTATAATTATGATTTTATGTACTATCTTTAGGCTTTTTCCAATTTCTATTAGTTTCCTACTGCGAGCAATATTTTCTCTTTTTCTCCTCTTCCATCCGTCTCCTCCTCCACTATTTTAGTCAATTATATTAATGCCAATTTTGTGCTGTTATGTATGTTTACACTTCTATTATTTGATTTGTCTGCTTTTAAAGATACACTTTGGATGAGGAAGAGATTATTCACTTAACTTTAAAATGTCTCCCTTACAGGCAGCTTATTAGTTGTATGGGAGAATAAACAAAATAAAACTAATAATGTGGTAGAGAAATCCAACAAGATCCTGACCAGATGGTCAAAATTACAATCACTGAGGGCCAGATGAGCTACACACACCCCCGAATGTGATGTCCTGAGGAAAAACATAACATGGTTGAAGCAGTATTCTGGCTGGAAATGCATAACCTAGATCCAATTATAAGGAAACATCAAACACAAATAAAGAATGCTCTATTGGAACAAAAAGTGGTGTTGGGAGGCACTGCATTCTTCAAAACTGTCCATGTCATATAAGACAAAGGCTGTGAAAATGTTCCAGATTAAAGACTAAAGAGCATGATAGTTAAATGTAATACCTGAACCTTGACTACAGCTTGTATTAGAGGGAAAAATATGCTATAATGGTATTATAAGGTCCACTGACAAAGCTTGAATACCTGGTATATTAGGTAATAAGTATTGTATTAATGTAAATTTATAAAGTTGATAATTGTAATTATGTAAGAGACTATCCTTACTTTTAGGAAGTATACATTGACTTTAGAGATAAAAAGCCACAATACATGAAAGTTACTTCCAAATAGTTCAGAAAAAAATGATGTATGCATGTATATATGTGTGTGGTAGTATATATATATTATATGTATATATATGGGGCAGAGAAAAAAAATGACAAAGCAAATGGGGTAGATGTTAACAAGAGGTAAATCTCCGTAAGTGTGTTCTTCACACTGTTCCTACTTTTGCAACTTTCTGTAAAATTTAAAATTATTTCCAAGTAAAAGTTTAAAAGGAGATGCCCTCGGAAGCTCTGCTGTGGATGAGGCCGGCGGAGAACAGTGTTCACCTGCCTCCTTCTTTCGCTCTTTCCCCCCATTTTATCGCTACGTTGTAAATCGCATTTCCAATCTGATTCTCGCATTTGCTGCAGGCTTGGTATTACAACTGAGTATTTCCAGTGTTCATTGGCAATCATTTTGCTATGGTTTTCCCAGTCATCTCTTGGTTGATGTTTCTTCTAAGTAGACTTCTTAGAGGCTCTTGGAAACGACATCCCTGAGTCCTGGCATTAAAAGACTGGTTTCTGTAGCCCCTGCACTTGAGGAACGGTTTGGCCCTAGGTTCTTTGATGTACCGTTTGTAAGAATGGCTCCATTATTCCCCGGCTCTAAATGTAGCTATGGAGAAACATGTGCTCAGCTGATATTCTTGCTCCTCTTAAGAAAAGACTTGGTCTTTTTTCATCTGGCTGATAAAAGGTTTTCTGTTATTATTGTTATTTTAAAGTACAGTTACTTTACTAAGGTAGGTTTTTGTGTTGGCTGCTCTGGGTCATCTTTCTCTGGAACACAGGATACCATTTCAACATTTTTCAGGAAAATTTCAGGAAAATTCTCTTGAATTACATCTTTGAATATTTTTGTATTGCACTGTTTTGTTTCATTTTTCTTTAAAGATGCCAACTATGTGTATGTCGGACACCCTTTGTTCTCTTTCGGCACCTGTCACGGGATGGCAGAGAGGCATTCTTCCTTGGCTGGCTGCTGGGGGCTCCTAACTTCACGTACTTGTTCAAGTAGAAGTTAATTGTGTCGGGGTCTATCCGATAAGCAAGATAGGCACACCATCAGCCAGAACTGGGTATCTCTTTTCAATAATGTGTCCCCTCTTTTCCTGTCATCAGCTAGAAAGGGGACTGCATGAGAAGTGGGTTCACTTCTCATTGGTTTCTCAAGTCCTAAGACTCACTGTTCCTGAATCTTGTAGCATAGCAAAATGACCAAACAAGAGTTACAAACATAATTTTGTGGCTAGTATTTGTTAGTGAGTACCATGTTATTTTTATACTTAATACTAATTGCAGTGCAAAAAAAGAAATCTGGACCCTTTGTTCTCTGTTTTAACACTTGGAACTTCAGTATCATCATCTGTAAAATGAGGTCAATAAAATGTGTCTTGCAGGATTCTTGTAAGGATTAGCAATAGGATATGTAACCTTAATGTATGGTTTGTTGAATATGGTATGCTTGACAGCTGGATTGCTGTTGATCTTCATATCATCTTATCCCTTTGCTTTACTCTTTTATATTTAGAAAGGAACAATCTCTATGGAGTGGAGATTGTTTGGAAATTTAGTCTATCCTAGAGTTGATAGAGTTATTGAAAGGCAGTTTAAAACAAATCTCCCGTTTGATTTTAGCTCAGTTTAGAAAATCCAAGTTTAATGCACCCTGCTTTCCAATTTTAAACAAGATTTAAAAAACAGAGTAGGAAAAAGATCTTATTTCTTTTAATTACCATGATAGTAAAACATTAATTTATCTATTCAAGAATACCAATTGGAAAAGTAGTTCAAAAAATCACTTAAATGTTGAACAGTAAGATCCAAAAAGATAGTTAAACTAGCACAGGTTTTATAATCAGAAATACTAGGAAGAATCTCAGACCCATCATTTATAAGCCATGTGACTTGGTGTTAAGCTACACAACTGTTTTGAACTTTAGGTTTCTCATCTATATAAGGGGACTTATTTATCTCATAGGATGTTTTGATTTAATGAAATATGAACTATAAAAGATATCTGAGAGATCTACACAATTTTAATTATTATCTTCTGTGTGTCCCAGAGTATTATCATTATAAAAATAACTCTGTGATTCAATATTCGTGTTTGTGAGTCTGCATTCCTGTAGTCTCCATGTTTATTGGGGCTTAGCGTGGGAGCCACTCAGTGTGACCATGATTGCCTCTGCCTGGGTGTCATCCGAGGGGCCGGGAGCTGAGGGGGAGGCAAAGACACCCCACATCAGCATACCTGTCAATAAGTTATTTGAAGTCTATTAAAATTCCTTTTGCATGAAGAGCCCAGGTGGGTTCAGTTGGCATTAAGGCCTAACAAGGAAAGGAGAAAACACTGAGAACAAGATTCTTCCTCCGCACCTATTTCGAGGGTAAACACTCAATTACACCCTGGTACAAATGGAGAAAAGTCTTTACAAAGTCAACATTTCTCAAGCTTTCTAACAGCTCTTCACATGTGGTTACTGCATTCAACCTAGTGCCTCTCATCTGGAAGCACTCTGAGGAAAAGACCTTTCTGTACAACTTCTGTAGGTGTGAAATTCTTAAAGCTCAGTTAAGTCATTGTCTCCGTAGGATTCCAGGTGGTACCTTACCGTTGTGATCTCCTAACGATGCAACGACCAGAGGATATATTCATACAAAGGCTACAGCAAGCAGTTCATGTTTCTTACACATCACAGTCAAGGGACGTGTGAAATAAATGGTGCCACCGTTTTTGCCATCTTATCAATGACTTCTAGTCCTCTGTGCCATCACTCCATCCAAGATAAGCTACATGTTATTCATGGTGAAGACAGCTTTTAACTAAGCAGTCACTTCATTCTTCTGGAGGCTATTCAACATCTGCCCGCTTTACTTGATTTAATTAATACTTTCTAAAGGCTAACTTTGTGAGTGTCTACAGCTCACATTAGAAAGGAAAATCCAGGGCGCTGCGACCACTGTCCTGAGGACGATACTTAGAAAGTCAAGTATTTCCTGACTTTCGAGTCTGAGCTGGTTTGTTAGGATGGCTTCATGCTTGCATGATAAGCACCTGTTTCTTATAACATATACTTTAATTCCCAGTATTGGGACAGTGCTTAAACAATGATTTGCCTATTGGATCTAAGATATAACTTGCCAATGGCACAAGAAAAATGCCATCTATGAAAGGGAACTATACCTGAACAAAAAAGGGTTTTCCATTATCCACACATCAAGAAGACATCTCTCCCCACCCCGTGCACAGTATGAGTCTGACTGGTACTTTCACAATTTGAACTAATCATGTGGTTACAGCACTTGGTTTGCAGGATTATGATAGAAGAATAAGATAAAAGCATCTAGATTGAATATAAGTCTAAATATATAAAACCGTTACTTATTGTATTAGCAGATGAATTATGGGATACAAATCCAGTGTATCCCTTCAGAAGGATTCCACTGGTAAGATGCTGAAAGATTGCACACGTTTGACAGATTATCCACGTGGTTACTTTTACAACATGAGTTGGCTTGACAAATGTGCTTCCACAATGAATAACCAGAGCATCCTCAAACCAAAGGCCAGTGCCCAGAATGAGGTGTGCACGTCCACCGTAGTGGCCTGTGTCAGTAGATGGTGCAGATTTATGAACAGACCATATCTGGCACTGCTAGGGTTATACTTATCAGAGACCAACAAAGTCAGCAGGTTAGGATACATAGCAGCAGAACCACCATGGACGGCTGCCTAGGCTGCATACTGCTCAATACCAGATATACCATTCAATTGCAATTGCCTGTGACTAGGACACTCTGCAACTTGGGCAGAGAGAACTGCATTATCCTGGACAGATACAGCCCCTGAACCCATCCCTAATATCTTACTAGAGGGTTTTCAAAAATGTAGATGATAACATTCATGTGAATGACTTTCTAGAAGCATAATTGTCTCTCTCAGGCCCAGCTTTATTTATATACTTGAGTTTAGCATATTTCTGCACATGGCCTAGGAAAATACATTCCTGAGACTATCATATTTGAGCCAGCTATGCCTCATCAATCTAAGTATTACATAATGCACAATACACAGCATGCTTAGGCATAAACGAAACCTCATTCATGACTCTCACTGTCCTTAGGCAGATACATCCTGATATGGGAACATTCTTAGAGCTGCAGACTGGGTCATTTTACTAACAAGCCCTCGGCCTAGCTGAGTTTATCCTAAATGATGAAAATTCAGGAGCATATACCATAGAAGAAGCAAGGAGCAGATGGGGCCGGGGTTCCCACACTGGCCTTAGAGTGTAAGGGACCAGAGAAAGACAACTGTGAGGAAGGCTTCATACTGAAATGACATCATGCTTCCATATTTCATATTAGCCAAAGAGAGTCGTCAAGGTTAGTCAGTCTACAATGTAATGTAAGGTTTGGGCAGTGGGAACTGCCTGGGCTTTACGGTCTTACAGAAATGAGTTTGAATACTGGTTCCACAAACTTAGTCCCTGCCATCTGGATGATCAGGTGATTGGCCTCTCTGAGGATTGGTTTTTTCCATCCATGATGCTATGATAATATTTAACTTCCAGGACTAATAGTAGGATTAGTGAGATGTGCATAAAGCTGCTGGACAGTCCTGGCACGTGGCAAGTGACCAATAAATAGCACCTATTAATTTTATTACAAGAATGAACTATAAATCATGAGAACAATTACACCAAGTGAATAAATATATGTATATGTGTGCAGTTAAAACATTACATCTTTTCATAGTAAGTTTGGAAAATTAATTTCTACTAAACAAATTAACAGAATACACTCTCCCTTTAGGAAAACAGAACATCACAGATGCAGTAATTACTTTGATCACTCTCCACTGCTCCCTATTGATCCTGTTTTCCTCCTTCCTTCCTGAGACCATCAGTACCATAGAGTTTTTATATTTAAACATAAATGTATTTTTGTAAAAGCATATAAGGTTTTTCAGTTTCTAAAAAAATTTTACATCCGTGATGGAACACAATGATACTATATAGACCACGCCAGTCATGTTTTTGTCCGTTTTGCTCAGCATTGTTTTGCAATCGGGCCATGTCATTATACTAAAATCTGGGACATTCTTTTAAACTGTTGTACTGGGGCTCTCTAATTTGTGAGCATGCCACATTTTACTCATCCATCTCTGGCTGATACACTTCTAGATTGCTGCTAATGTTTCATTATTAAAAATAATGTTATGAACAAACTTGGCAGAAGTATACAGTTTTATCAAAGGTACATGCCAGAAGAAGAACTAGATATAAATATTTTACGTTTTACTGGCTATTGGCAAATTCCTCTCTAAAGTGATCGTATCAATTTACATTTGCACCGATAGTTTATAAGCGCTCCAATTTCCTCACGTCCTCACCAACTCGCCTTGTCGTTTCGTTGATGGTTTCTTTTGCAGTGCAAAAGCTTTTAGTCTGATGTAATCCTATTGGTTTTCGCTTTTGTTGCTTTTGCTTTTGGTGTCAAATCCAAAAAAAATAATAATAATTGCCAAGATCTGCATCAGCTTTTGATATCATCTAATGTTTCAATTTTTGCCAAACTTGTTAATGAAATTATGTTTTACTCAACCTTTCCCTGTATGTTCTAGACATGAATCCTTTGTTATATAGGTTGCAAATATATTCTGTTAGCCTGTCACTTATCTTTTAATTTTTTAATCAGTCTTTGCGAAATAGAAGATTTTATAACCTGAAGCACGCACATTTGCAAAATGTTTGTTTTTGTTTTTAGTGTCTTAAGGAATACTTTCTTCCTTGCCAATTACAAAGGCATTCTATACATTGAGTAGTTTAATTTTGCTTTCTATTTAGATTGATAACAGTTAGATTTGCTTTTTGTAGGAATCGAATTCATTTTTCCATGTATTAAGTCAGTTGTCGTGAACTATCTATTCATCAGTTCATCCTTTCTTCCCACTCACACTCATATACCAAGTGTCCACATGTATGAATCTATTCCTAGGCTGTTTTGGTTTATTAATTGATTCATCTTTTCCTGCATCAATAACACATTATTTACACTAGTTTGTAATGAACTTTGATATCCTATAGGACAAGTCCATCTCCTTTGAGTTCTTTTTCAGAATTGTTTTATTTTTGCGTATTTAGTATTCCATGCAAACTTTAGATTCATATTGTCAGCTTCTGTGAAGAGCCTGATAGGGATATTGAATGGGACTGTGTTTATCTATTAATTTAGGAATAGTATAATTTTATACAATATTACAATTATAATGTGTCTTTCTTTCAATGACCATCAGATCTCACCATTTTTGTGGGCCTTATTTTATATCCTTCAATAGGATTTCATAATTTTTCCTGTAAATATATTCTAATTTTTTGTTAACTTCATTTCTTGTTATTTTATTATCTCTATTATAACTGGGATTTTCTTTTTTTTCCCCAGACTGTTTATATAGTCATAGGTGACTAGGTAGATGGATGGGCTACTGAGACCAATGCCTCACACATGGATGGGTATATATGTAGGTTGGGTATGCAGATTACATATTTAGGTTATTTTGATTTGAGTAAATAGTTACTATAAAAGAAAAAAATTAAACTGGAAGCCCGGTAAATACTTTTTTATTTTTTATTTTTTTATTGAAGTGTAGTTGATATAAGATATTATATTGGTTTCAAGTGTACAACACAGTGATTCAACAGTTACCTGCATTATTAAATGCTTACCCCAACTAATGTAGTTACTGTCAACATAGGAAGACATTACAGTATTATTGACTGTATTCTCTATGCTCTACTTTCATCCCCATGACTAATTTATATTATGATTGAGGTTTTGTGTGTCTTTATCCCCTTCACCTATTTCACCCATCTATCATTTTCTAAATGGTAATTGCTCAGGAATAAGGAATCCATTGGCTTTGTCTGTTGGTAACGTATCAGGTTTGCTTTCAGACTAGTTGATGTATTTCCAACAGCTCGCCATTCATTAGCATATGTTTTCCAGATAAACAGTTATATTATCTGTAAATAATCATAGTTTCTTTTTGTTTTTTTCTAATCATATATTTTACTTCTTGTTTTAGACACAATCGAAATATTAGATGAGATAGCCGGCATGCTGATCTTATTTTTTATTTTATTTGCAGTGCTTCTAATGCTTCACCATTAAGAATAATCTTTGCTAGATATTTCTAGTAAATAACTCATCAGGCTAGTGAAAGGTTCTTCTATACCTAGTTAGCTATTAATTTTGTGTGTGTGTGTGTTAATCCTGTGTGGGTACTGAGTTTTGAATTTCTAATTAGCTCTGTCTTTTAACTGCCTGCAGTTTGGTTTCTGGGTATACTACTTTCCCTAATCTTTCCAATGAAATGTTAGATTCATTTCACACATCCTGTTCTTAATGCTTTATTAGCTCTGTTCTTTCATACTAAGTTGTGTGTTCTGTCTGTCTCACTGGGTGGCTTTCCCCAGTCTCTCATTCTTGACTTTGAGCTTATCTCTCTACTATGATTCCTACACATGGTCAACTACCTATGTATATGGAGCCTATCTGGGGGAAAAGCAGAAGCTGCTGTGAGGATTTGTCTCTGATAATATTGTGACAATTTTGTATGATGACAGATGGTAATGACAATTACCAGGGTGACCATTTTGTAATGTATATAAATGTCAAATCGCTATGTTGTACATCTGAAAATAATGTAATAGTATGTCAACTACACTTCAATTTTTAAAAAATGTGAGTGTGGGGGAAGGGCAGGACGCCCTTGGTGGGACATCTTGGCAGTTGGCCTGGGCTTAACAGTTCCTGTTCTCTGCCTGTCACCTAGTTTGGCTGTCTGTCCCAAGTGCTGCATCTCTTGGAAACAGATACACCTGTCACAGCTTCTTAGACCTAAATAGAGAGAGACAGAGTGGGCGGGCGGGGGCCAGGACAGCTGCATGATTTTCTAAGAGTTCGTCAGCAAGTGGCCTTTACTGCAGTAACCCAGTCAGGTGTCCTTCCGATCGCCGTGGGCCAACTCCAGCTTCCACTTACTAGCTCGAAGCCCACCAGTATTACTCTCACTTTCTGTGGCGTCGCTCTTTCTTGGGCTTTAGCACATTTACCTCTTTAAAATCAGATTCCATTTGTTTTAAGTAATTTAGGGATTCATCACAACTTTTGAAAATTTTCTTTCTTTTGCTGGAGTAACTGTTTACTTAAACATATTTATATGTAAGAAGTATATATAGATAAAATATACATTAAGATATAGTATATATTACACACACACACACACACACACACACACACACACAAACACACACACACACCGACTTTTATTTCTAGAGTTTGTTGTATTATGTCACAGTTCAGTGTCTGCTCAGCCTGCTATTTTAAAGCCAGAGCATCCTGCCTTTAAATCAGAAGTATTTGGCCTCTGGGGACTTTTTGTAAATTTGAACCTAATGTCTTGAATTATGAAAAAATATTAATTGTGTAAGTTGGAAGAGCAGCTATGATTTGGTCAAATATAATTTGCTCTCAGAATGGCCTCTATCTAATCTAAATACGGGGGATAGAGGTTGAACAATGTACAGATGATTTGTGAGTCATTGCACTGGGGTCTCACTGATACCATTTATTATTTCTGTGATTCTGAATAAGTTATTTAATATCTCTGAGCCTCAGCTAGATTGTTGTGAGGATCAAGAGGAAAAATGCACTTGCAAATAGTTTATAGTTAAACACTTGTGGGTAAAATTGTAACATTTCCAGGATATCTCGCCTGGCTTTAGTGCATTTGCATATCCTCAGGGGTGGAGAGAAGTTCATGTCCATGTCAGTGGGTAACTACCTGGGCAACTGAGGGCATGTCTGCACCTGAGAGTTTAAGGGGAGGGGCTGGCTTGCTTCCTTCTGGAGCAGAGGAGAGAGATGGCGCTGGACTGCAGTTTGTAAGCAATTGCCAGGCTTTAAACTTAATTTCTCCCTTTAACTGATTTCAGTTTTTAGAGGTATTTGGCCCCAGGATTTCCTCTCCCTGGACTTACAACACTGTGCATGGAAATGATCATTGTCAGCATTACCCCCATTATCTTTGATTTCTCATCTGTCATACCTGAGTTTTTAAGTTGTTCACATGTTGTCAACACATGTTGCCTACTTATAGAGAAATACATTTGCTGGAAATATTTCCATGTTATTCTAGAAAGCTGATAAGACAATGTTTTGAATATATACTTCACAGTGACTGAAAGTGATGAAGAAATGCTCAGAAAGTTCTCAAATCCCTCCCCCTCTTGGCAGGTGTGGTGGGAAGCCAGGGAAGCCAAGAAAGCCAAGGAAACAGGGTTTCTGTTGAGGCTTCAGGAATGTAGAGGAATCACAAGGTGTTTGGGTGCTTGGGATTGAAACAATGTAACAGTGTATTCCTCCCCCCAACAGGGACTCAGTGGTGTGGAACAGCTTGTTGATCATAGTCATGAAAGCCCATTAGTTTACAATACGGTATCTGGTAACCTTTACAGAAGTGGATTAAAATATAAGTAGCATCCTGAATACACCTATAGTGACCTAATAACTCCCACTGCAATGGTTCCTGGGTGCTGACTCCCCCTATATTTGTAGTAGAAGTATAAAAGGCATGGCCCTGCTGTACTCAGGGCTCAGACCTTTGTACTCACCTCTGACCCCACCAGTGTGAAATGAACCTCCACCCTCCAAGATCTCCAAGTGAACCAGTCAGTGATCCAGTCCAGGTTTTCTGGTTTTCTGTAACAAAAGTACAGTGCTATGGTTTTTAGTATGGATTTTAGAGTCAGGAAGATGTGGGCTCTAATCTCCAACTCTTTTCTTCCTAGATCCTTTATTGAAACCATCACAGCTTTGTGGCAGTTATATACACATGTGGATTCCTCGACACTATTATTCCTGCAATAACGTCTGCTGACTTGAAGGATTGGGAGAACATCGCTGTGTCTCATTAAAACCCTGTGGAAAGAACGGCACAATTGATTAAGAATATCTCCAAGAAGATCATTAGAACATCCTGACAAGAAGATTTTCCTGGATTCTCATTGCTCAACATGTCCATCTTTTACTGAGTCTATCATTCAGTCTTGCTAAATTGCTGGCACAGTTTCACATTTCTCCACCCCAATTTACTGAGATATCACCAGGCAAAAAAGAGCCAAACGTACCCTGGATTCCTGCTCTGTATGCTCCAATTCTTTTTTTGCATTACTTTGTGTTAGTCTTTATTGGAAACTACAGAGCTGAGTGCTTGTCTCTATTGAGGTCAGGGGGCCTGGATATAATGAAATTAATATGGCAGCGTCATGTTGACCGACCGCAAAGGCCTTTTCCAGAGTGAGGAGATCTCAGACACTACCTTCCAAGTGTTACCATTGTGAAGTGTTGTTTGTTTGTTTTGTTTTGTTTTTAGTGTTTTTTTCCTTTTTTGGCACACTTCCTAGAACTTTCCAGGACTATAACATCAGGAAACAAGAATTTACTCTGAAATCAAACAGTGAAATTGCTAGGATATTCTATAAGCTTGAAGTAACTGGTGAGGCTAGAACATCTTTCAGATTTCTGGCAACACTGACAATTGATAATTCTACAGTGAATTAACATGAATCTCACAAATAGGACACCGTTCTGCTGAGTCAATGGTAATCCCTGTTGAGAGGGAAAGGTCGCTCCCTGTGCAACGGCAGGCTTTCAGTCTGTTACTCCTTGTAGCTTAGAGACACAAAGTTAGAAGATAATTTGGCACTGAGTATTGATGAAATGAAAATCAATTTATTGAAAACCTGCTTTTTATCATTTTTCCTGCTCTTCTGTATGTAGATTTGAAAATTCTTTTAAGAAAAAAATGTGTTCTGTTGTCCTCCTAGCATATCAAGGTCATTTTCTTGTGAGTATTAGTTCTTATCATATTTGCTAAGAGTCACTGAACATGATCAGTCCTTATCACACAGAAACCTAGAGCACAAAATAACCTCTGAGCTTTTATTACGCATCACCAGAGGCAAACTCATGACCTGACTCTGTTAATGGAACTCGTCATTCAAAGGAAAAACAAACAGTATCAATTCTTAATCACCAAGTACGTAAGATCTTAAAACCTAGAAAATTGAATCCCAATTAACTGGAATTAAGATATCATGACAAATGGTCCACAAATTCAACCTCGAGCCTGCATGGTCTCCATTGCTCAGTGGAAGGCTGTGGGCTTCCTGAAGATGGTGGCAAGATCATGGAACTTGAAATCATACAACCTTCCCACTAGCTGTGTAACCACCCCAAAGGAAATTCAGCTGAGCCTGTCAAATAAAGACACTATCTCTTATAACAGCTCCATTAGCATTCTTGTATCAGTTGAAAATTAGTTGTGAAATCACTTTGTAAATGACTGTTAAAATTGCCTCATTTACCTCATTATGGGCTTTCAGAGCAATTCAAAAACTAGACGACTTTCTAGTATTGTAACAGGTTGAAAGCACCTTGGGCACTGAATACAGCCCAATGGGCAGGCTTTGACACGGTGGGAATGTTGTCTGGAACCTGGAAGAATCTAGCATAGGTTACAAACCACGATACTGCTTTGTCTCCCAGCAATTGTATTTGTTCCTCCTCCACCACCATGGAGATGGGAATTTTGTCCCTCGTTTTTCTACTATACTATATAACTCTTTGCTAATAGCCTGCCCTCTTGTCTCTGGCTCTTCAATTCTAATTACTCGTAGTTTCTTCTTACTCAGAAATGTATCTAAGCATGACCTTATCCTATGCATCTCTTCAGCTTCCACTACCAATGGAAAAGCTATTTCTTAGCTCACAGTCAAATAGCCAAGAAAGAGAATGCGTTTAATGCTTCATTTCCTCCATGAGGAAAAACATTTTCTGATCATAACATTCAGCAGGCTCCTAGCCTTGGATATGAATGCAGACAGAAAATATTCATCTCGCAACGGTTACACATGCCGCCTTGATTCCTTATCCGTCATTGAGAACCCAGAACAGAGCTTGGAAATTTATTTCTGAAGGTGCCTAACACTGAGAGAAGCAAGCTTCCAACTCCTTTATCTCTACATTTCTGAGCCCCTTGACATTTCTCAAAAACAACAGCAACCAGGTCATACAAAGTACTGCCTTCAAAAGAGAAATGTTTTGCACATGTTTGAAATCACAGACAAAAGGTTCAATTGCTACCACAAACCATGGGCTCTTGGCATCTACAGTGAGATTTGAACTGGAGTAGTAGCGTTTCCCACTCTCACTAAGGACACGACCAAATGTCACCCATCCCATCATGCCCTGAGAGGTTGTTATGTGTAACCCAAAGTGCTGGTGTTCTGGATGCAAGGGGCCTGGGCTCATTCAAGTATTTATCTATTAATAAGGGTTTATAGTAAGGCTACATGTTGTTAAAGGATAAGGTAACAGCAGTCTCACTCCGGATCCCATAAAAGGGAAGTACAAAGGGCACACAGCACCCACAGCTTCTCTAGAGACCAAGCTGGCTTGTCTGCTACAGCAGCCTCGTCGCATGGACCCTATTCCATGCTCTGCCATTGACACAACCCACCCTCTTCACCCTTGCCTCCTTTCCTGTGGTTCTTCTCACTTCTTTTTCTGCTGTTTACTCTATGATTCATTCTTATCTTGACAGTGTTTCCATGTGAGGCTGCTTCATAGGTCAGTGAACAATGTATGGATGCCAACACCTAGTCCAGTGGCTGAGGCTGGGGTGGCACGTCAGCAAGAGGAGAGCTGTCCCATCAGGAACCCAAGCTGCCCTCCTCAGCAAGGAAGAAAGCATGGAAATGTCCCTCAAAAGTTGCCACCCTATGTCCTGGTGCACCCACCCCCAACTCTCTCCTGGACCAAGTAATGTCCTCCTACTTCCAATCTCCTCCCTTGTAGCCTTTCCTCACATAAAAGACAGTGTGATACATTTAAAACCCAACTCAAACCATATCTTTCCTTTGCTGAAAATACCCCATTCTGAACAAAGCCTAAACATCCATGTCTACAAGGTCCCACATCTATTCCTGGGCTGCTTCCCCTGCTGTGCCTCCCACCACTCTGCCCCTCCGTCCCTCTGCTCCGGCCGTACCAGCACCCGGCACTGTCCCTCCTCAGGGTGGTCGCCCATGCTCTTTCTCCCTGGCACATTCCTTTCTCAGACACTGAATGCTTATTCCTTATTTCCTTCAGGGCTTTCTTCAGAGGAGCCTTTTCTGACTCTTTACCTAAATTATGACCCTTCATTGTCTGACTGTCTCCTTGAGCCCCTTATATTGTACGTCCACTCTGTTTATTGGCTGCCTTCTCCACAGAATTTAAACCCCATGATGGCAAAGAATTTACTGCTTTGGTTTACTCTCAAATCCCAGTATCCACAACAATGCCTGGCACATAGTAGGTGCTCAGTACATATTCGTTAAATGAGTGAATTGAAAAGCATTGTTGTCATGAAAGGACCATGATTGACGCGTCAAAAACAAGACTACTGGAAGAGACGGAGGAGTAATTTTAGCCATAGTGATAAGTTCTAAGATTTGGGCAAACAAAGAGTTCTGTTGTGTAGATTTTAGGAAAGTCTTGACTCTTTTGAGACCTGAGGCTTGAGAAAAGGCATTTTAGTTGGAAGCATGTGCACAGATCAGAAGGGTAGGAAAGCATGGCATGTGTGGAGCAACTACTTAACCATGATGCCTTTAACTGAGAATAACAGAAAACTCAGACTTGCATTGGCCTAAGCACTAAGGAAATGTGTCGTCTCGCCGGGCAGGGAGCCCACAAACAGGGCATGCTGCGACGGCAGCAGGCCTCCAGCCATGCTTTTCTGAAGATCTCATGGCTCCACCTCTTCTCTCTGTTGGTTCCATCATCAAACACTCAACAAGACGGCCGCCCAAAGCCCAGACATCATTTCCAGCCACAGCGATGCCCAGTGGCAGAAAGGAGCTGTCTTTTCTCTGGGTATATATTTTAGACAAGGAAATAATTTCATCAGAAGACTTTCTGTCACACCCCAATGGCCAAAACTGCGTCACTTAACCTTTCCTAAATAATCATTAGAAAAGAGAATTCAGGACTACCATGATGGGCTTTTAAAGTTACCTGGGCAAAATCTTTAAACAATTGATTATCCTTACCACTGGAGTTTGGGATTAAAAGAAGGAAAGAAGTAGAAAAAGAGCAAGGGTCAGAAAAGAAATCTTTGATGTCATGTATGGAGTTTGCATTTTACCGTGAAGCCCACCAGTAAACAATGATTGACTTTAAACAACAACGTTGTAGAAACAATTTCCCAGTGCTTAAAGATCACAAAAATGGCATTGTAGAGATAAAGACTAAAGACAGGGGAGCAGTTGGGATCCCTGCAGAAATACAAGTGAGAAATACAGAGTTTCTACGAACATAGCGGCATGAAAGATGAATTGGGTGCCGGGACAATTCAGCAAGACCTGGTGACTGCGCGGTCAGTTGAGGCAGAGGAAGATTTAATGATGAGGAGGTTTCTGGCTTGGTAACTGAGGGTAGAATGATTCACAGAAGAAGGAAACAAAGAGGACAGAGATTTGATGGGAACGCAGCGGTATTGTGCTTGGTGTTCTCAGACAGAGATGTCGAAAAGTTGGAGATAATGAAGTTCATCGAGAAGTCTGAACATGTGCTTATTTCCTGATCTTAGATGAGGTCCCAGCACTGGCTACGAGGAAGGTACAAAAAGCATCAGAAGAAGTCCCACCCTTCAAGGAGCTTACAATTTTCTTGACTATTTTAGAAAATAATCATATGAGTTTCAAGGAAGTGCTTGGAAGCACGAATCTCTTGGAGTTGTGGCAACCACCTAATCTCAGTGGGAGTTTTAAGTGGAGTTTTGATCAGCAAAACAGAGCAAAGCCCGTTAAGCAAGGGGACCAGACACAAACTAATAAACTAGGAACATTGGAACCAGCAAGGAAACGGACTGGATAAATGCCCGTAACATTTTGATAAGAGTCAATACATTTTTGTGACTAATCAGATGTAGAAGAAGGAGGCTTTCAAGATAATGGATTTTTTTATTTTTTTGAGTGATTGAAAGAACCAAGAGAGGGAAATCAGTACAAGGAGCTGATTGGGTTGAGAGGAGTTCCAAAGAATGTCATTTTTAGACATGTTGATACTGAGAAGGTAAGGTGGGAGGAAGATCATAGCCAGAGATGGAGCTCTGCGGGTCCATTTGCACATATGGTTGCGGAATATGGGTCACAGAAACCATACTGGTGTTCCCTGAAACTGTGCAGTGCTCTGGGGCACATTATAGGTATAAGCTGTAATTACTGAAGATAGTTTTCTCGAATAGATTCGAACAAATGGTCAGTTAAATATCAACCTGAGCCTAAAATCCTATGAATTTTTTTTTAAAAAGAGATCATTAAAATACTTAAGGATTTCCTTCTTGAGAAAGACAGAATCCAGGACAGAGAAGAGAGGAGCAAAGACAGTATGAAAGTAAAAGAACCAGAAAAAGAAAATAGCTACTTCCACAAGACTATTAATGTAGAAGAATACATGCATTGGGTTACATTGCATCAATCTTCCATGAAAAAAAAAACAAGACTTTAATTCCATGAATATGATTAAGCTGCATAATAATCATCTCTGACAGGAAAAAAATCTAAGAACTCTGGGTATGTAGTTTTTTTGGTGCAGCGACTACCCAATGCCTTGTGAAATGATGTGGTTAAAAAAAGCTTTGACAATAAAGTGAAAGGGCAGTTGTTATGCCTGTTCAACCGACTTAGTCCATTAGCGAGTAGATAACTAAATGTTTCAATGAGAAGAAAGGGAAAGAGAAGATGAGAAAAAAGTGTGTGATTAAGAGAGTCAGGATTTAACCATGTATATTTATAAGCATCTTATACACACACATATGCAATATAAACACACAGTAACATACTTCTTTGATTTAGTTTAATGGCTGAACTTTCAGCTACGATTTATAAGGCAGTAGAGACTGTCTGTGACTCTCAAAGGAAGTTCCTTTAATAATAAGCAAAAGAAAATAAATTTTACTCTATAAACCATTACAGTACCAGATTCTAAAATCTGCTGGAGAGTTGTATGAAGGCAGACTCCTAATCAATAATTCATATACTGACAATCCTAGCAAACTGCAACAGAAAAGTGGAAGATTTTATGGCATGCTGTATCCTCTGACAAACAAGTTTAATGTAAATAGCTTCAGGTATCACAAATGCAAACAAATACATATTTAAAATATGGAAGGCATTGCAAGACATACTGAAGTTAAATAGACTGAAGAGAAAATACTGATGTGGATGTTGCAGTAATTAAGAGAAAACTTTCTTTATACAGATTGTGTGTTCCATAGGTCTGTTTCCATACCACTGCGTTAGCACACAACACAGACCCTGGTACAAAACAAGCAATCAACAGATACATGAATTAATTTAACCACGGTTGCCCTGGGAGCTGTGGTATTACCAGGCAAAATGTTGGAGCGTTTTGGTTACTTTTAAAACTTAAATGTGATAATAAAACAAACACAAGAGATCACACTGAGAAGCTTTTTCATTCACTTCTTCACTTACTCATACTTCATTCTGAAAAGTATTAAGAAGTCTTAAAAACAACCATAAAACAGGAAAAGATACATGCAGAAAATGAGACGAAAAGAAATGGAAGTAGGACAATAGAGTAAAAGGTGGAGGATAGAGCATGTACACCAAGTATATGCACTGGAGGCCTGGACGCTTGCCAGAGCGCATTTGGGTTCTGCCTTCAAGGCCAAGGGAAATGTACACATAGGGCTGACGGTGCCATCATAAAATACAGCAGGTCACCATCCAGTTTCTATTCTGATTCATTGGGCAAATACATTATTTAATATTTAATTTACTGGAAAAATGCACAATGAAAATGCATTACAAAGACTACAGAGTTATTGTTTTGCAAAGCACAGTGACTACAAAAAATCTTGGTGCTTTCATATGGACCCCCGTTTGTTTCTCCAAGTGAATAATAAGCGAATTTTTAAAATGAAGCTTCACCTTTTACAGCTTTCAAGGTTTACAATAGAGGAAAATGTGTAGGGAGCAGTTCAAACAGCTATCTGTTTACTCATGTATGAAATTCAAGCAGTAGAAACGAGAACCACTGGCTTAATTACCTTGTGAATTTCCTTGGCCGACATGCCCCTAATACTCTTACTGGGCAACCAGGCACAGGATTTGTGATGGTCAAGGTGGAAAGAGCTAAAAACGGTAACAAGGAAGGACTGTGGGTTGAGATTTCATTACTCACAGTATAATTTAGACATATGTGCACCTCGACAGCCTGCAGAGAGGCAGAGGGGATGAGGGCCAGAAAGACTGACTCACTTCAGCTTAGCAAAGTGGAAAACATCTCTTCCCTGAAGCAGCCGGGGGATGGCATTCTGTAGCCTAGACCCGGCGCAAACTGCAAACAACCCGTCTAGTAAATGCAAACAAGGCGTCAAAGTGGGGAAATGCAAAGCTCTCACTGGTTTTATTTGGTCTACAGGATGGCTGGACTCATAGGTCCTGCCATATATCTGTGTTCTGAAGGGCAGGAAACAAATCATCAGGGCAAAGTATAAAACTTGGGAGATGAGTTTAGACCCTGGAGATTTTAAAAAGGAAAAACAATAAATGGATTTCTCACTGAAAACCTGTCCTCCTTCTCCAGTCTCCTCGTTCCTTCTAAATTTGGATTTGTTGTGTTACTTTACATATAATTTAAAATTTGCTCTAGGCTTGACTCCAGGACTCAACTATTATTTTAAATAAACAAACATTCAAGGAACTTCTCACGCTTTTCTGAGAGTCATTTATTTCAGCTTTTTGAATCTTATTTTCAAGAAAACAGCTAAAGCTCAACCTTAAGAACTTGTATGAATATAAGGTGTGTCTCTGTAATTTAACAGCCTTGTGAAAAAATACTCCAGAAGGAAAAAAAAACTTAATTCTTACGGTACACCTTGTTTTCATTTATTATCACTTACATAGTGTCACAGATGTACTAACTACATTTTATGGATTATCTCATTTTTATCCCCCCCCCAAAAAAAAACCAACGAGTTGACTATTATTATTTTATCTATTTTCAGATGGGGAAACAGAGAAGCTATATCAATAAATAACTTTCCCAAGTTCTCACATTAAATTGTACCATCAGAATCTGAACTCAGTCCTGACCCGTGCTCTTAACCACCAAGTTGTAGCTCCTGCATTACATTTCAACTTTCCTATAATAAAAAAAATGCATATCCTTGGAAATAGAAGAAGCTTATTTATTGCACAAAGATAGTAATTCAACTTTGAATTAGGAGACACAGTACATGGAGTCGATGCCTGACACCAGTGTATCAGGTTAGTTCATCTCTTTGTTCCTGAACTGAAAATGCCGGGGCTCAAAAGCGCTACTTGAATTGAGCTGAAGCTTAAGTCTTCTCAGGTCGTGACCATCCCTGTTTTACCCAGCTGCCGGTCTTCACCTGACACACCTTTGGTCAGAGATAAGGATGCGATGTTAACTGAAGGATGTATGGGGGTTGCTGGTGTGGCTCTGGGCCATGGCCAAAGAACTCCACTGGTTACAGATGGAAACTAGTAGAAAGAATGTGAATAAAGAAATACAAATTCATTTCCTGTGTTAAACATACTAGTCAAAGACCAAACTTGAACCCTACGGACTATGTATTCTGGTTAAGCATGGCTTACCATTATATTCTGAAGGAAAGCTTATTTATGTTGTTTACTTAGTGCCTAGATTAGGACCTGGCTCATCCTAGAGGGTCAAAGACCATTTTTAAGGCAACAAAATGAAGGGGAGGGTCCATTTGATTAGTCATGTCCGTCAGAAAATAGAAGCTAGTTGTTGAGTGACTCACACTCCATCTTGTCGCTCAGTTAAATTTGGAGAGGAGGCTCATCAATAGAGTTCTCTCTTGTTACTTTTAGGTGAAGGGCCAAATCTCATTCCTCTTCCTCCTACAGATTCTCCTCTTGTTCTTGTACTGCTGTCTCTGAGCACACTGATAAAGAGCTTTCCTTTTTCTACAGGAGATACTCTGTGTGTGTGTGTGTGTGTGTGTGTGTGTGTGTGTGTGTGTGTGTGT